>JANIVV010000006.1:0-586170 GCA_030555955.1 Diddensiella transvaalensis | reverse complement strand
TTTGTTCCATATATTGCTTTCCCTCCCCCTTCTTCGCAATGACTCCAAACAATATCACAGTCAACAGTGGTGCTAGTGCTGTCTCTAGCACTACTGATAAGCGTAGGCTAGCGTTTCTGTTCAACACTGAAAACGATATTGGAATCGAAAACCTTGAATTGCACAAGATATCTAAGCTCAGACGTCTAGAAACTGGTACACTCCAACCTCGAGAATCGCAGCCCGAAGAGGTTCACGAAACTCCAAGCTCACAAGAATTTGAAGATACAAACACAGTCCGTTGGAACTTTGACGAATTGTTCCAGGAAAACTTATTAAGTGCTCAGTTCAGAGAAGCGTGGAGGCAATTACGTTCTGATTGTGATAGGACTCTGGTAATATACAATTGCCAGAATCAAGAAACCGCAGATGCACTTGAAGGCCAGTTACGAAAGCGTCTTCATATTCGAGGCCGGGTACAATTTTATCTTCCTGAGCAGGAGCTCACTATAGTTATGCCGGATCTACGCCACAATGGTACCGTTTCTGACATGTCAGAATGTCTCCGTAAATTTCTATCAAGATACAGTTTTTGTGCCGGTGTGAACTACCGCTTTATACGTTCGTCCCGGCTTCAAGGGCGCAAGAGAAGCAAGGAACCAGATAATGCTATCGCTTTGTACTCTCGATCTCGCACCTTCCCGGTATCAGAGGCCTGGCCTACGTTTGCACTTGAGGTCGACTACTCTGAAAGCGCCTCCGGTCTGAAGTTCGATGCGTACAAGATATTTGTGATTTCTGATTTCAAGTGCAAAGCAGTTCTTCTCACGAAGGTGTTTGGCCTGAACAGGGATGGCGCGAAACTGGGGTTCTCCTTTTGGAGGAAGCGATCGGTTGAGGAGCTGATGAACCTAGCACTTGATGCATTAGAAGATGCCGAAGAAGACAAGTTCAGAGAATTGTCAAGACTTATTTATTTTCTTATTGGCCGAATTGAAGAGGAGCTTCCGCTTTACGATCGAGAGTTACTCCAAGCTCGGTTGGATAATCTCGGAGCCGGAGGCGATGACGACGAGGCACGCAATTTGAATAATCGCATTCGACAGCTGAACCAAGATGAAACAGAATTGAGCGATCATGGTATAACCTGTGCGGCTGTAATGGCACAGCTTGGTGAATTTAGAGAGAGAGTGGCCGCTCCACGGGAGGGCTATGATATCTCACGAGCAAAATATCGTAGAAAGAATGAGTCTATAACTGATCCACGACGTCATCGGGTTATGGATCTTCTACTGGTTCTCGAATGCTCGTGGGAACAAACGGGAATCAAACGAAACAGAGGAACAGGTATATTAGAATACACGAGAGCAAACGATCACACCATCCCTTTTCCACTCAGTCAGATCATGGATCCACTCTCAGACGATGCATTTGTGGGTAGGATTGAATCCATATCTCAGGCAGACCTGATTCAAGCATTATCTGAATCTATCCGAACGATTCTTAACTCACCTTAACTAACTCGCCTGAGAGTTAAGTACTTGCCACAAATAAACCAGCGATGCAAGACGCGAGGTGAGATGGCTACGTATCAGGCAACGACTGGCCCACGGACTCAGTACCCTACCACCGCTGATCCAATCTCGCATAAATGCAGCCCATTAACTACGAAGTTATTTTATTTTTGCGGATATCGACTCTGTGATCCTGCACCCGCGATCTGCTCGCATGGTGCTCGAGCACGGCCGTTTCAGAGTGAAGCCTAAGATCTGCGGCGCGCATAATCATCGCGCGTCCATCGGGACACCATCCCATCTATTAAGCACGCACGCGGCTAGTCATCCATTTGTACTTCCTGTGGAGTTTTTGTAATTGAGCTTCGCGGGTGGCACATCGCGTACTAGCACTTCTTAAGGGTTGTGTACATCACTATAGCTGACTGCTGCACTTCGTGAAGCTGCTAGGTAGCTTCAAGAGATAATTTATTAAAACTCCGTACGAAATGGGTTCTAATCTATTCTACTAGGCTATCGCAGCGATGCGCAACAAGTCTTTGGACTGAATCATGCTGCTTCGTCTAGGAAGCATGTCATTAACTGGGTGCTTAGGAACCTCGAGTTAGATACTATTGCACTAGGAGGTCCGGCAAAAATACACGCAGGAGTCTCCAGCCCTCTTGCGACACCTCGACCAAAGTATATGAGTGTCATTGAGCCTGAATTATATTGCCAAGCGTGTCTGCTTATTTCATCAGTAATGTTGTAGTATATTTTACCCGTCGTCTCTAAGATAATGGCGTCTACCATGAAACTTAATATCTGGGCAGAACTCGATGTAAATAAATCCCCGTTTCGATCCAGCTCTCGTGTTGGGTTTCATCAGTTTTATAGCTATTTCTGGTAGGAATCTCACCCCTAGACCATAGCCCTGAGATATGTGATCTTTTAGCGCTCGTACAACCACTGGCACTTGCTTGAACAATGGACAGAAGGCCAGCTGCGATAGTTGTTCCAATAATGGAGCCAGCACGGGCCAAACCAGACGCAACATTAACCCCTGGAAGTACAGAAAGTCCTCCGGTCCAAGCACTACATGTGCACATGATAGCAGCCGTTCCCACGTCTACAAATAACACTGTTCACAACAATTGAACTACAGCGACCCCTCTTATTATGACGACCTGGCGAGTCTATTGACAGGCCATTCTTTCACAATCCTGAGGTGCTGGTACATCGGATACCCTCTGGCGTCAAGTAAGGATTATCTTCAACAGCGAGGTAATTATCAGTAGAACTCCAAAAGCCAGAATCACCAAGCCGAATGTCTTGAACAGTGCTCCAGGTCTCAACAATAATTTGTCCTCAGCTTGATTATCAACCAACCAGTCACCAGTCAGTATGACTGAAGTGTGGTTGTGAATTTGTGATTCCAGTTCTGATACTAACTTCGGGAGAAAATTGTAAACTTTTTATAACAAGGTGTGCGTGGCCCACTGTCCGTCTAAGCCTTGACAGAGAGAGAGAGAGAGAGAGAGAGAGAGGATGAGTCCCCTATGAAAGCTCCAGTTGTGACCACTCGGCTAAGATACGATCTCTTTTATCAATCTTCAACTTGTGCTAAATCTTGCACGTATAAGTCTATTTGAGTATTCTCGAATCCGAACGAACGTATTCAGAAAGCAAATATAGTAGTATACTGAGAACGTCGGAAATCAGCGCTGTGCCATTAAAAGTAAAAGCTTGTTTCCGTGGCAGATCTGGTAAAGCAATCAAGTCACGCGATATATTCATTAATTACCATTGGCACCTCGGTGTGTGTGGGGGGGGTGCGTGCCTTTGGAGTGCGTGGAAGTATCGGGGTTTCTGAGGCAAAGGCAGGAACACAGCACGATCGACATATGATACTTATCAATAACCCATCCTGCAGTAAATAAGCGGAGCTCCACATTAGCATGCACGCGGCCAGCTCATCCATTTGCGCATTCTGCGGAGTTCTTGCAATTGGCTCTTCGCGGCGCCCCGGCGGTCCTGCGGCTCACACGACATTAGTTTTCTAAGTATCATCACATTGTACGCGGCGACGCGAAATGCTAAGTCCCTCAGTTCGCTACTTATCCACCAACATCACACTTTTAATCAAGTTAAAAGCAATAAATGTACACTATAATGCGGCTAGTAGTGCTGCTATCAGCAGTATGTGTCGGTCAGGCGTTGGTCGTCAGACGTACTGTACCTGTCATAGCTTCCGACACCATTGTTTGTTACCGGCTTGCAGCTCAAGAGTACCCTTATGCTCATGTAATGAATTACAATGAAACACACGGAGCAGTCATGGAAAATGGCGTTGTGGTAGCATGGCTGGTAGATGATATCTCTTACCATGTTGTGATAGATGATGCCAATTATCTGAAGTTACACAATACCAGCCTCCATAACAGCGAGAATGCATGCCAACAATTATCAGATATTGAGCATGCCTCTGAGCTAGTGGTAGCTCCGGAACAAGTCAGATCGCTGGAGAAGCAGTCGTTAACGACTGCAATGCCCTTGATTTTAGATCCCATGATAAAGATGAACTGTCTGTATAAAAAAGGATGTTAATTGGAAATGAAATAATGCACATAATGGATGTTTGAGTGTTCTCTCATATGTTGAAGCAGTGAATAATACCCCTGGGATGGTAAATTGATTTTTTTCATTCTTTCATTATAGGCATGGGGCAACGAAGTGTGTGACGGACTAATTGTGTTACATCGTTATAATCGGCACAAGAAGACCTTCCACTGAACTTTGCAGATTAATTGGAGATGCTCGCAAGGCTTTGCCTCATCAATAGTTTAACTTCAAAATTGACAAGCGTTCTCATTTGATTGAAACCCCATAAACTAATAACTAATACTGCTGCAGAAGTAAACATAACTGGGTCACGAGAATGACTATAGTAGGGAGATGAAATTAGACTTTCCAGTAGCGAACGGGAGACGAGACCAATTATCGTTATTAACAGAACTGTACACACTGACAGAGCGACTCCGAAGGGTAAGGCAAATAAGAAATGTTTTACCAAGAGAATGAATTTTCTGAGGAACAGATATACATCCAGCCATCTCACCTAGATAGCGGCTTTTGCGTACTCTCATTCTAAATTCATAGACGATGCATTAGTCTTCCTTAGCTGGTGCCGTGCGCGAATATCAGGCCTTGGAATGAGGAGCAACGCTTATTGCTATATAACATGTCCGTTTACCATGCTGCCCGCAATTGATAGATATTGATTAAGTTACAAGCGGACTTTAAACCTAAGCAGTAAAATGCAAATATGCAATATCTGCTGTGTGTCATGGTAGGCCTAAGCCTGGTTCATTCGCTTGCAATAAAGCAGACTGTGCCTGTTTATACTGATGAAGATACGGCATTCTATCAATCAGCCGGTGAAATGTATCCAGATGGCTACATTACGAACTTTAACACAACACATGCGGCAGTCATTGAGAATGCGGATGTTGCGGCCTGGTTGGTGGATGATATTCATTTTCATGTCATAGTGGATGATAGTCAGTATGGCAATTCACAGACCACGGTAACTGGCGACATCACAGATTTGATGGAACGATTCATTAAATGCAGTGCAGTTAACTGTGAGTCCAACTTGTACTGCATGATAGTTGCTGGTGAAGATTGTCTCATCTGCTACAAAGGCGGAGGCTTCCAGTTCTGCGTGGATTGATCAGATTCCACCACGGAACCACGTAATATTGAGAGAAGTAGGACTCAAAAACTCAAGCCATCAAAATAAACATTCATTCTTTTGAGGCACGCTATGATAGCTATCTAGAAGCGGTGTCACGCAGTGCAAGAGTTATGAAGCTATGTATACGGCCGTAAATCCGCGCAAATCTTTGCTGGACGTACAGAATGGGCATGCTTGATGAGATCTACTTATGTAGTATTATATTTTTAGAATAATTACCTACCATTTTCTGTGGAATTGACTTATATTTGTTTTTCCGGTTGTTTATCTGTCCCGCTATTATCCGTCATCATCGTTTCTTCAGGTCTTCAGCTATTGAAGTCCAACGAGGCAAGTCGCTCTCATTCAGCGGAAATCATAGAAGAAATCAATAGCCTAAAAAGCAGTGCAAATTTTAGGGCACCCAAATTCTTCTTACTACTCGTAGGGACGATATGGCTGCTCTGGAGCGAGATACTATTTGGAAAATCCTTCTTGCGTGGTGATCTTTAAGTTAACAGTCTCTAAGAAAGGGTGAGATAGCAGTAGTTTAGGGAGGAGATAAAATAATTAAATACTATCTCTATGATAGCAAATAGCCACCATCGAAAGACAACTATATTCTCGACATACTCTACGGTAGTAATGCTAAGGTCGAGCAGTTTGTTGCTTAGAGTGGTCCACTCAGGAGGGACGGTATTGCGGCACCCTGTACACACTACGGTACACATTGAGCTATTATTCCACTGCTAATGATCTTAGCTCAAGGCCCTCAGGCAGCAGTTTTAAGATACAGATAGAGAGTGTTGCAAGTATCCACTAGAAATATCCGTACTTATCTTGCTAGTAGTCTACGCATGTTCAAATATTTATACTGGATACAATGTCAATGATAAACGCTCCAGGCTTCCTTGCTTAGCTTGTTATCGAACGTTGTAGAGCAAGTTCTAATTTTGTTTTGACTCCATGAGTCATAGTGCTTTAAGACTCTGAGATGATTTGTATACATCTAGATCCCCACTATATGAGTACATTGAGCTCAATCTATATAAATCACAAACAAATTCAACCAAATGGGCTTTATCTCATTGAACAACGTACTCAGATCTGAGAGAAGAACCGATTCATGAGTATCGGAATGGCAGGAGTGAAGACCGGCCTGACAACGGCAATATATCAGATTGGTGGAGTGTGCTCATTACCATTTATAAGTCCATTCATAGACATGTTTGGAAGGCGGATTACAACTGTCATGGTGTTAGGGTTTATTGGACTTGCCATCATCCTCCAGGGGACCAGTGCTGTAGATCACTCATTACAGCAGTACATGGCGGGCGATTTCTGCTTGGATTTGGTGTTTTCTTGATGGCATGCAGTGCTCCGAGCTATGCTTGTTGAGATCACGCATCCAAAGTTTCGTGGTATCACTACTGGGTTATATAATACTAGTTACTACACTGGATCTATTATTGCGATTGGATCAGTTAGATGAAGCGCTTATTACGAAAGCAACGCTCCTGGCTGATCGCAACTCCGTAGACGGCCTACTATTATGCACGGGTTTCTTGGGTGAGCACTATGCTGGGTGGGGATGTCAGCTGGCACTGCATTAATATTTGTATTAATACTTCAGATAGAGTTAAAAAATTCTCTTTGAGGTTATTTCAAGCAATCATAGCTCATCATTAATAAGTTCTGAGATAACTACATGCAAGGCAGCCTAGTTTTCTTGGACGCGTTACTTGCCAAGCGCATTATTGATAAGAGTAAACAGAAAGCTCACGAGTATCACCTCTTGTGTGTCATTTCCCATACATCAACCAGCCCATTCCCCTTGTCCAGACACTCCATTTTGGTCAAGCACTCTAAGGCAACATCACTGATACACCGGAACCGTGCTCCACCCAACTGAATGCCACCATACCATCGCGCAACGACAACCAGCACATTCACTAGTCGGGTACGATCCAGCAGTCCCTGGAGACGCATGCCTGCGCCCTTCTCTCCGCTGTCATCAAAACCCTGATGGGACACACTGATACGCTGTGTGTCGGAAGAGCCTCGCACCTTGTACGCGTACATTGCCGGATGTGATGCTTTCCTTAAGGATCTGTCCGACTCTCGCAGCCTTGCAAGCAGCGGTTCAATCTCGATGCGATCTCGGATTGGAATGCAATATCCTTTAAACTTTGATTTCTTGACAATCAGAACTGCAGACTCTGTCCAAGCACGCGAAGGACCACAGCTCCTCCCCAGTGACATTTGGACTCATGTGGATTGAATGCAGAGAGCAGCACTGGCTAACCCGCCTGAAAATAATATTTGGTGACTACGGAGTAACCGGGGATCATGGAATGCGTGGATAAAGAGTATGGTCTCAGTAGTTCTGAGCACTTATTCTAGAACGTAGAGTGAGCTTTCGTTAAAACCTAACCTTACCTCGCTGTACGTCAATTAATGCGCTTGCAACTTGCCAAAGGCGTAGCCCCTGAAAAATTTCCCTGGTGTGGAGAAGCGTCTTCCACTATAAGGAGTAACCATTAAGTTTCAGATTCTGCCATGAAATCATAATGACTGAATCTATGAAACCGGGAGAGAGCGGCGTGGAAGTAATTCACAGTGATGGGATCTGCTTCGAATCAACGCAGTCGAGGCTCGGTTAGCCGCTGACAATGAGCATGCTATTTCTCTGTGGCGGGGTTTGTGGATGGTCGATACTGGTCTCCTCTGCTCTGATCATGGAGAGATATGACACTGCTCTTATTGGGTGGTTGACTTGTTTCCCGTCTTTTCAAAAGGAATATGGGATTCCAAATTCCAACAGGGTGGGATATAATCCCACAGCTTCCTGGCAAGCTTGATTAGGAAATGGAACATTAGCTGGAGAGCTAATTGGCCTTTTTGTCAGTGTATTGCTATCTCCAGTTATTAGATACCGGAGTTTAATTTTGATCGCTCTTGCTGGTATTGTCATGTCTGATATCCGAACCGTTTTTCTCTCCAACCATTATAGTTTTGGAAATGGGCAAGATTCTTCGTGGAATCCCATGGGGAATGCTTCAGAAGTCCGCCCAGAAGTCCTTCGTGGCTGTCTTACTTCGTATATTAACATGTTCTGGGTTTTCGGTCAGTTTATATCATCTGGTATTCTCAGAGCAATGCTGAACCGGACGGATGTCCGATCTTACAGAATTTCATTCGTTGTGCGACTGATATGACCAATTCCTCTGTTTATTGGAATTTATTTGGCTCTCGAATCTGTTTGATATCTGGTAAGGAAAGGTAGAGGTAGGCTTGATGAGGCGAGGAAGTCTCTCACAAGACTTTCGAGTGATCATGAACTCGAAGACATAGATAAAACAATTGCTATAATTCAACACACAAATGAGTTGGAGATCGCTGCAGCCAAGTCCAACTCTGTCTTCTCTTATGCAGACTGCTTCAGAGGTAGCCATTCATTTTTAAAAGTGGTTCGATATGAATCAGACGGATAAGCTGCAGTGATGCGAGAAATTGCAGATGAGGAAAGATTGTTCAAGAAGGTGGATATCTTAGAGGCCCACTGGTAGGGACTAAAATATTTCAGCAATATTTTTTTACGAATTAATTACAGTATTCTCTGCTTATATTCAGTTGGGCAGACGGAAAACGGATTGTAATGGTGACATGTGTTCGATTATTGGCTGTCTACCACCAACCCACTATATAGTTAGTAGCTTTCTCAATGAACTAGTTCAAATAGCATTATATATAGGACAATATGCCATCCGTTGCATGGTTATTGAAGCCATAAAGTCACTTGTTGAACTAACTATCTTCTTACTCCAGTTGCTGCCCACTTCATGAGTGTCAAGAGATTCTCGTCTGTAGCCCGGTCGTCCGAGAATCCTTCTGTGCGACATTGATGATAACCACGTACTAAGAAGCCCCCACGAGAAGCCTCCCACGAATCCTCAATTATGCTGCAACACTGTTTGCAGCAGGACGATTGTGTAGGAGTTTCGAGCTTCCTAAGATGCAAGCGTAGTGGCGGACAAAACTTCGGATGATCTGACCGATGGGTGGGGATACAAACCAGGCTCTGTGGAGTTTCAAAAGATTACAACATCCACTCTACCTGGAGACTCGCTGTTTATGCTCCTGTGTAAGTCGGAGTTCAATAGCCATTTAGTTTTTGCTAGTTGCGACCTTGCAAACGTTTTGAATTTTCTATTAATCAGAACCTTTCAGTGTTCGCTGCCGAAAACTTCCCTGAGACAACTCCGGCCCGAGAATACTTGCCCATCTCAAAACTCCAAATACTGCGGGGTGAGTCGGTTGAGTATCCATCCAGCCCCGAGAATTTGTCCGAATATCATAAGGCCAAACCGATTATTCTGAGCCAACTCTCAAGTGTGGATGTTGCTGAATTGTGGGGGCATGCAGCGCCGCATTCAACAATTTGATTATTCTTTTCTCCCCCCCCCCGGGACTCCCCTGCTAGTGCGGTTTTTTATCAACGCTCTACAGTGGAGAATGTGTGGTCTCTGATTATACCCACAATGGATGCAGAGATGTACAAGTCGCGAGGGGTAACCACCTCAGCTAGATCATGGACCAATACGATAACAGATAATAACCGACAGGATATTTGCGGATCTAGACTATAAGATATATAAAGAATTTGATCCCTATCAAGAGAGATCACGCTTTTTACTCTATCCTACTTTATGTATTACCACCTATTACTAGGGTGCGATCGCAACAAAACCCGTTTGTGTTATTCGGAGAAAATTTCGGGAATTGAATTGGGCAACTTAGCCAAAGCCTACTTTTGGTGGTCGCGGGATCTCGAGACTTTCGAATGGGGGGCAAATCGGCGAAAATGTCGGTCGTTTGCAATCGTGTGGTCAAGTGTGGGGAAGAGGGTATTTGAAGACACCTTCCCCAGACTTGAGGAGAGTTCGACTAGAAATCTACAAGTTCAGGGAAAACCCCCTGATACATTAAAAGACCCATAATCATTCAGCCATGGGAACTAGTAATTACGAGATTGGGCATCAAGAAGTTGAACAACAGGATGTTCACGCAACTGAGGCAACTGAGCCTGAACAGTTCCCGGAGAAACCCGAATTGAATTATGAGGATGCCGCTGGAGGGACTCTGATCGAACATAATTTGACTACCATGAAAGCTGTCCGCATATACTATAAGGGCATCCTATGGTGTATGCTGTATTCATTAGCTATTATCATGAGAGCTTTTGACATCGAGATTTTTGGGAATTTTTACGCGCTGCCGTCGTTTCAGAATCGATTTGGTTTTCCTGTACCTGGTCATGGCAACCAGATCCCTGCGAGTTGGCAGACAGCGATTGGAAATGGAAACGGTGTCGGTCAAATCTTTGGTGCCTATCTAGTTCCTTACCCAATGGAGAGATTTGGGCGTATAAAAACCATGCTTGCATTATTGTTTTGTACAGCCTCACTGGTGTTTATGCAGTTTTTTGCAACGTCGTTGGCAGTGTTATGTGCATCTGAGTATCTTGCTGGCATCGTTTGGGGTGGGTACCCAGTGCTTGTACAAACCTATTGTTCCGAGATGCTTCCCGTTGTTCTCAGAGGTTATTTGACTGGGTATATCAACCTATGTTATGTTATCGGACAATTCATTTGCACGGGAGTCTCTTCGGGCTTTGCGCAGAACCTCTCTCAATGGGCTTGGAGAATTCCTTTTGCACTTCAATGGCTTTGGGTTTTGATTTTGGTGCCGTCATTGCTGTTTGCGCCGGAGTCTGCTTGGTGGCTTATGAGAAAAGGTCGTGTGGAAGAGGCTAGGAAGGCACTGAAGAGGACGTGTGTTGAGTCTCCTGACATCGACATTGACAAGACTCTTGCTATGATGTTAAAAACTGACTTGGTCGAAAGAGAGATAGAAGAAGGCACGACTTACTTGGAGTGCTTCAAGGGACCCAATAGAATACGGACAGAGATCTGCCTTTTGATGGCTGTAACCAACAACTTTACCGGAAATCCTGTGGGATATGCGTCTTATTTTTTTGAACAATTGGGTCTGTCGACACAAAATTCCTTCTATATGGGAGTGGGCGTCAACGGAGTTGGGTTCTTGGGAACTGTCTTGTCTGTATTCCTCATTCGTTACTGGGGTCATAGGACTATTTTCTTGTTTGGGATTATTGTATCCATTGTCATTCTATTTATTGTGGCCTTCCTGTCTCTGGTCCCAAACTACATTACAAATAATCCTTCCATCGGATGGGCTCAGGCTAGCATGCTCATTGTTCTTCAATTCATCTCTGACCCTACGCTGAATACCTACTACTACATTATCGTTTGCGAAATGCCTTCCGTGCGTCTTCGACCCAAAACGGTTTCAATGACAACAATGATGTCAGCTATAACTGGTATTTGCCTCTCGGCAATTGGTCCTTACTTCCTCAACCCGGGTGCTGTTAACGCAGGTGGCAAGGTAGAATTCCTCTACGGCGGCGTCCTTATCTTCGCATTCATTTACTTTTATCTGAGGCTTCCTGAGCTCAAGGGTCGTACCTTCGAGGAATGTGATATCATGTTTGCTAGAAAGATTCCCGCGAGGAAGTTTGCCAAATATGAGTTTGCGAACGAAGGTGATCCTACAGTGGAAGATGACGTACAGGCTATGGCTTGATATTCACGCGCCATCCAGGTCACTATGCCATTATTTCCGGTTCTCCGATACAATTGGAGTTGCGAATTGTATCAGCCTCATTACTGTTCTCTTTATGTTCTATTATAAATATTTCTAGTTTTCCTATAGGTTGGTTCTCCACCTAATATTCGATTGAGCTGTTCTTCGCTCCTCAAAATAATCCTGGCCTCTTTGTGTAGCTTTGATATAATTATGAGAAACTAATTGCCGTTCCCCGATGGATGAAAGCTTAATATAAGCTATTTAGCAGTTCTAGTTCCCATGCGGATTGGGAGCAGTTGGCCGATGCATGCTTTGAAGATCGCCATGGCCAATGCGGGGGTTATCAGATCCCACATTTTAGAACACGGAAAACGGTTTCCGTTTCCGATGCCTAAGCAAAAACACAGCACATCTCATTGGTGAGCGACGAGCCTTTTCTTACCACAGACTTCTATATTCACCTATCTCTGTCAAGCTGAGCTCGGAGTATAGTTTACTTCTTGTTCAGCTGTATTATTTCTGCTTCGAAGTTTTGCTGAGCCAGGTTCCTGAGTCGTTCCTGCAGAAAAAATCGCCCTTGGTATTGCTGGAAAACCAATTCTGGTTGTTCGAAGACGTCACTTGAAGTTAATATTCCACCGGAGGTATGTGTGCTGCAGGTCGGACTACTGCCTGGTTTATTTATTTATTATCGTGCACATGGCTCACTTGATTCCAGATTTCGATACGCTCAAAACTTAGTTATTGAAATGACTGGGACCACAGAAAGCTCTTCAAACGGTACATCTATTCCTTCATCAAATAAGTATGATATCATTATAGTGGGAGGCGGATTTGGTGGGTTGTATCTCCTCAGGGGACTGAGGGATGCTGGCTTCAATGTCCGCGTGCTTGAAGCGGGAGCAGGACTTGGGGGTGTATGGTATTGGAACTGTTATCCCGGTGCTCGAGTAGACTCAGCTGTCCCAATTTATGAGTACTCTGATAAAAGTATCTGGCAAGACTGGTATTGGAAGGAGAGGTTTCCTGGGTATAAGGAACTGCAAGAATATTTCAAGCACGTCGATAAAGTATTTGATTTGAGTAGAGATATTCAATTCAATACAATCGTCACACAAGCGTTTTATAATGATGATACCAACGAGTGGACACTCACGACTCGGGATGGGACTCAAGTGCGCTCTCAGTTTTTTATACCTTGCACAGGTTTTGCGGCCAAAAAATATATTCCAGATATCAAAGGGCTTGAATCGTTCCAAGGATTAAAATATCACACTGCAGAGTGGCCCCAATCTGGTCTGAATATGTCAGGAAAGCGGGTTGCTATCATTGGAACTGGTGCAACAGGAGTTCAGTTGATTCAAGAAGCAGGTAAGGTTGCCTCCCAATTGACAGTATTTCAACGCACTCCGAATCTGACTTTGCCAATGCGGCAGCAGAAATTGGACAAGAATACTCACCCTATTCGCACTCAGGATTACTATGACCACCGCATGACAACGTTTGACGGAGGGGAATTCTCAATTCTGAATAAGTCAGTTTTCGACGTTGCTCCGGAGGAACGCGAAAACTACTTCCAAAGCTTATATGAAAGAGGTGGCTTCGAGTTCTGGCATTCTAACTATATCGATATTCGCACCAATAAGAAGGCGAATGATATCGCGTACGAGTTCTGGTGCAAATCTACTCGTGCTAGAATTAATGATCCTGTTTTGGCCGACAACGTGGCGCCACTGAAACCACCGCACCCATTTGGCTTCAAGAGAATATCTTTAGAGCAGGATTACTATGAGGTTCTAAGCCGACCTAATGTCCAAGTCGTGGACTTGAAGGCAACCAATATTGTTGAGATAACGGATAGTTCAATCAAAACGAGTAATGGCGCCGAGCATGAGATTGACATTCTACTATTAGCCACAGGCTTCGATTCTATCACCGGTGGTCTCTTACAGATAGATATACGAGGTTCCAAAGGCGTCAAGTTACGCGACAAGTGGAAGACAGGCACTTGGACTTACTTGGGGATGTCAGTATCTCGTTTCCCAAATTTTTTCTTCTTATACGGTCCACAGTCACCTTGTGCATTTTCAAGCGGGCCGACTCTATCTGAGTTGCAAGGAAACTGGGTGATAAATATCATCAAAACGATGCGCGATAAGCAGATCGAGCGAATTGACCCTAAGAGAGAGTCTGAAATTGAATGGAAGAAGATAGTTGAGAGTAAGGCTCGTGGTACCTTGATTGCAGAAGTCAAATCATGGTATATGGGTGATAATATTCCTGGGAAACCGCGTGAATGCTTGAATTATCTCGGCGGGATTCCCGATTACCTGGCAAGATGCAACCGCGTGGAGGAGCAAAACTATAATACATTCAATTTATCTTAATGACATTAGAGCACATTTTTCAGTAGCAAATAAGAGCAAAAATCCCTTCTGGGGTAGCAACATCTCACGCGACTTGTCCCCGAAAAGCAGCTTGCATTCTTCCGTATTATAAGCAGTTGTACAAACTGGCGGGCCAGGTAGGCTCTGCTGTTTACACAACAATAATCAGGTGTGGAGAGCGACCGCAGATGTAACAATGAGCCCTCGTAATTGCAATAAACAGCACACTCATTTCTTCGATTAGACTTCTTGCTTTTGTAAACATTTAAGTGCAGGTCTCGAAATTGGTGCGGGTGGAACGGTCTTCATGAAATTCTCCGCCCATCTTCATCCCTGTTCCTCATCGGCAGACCATGTCCCGTAGGAAACTAGCCGTTATTCGAAAGTAAATCTCACGTTCATGCATGACCATACCACGAGGGCTATATGACTATCAGAAATACGTCAGCAGGCCTAGCAGGTAGCCAACCAATGGCGGGGGTGTCCTGCTGCGCCTAAGTGGAGCATTGGCCAGCCTTAGATACACCTATGAGACGTACTATAAGGTGTAGGTGCTGGGTAATCCGAGCATGGAACTGTACACTTCTCACGATGAACGGGTGGTGGGCCCAGTTTAGCATGATGGAGCGCGAAAATAGAAAAACACAAGCACATGAGAACCTCAACAGATAACGCAGATCCAGCCTCGCTGAACAGCGATTAAGATAGAGACGGATCTGGTGACTTCTCGGCAACTTGAATGAGTCTTTCAGTATCTGCTTAGAACTCATATTGACATTCGCCGGGCTTTGAAGGCCCAGAGGATGGAGGCGCGGACCCAACTCAGCATTAATATCAGCCAACAAGGTGTAGAAGGCATTCCCGACGTCTTCGACCGGTTAGAAACTCCGGCCCAAAAGCAATTGCCCAGGAGTTCTGTTTCCGATGTGTTGGTGTTATCTCCATTGCAGATTTTACCACAACGGAGGTGGGCAAGGGTTTAAAGCTCGGAGAGAATGCCATCTATTGCATCGTCACCCCTCAATTTCCAATCCTCTGTCCTGAGCAATGAAGACTTATCGGCCACCTCACACAGATCCCTGGTGCTTTCTTTTAGTTCTATCACTCCTGAGTCTCGTGATAGCTGGGTAGAGTAGAAGCACTTGCGCAGCTAGTTGACTGTCCTCCCCGGAGTTGGGGTGTTGATCGGCTTTCTCCCCGAGTCGAAGTTCTCTCCGCTAGGTTGAACAAATCTAGCGAATACACGCAATTATACATCTCGTACATTGCATCCAAGCTTCCCCGCAATTGGTACACTATTTGCATAAATTAAAGATTCCTGGCTCCTAAATGATAATGTCAGATTGAAACCAATCACGATGATTGAATCAAAAGTTCGGGGTCGCCCGCTTGTTTGGATTCTTACTGTTGTATGCTCTGTTTCATTTCAGCTAAACGGATATGACAATGGATTAATGTCTGGAATAATTACTGCTCCACAGTTTCTGAGTCAGTTTCCTGTGCTCGAAAATAATACTAACTTGCAAGGAACTGTGACTTCGGTGGTTATGGCTGGTGCGGGTGTGGGGTCGCTGATAATGATCTGGGTGGGAGAGTGGCTTGGACGCCCAAGATCAGTTGCAGCAGGCTTGATAGTTGTTATTGTCGGCGTGATCTTACAGGCATCAGCTTTCAATGTTGTGCAGTTCGCTATTGGTAGAACCATCACAGGTATTGGTGTGGGGATGATTATGGCGACTACTCCAGTATATCAAGCCGAGTGTAGTAGGCCAGAAACTCGAGGCAGGGACATGTGTGTATGCTTGACGACTGTTATCATTGGTATAAACATCTCATACTGGATCGATTACGGCTTTGCTGGTGTCAACTCCAGCTTGGAATGGAGGTTCCCAGTCGCTTTTCAGCTCATTTTTTGTTTCATTGCTATTCCGCTAGTATTGATGTTGCCTGATAGTCCGAGATATCTCATTAAACACGGGCGCGTGGATGAAGGGGTCAGGTCTCTGGCAGCTTATAGAGGGCTTTCAGAAGATGATGCCTTGATCATTGCCGAGAAAAAGGAGATCTTGGCCGCTATAGAGTTAGAGACTGCGACTGAAGCCAGCTGGTTAGGAATTTTTGCAAATGAAGGTATACAGGGAGGTAGCCGGATTGCCTTAGCGATGGTAATTAATATTCTCCAGCAGGCATCCGGACTGAATGCGTTAGTTTACTATTCTACCGAGATATACGAAGAAAACATAGGGCTGAGCCGTCATTTGTCCCTTCTTATGGGCGGCTTCCTTCAGTTATGGTTTCTGGCCTGCTCTTTTCTCACTTGGTATCTAATCGAGGCTATCGGCCGACGAAGGCTGTTTATGATTGGTATGTCTGGCATGTGCGTTTGTATGGCAGTCCTAGCTGGCACGGTAACGAGCCGTGAGAAGGCACCAGGAATTGTCGCCATAATATCCACATTCTTGTTCCAGTCTTTCTTTACGTGGGGACTAATGGCTGTCAACTGGTGTTACACTGCTGAAATTATGCCTCTAAAGGCTAGAACTAAGGGTACTGCTGTAGCCGCTACTACAAACTTATTGGCAACGTTTGTAGTTGTCGAAATCGTACCTACAGCTATAAACAGTATTGGGTATAAATTTTACATCATATTTGCTGCGTTCAACTTGTGTGGCGTTGTCCTGGTTTATTTTTTCTACCCTGAGACGGCCTCTTTCACCTTAGAGAAGATCGACCTTTTGTTTCACCATGGCGCTCACAAGAACTTTTTTGCTGCATTAATGGATGCTACGAAGGTTTCAAAGCAGGCGAGGAAAGAGGGCAGGACCAATATTGGTATTGGTGAGACTGAAAGTCAGGTATTTGAAAAGCAGGAAATAATTCATATCAACCAGACAGCAGACGAGTCAGCCTAAGGTACATTAGTTTAAGCGAGCTGCGACATCTAAAATTTCAGTTGAATGTAACTTCATTACTTTATTTTATCAATTATTTTAGTGCTGTTTTTTACTTAGTCTGATACTGCAAGCAGGTGCTTTTGCGTCGTGAACTGAGATTGAATTTTGGGAAAGATCTATTTGTTTCTATTTTATAAAACAGCGCTTCTTAAGATTTCGGCCCTGGGCCTGTGCTATGTTTGTATAGAAGATAGAAGTGAGACTTTGCTCTTAGTTTGAAACCTGGTCAACTCGACAGATATATTCGGCAACGTTGAAATAGCATTCATATTCCGCATCAGGAGAGCAATCATGAAGGAGATGACCGCCATCCCCATGGTGGCTAAAACAGTGTGTATGATCCATTCTCAGCTGGAATCCAGGGTCGTAAGAGTTCATGATTCCTAAGCAAACCAGCGGGGCTTCCATTTCATAGATATGAAACCATGAACTAATTTTCTCCGGAGTATCGAGTGCTTCTTTAAGGAATTCAGGCACAACTTGAATTTTTGCTTTACCCTCTTTGAGGAGGTATGCCCCACCCAGACTAACTGGCCTCTTGCCATATTTCTCGATCAGAACCGTCCTCAACGCCTCCATTAATAAAATTTCCGTGGATCGGCTTTTGAGCGACAACTTGAGAACGGGGGTTGTTTGCCCCTCACTCACAAGAAAGTTACCCAAGAAATTGAATTCATCATTATATGGGATCGGTGACACCTCATAACCCTTTCCAGTATCAATAATTTTCGTGGTGTGGCTTTTGCTGGTGTACCTGAGGCCTGCTGACGTTTTCTGTATGGCAACGTTCGGCGCCAGCTCGCAATTGCAACCTGCCGCTTGGTATGGGCCGTCTGCGGCACCTATGAACAACGGAGTCTTGTGCTCCAATAGCTTGCTAATGCTGGAAATACGATAGGAAGGCATATGAAACTTAGGCACAGGAAATAAGTTCCCATTGCCTCCCACATCCACAATAGCTGGAGACCCGCCGATTCCTTTACTAGCCAAGCAAAATGGAGACTTCGTCAGATCTGGACAAATAACCACTTCACATCTAACATTCTTAAAAAATCTAGGCAGTTCATTCTGGAATAAGTCTGCTAGCTCGTTCAATGAAGGCGAATGTATTTCGATTCTCTCAGAGGCATAGGCTTCTCTCATCGTTGCTGTAAGTATAAGGCAGCATTGTAGCTTATTATACGCCAGGATATATGAATTAGAACCGGGGAGAACTCCGAACCAGGCACAAGGTTCAGAGCTCTACTATGAAAAAGTTGATTTACACTCTTTTGATGGTCGCTATCGTTAGGATTCTGAGTGGCTTCCCCGCACAAAGCGCCGGATTTCGGAAAGAAAGCCGGGCGCGCATCATCACATAAATACCACACAACTAGATTCACATTCGAGCTTGTTCAACCAATTATACAATGTCTCCTCTCAACACTGATTCCATCCATTCAAACTCGAATGGCTCTAGTATTGAGCATGTGTCACTCAAAAATAGTTCTTCTCTTGCTCCTCTTGCTGACTTGATCCCCCCTCCACCGTTGTCAGCTGAGGCTAGAGGAGAAGCTCCTGGTCGTGGCAGACTAACAGGAAAGTTCATTCTTGTCGTTGGCGGCGGCCAAACGGAGAATTCAACCGATACTAGTGCCAATCCTCCAGTAGGGAACGGCAGAGCGACATGCCTCGTCCTTGCAAAGGAAGGAGCTACTGTCATAGTAGCAGATATTTCGCAGGAAGGAGCTGGGGCAACTGCTGCAAAGATCAAGAGCTCAGGGGGAAAATCCCATGTTGTAGTTGGAGATGTTTCCAGTCCAGAAGGTTGTGCTCAAATCGTGAGGGATAGTATCGATTTCACTGGCGGCCAGCTCGACGGGCTGGTCCTGAGTGTCGGAATCGGAGGAAAAGGCTATAACGTTCAACACACCGATGCTGATCAATGGGACTTGGTTCTAAACATCAACCTTCGTGCCCACTTTCTTGTTGCCAAGGAAGCCTTGCCACACATGGCCAAGAACCCTAACGGTGCATCTCTCGTGTCGTTTGGATCTATGTCACAGCTGTTCCCTTTCGCCAATGAGCCGGCCTATGACGCATCAAAGGCTGGTCTCACCTCGCTGATTAAACACATTGCTTATGAGTATGCACCATTCGTTCGTGCAAATATGGTCATCCCAGGGCTTATCGATACCCCGATGGGTAGACGAGCGGGGACATTTATCAAAGATCGCAATGCCGGAGCAGTTCCACTGGCCAGACAGGGAACTGGCTGGGATATTGCGTATGCTACTACCTGGCTTTTAAGTGGGGAGAGTTCTTACATTACCGGGCAAGAAATCGTCGTAGATGGAGGAGTGTCATCCTTGCACAAGAAAGCTAAACTTCAGAGCGATTAAATACGATCTTAGATTATCTTAACAGAATTACTTAACTACATCCATATCAAAAGAGAATACTGTTTTTCTATTACTGGTCGGCGTAGCACCGACACTTGAACTGCACACTTGCCGCTTACCCCACAAATGTGGAGGAACAAAAAAAAGAAATAATTCGGAGAGAAAACCGAGAATCCCCATACTTTATTAGATAACTCAGTTCCTGCAACATCTGTAGCTGCTATGAAGAGTATAAACCTGAGTGAGCCCTTTTTAGATTTTCCAGCAGAATTACTGGAGGGTCCAGTCTACGATCATAGAATCAATGTATTGGCTTGGATAGACGTTCCCGGTCACAAAGTGCACTGGGTCGATTATCAATGCGATACCAACGAGACGATTAGGTCTCACAACTATATTCTATTACCAAGTGCTGTCGGATTTATATCTCTGAGTACAATTCCTCTAGTATTTGTCGGAGCTATTAGGGATGGATTCATTAGTATTGATTTGAGAGATGTGATCGGCCAAGGCGAACTCATTGAGCCAAACTACATACGAAAAATTCATATCTCGGAAGAAGATAGAGCCAAAATGCGTTTTAACGATGGAGCAGTTGATCCACGAGGGCGATTGATGGGCGGCTCAGTTCGGGATTTTGCTCAGAAGATCGAGCCTGTGGGGCTCCTTTATCAGTATTACGAAGGCGTCCTTACTGTCTTGGAAAGGAATTTACAGACATCCAATGGAATCGGGTTTTCACCTAATAATAAGATAATGTATCTGGCTGACTCACCAGCACTGACAGTATGGAAATATGACTTCGATGCCAACGATGGAACCCTATCGAACAGACAATTGTTCCTAGAGTTTCCACCTCAAGGAGGAGTCCCAGATGGGCTGGAAGTTACCCAAGATGGGAATATTTGGATAGCAATGTGGGGAGATTATAAGATCAAGAGATTCTCGCCCGATGCTGAGTTGGTGCAAGAGTATATAGTTCCTGCGAAGCTTGTCACTTGCCCTACATTTGCCGGTAAGCAATTCGACGAGCTTATTATTACGACAGCAAAGTTGCACTGCGATGAAAATTTGTCCAATGCTTCGGCAACAGAGATGGATAATTCTGATATGGGCGGGAAAATATTCAGATGTAAAATTACGGATACTCAGGGGAAGCCACTTAATACGTATCATCTGTAATCCACAGCAAACAAATCTCACTATCTCGTAATAAGAATGACGATTACCAGTTTATCATTAGTTTTCTGCTCTCAAAACTTATTCAAAGTTAGAAAGGTTGCTTGAAAACATCAGTAGGGCTCATGCCACCGGTAAGGAAAACATCCAGTCCCATATCAGTCCAGGTATTGATATCCACAGGATCCAGCCAACTTAGTTCCTGCGATAGATCTGTACCACTTGCCTCCATTTTAGACAGTGTTTCTTTCAAACCAACAGATATATGCCGAAGAAGATGATCGGGAGCTACAGCAGCATCTTCCAAAATCGTTGATGCCTCCTTCAACAAGTGAAGTATTTTTATGTGATCTCCCTGAGCAGCAACTTCTCCAAAAGTGCTGTATTTCAGCAAGAACACTAGCGCAAACGCGAGCATCGTCAGTAACTGACACGAGATCCCTAGCAGGACAGACCTCATTTCAGGTATTTTAATCAAACCTAACAGGTCCACTGCGCTGTGGACCGCCATTTCTCGGCAGTCTTTATAGTTATCCGAACTGCTGCTTGCCTGAAATGCGCGTGAGCAAAGATATACTTTGGAGAACAAAGACAATGCACTGATCGTACATTCCGCAGAAATATCACTGGGGCGAAGAGATAAAGCTTTACGATTCCAGAAGGTGGTCCATTCATCTAATTCGCCCTGAAATTTTTCGATCTTTGCAAAGTCAATCATCGATCGTGTGCTGTCTAGTTTAAAAGCTTCAGCAACTCGAATCATTATAGAATAAAAGCTTACTTGGCTGTATATTCTCCAATCAATTGATGGTGGCAATGATGCTGTTGCTTTAGCTTCGAAGATAGACCATTCTAGAACTAAAGAATCGTCCTGTATCATTTTCGGGCGATCATATGCCACAGCCAAATAATGGTCAACAGTGTATAAAACATACCATATTTTAACTTCCTCTAGGCAGGATGTGTCACCTTTTTGAAAACGCTCGTATACTTTATTGAGTTGGAGCTCCGTGGCAATAATAACAGCGATACTTTTCAATGCCCAGCTTGCAGTTGTTAGATAACATGCGCCAATACTGAGAGCAAGAACATCGTAAATGTTATGAGTCGGTCTGAACACGGACAGCGACGCAACTGATAAAAATTCTTTACGCAAACGATGATACCTTTCAGGCTTTGTAGTGCTGTGCACCGCCGCAACAGTGCACACGCAAAGAGCAAGTAGGCTTGAAGAATCGGCAACACTGCCTATATCGTGCCAGTTAGCTAAAAGAGAAAACTGGTATGGGTCAATTCTAGTTTTATAAGTAGCAAAAAGATCCTCAACTTCCGCTCGTCCAACAATTCCAGACGAGACTAGAATAGCAAAATAACTATCAGAGTTACCAGTCCGTTCGTGGCGAATATTCTCTAGATGAGTGATTTCATATAATGTCTCCATGGGATCAGCCACAATTGGAGGACTGGTTGTAACCTCTCCCTTTGTTGCTTGGGTTTCAAGACTTTGTGAGCCTTGGTCGTCTCGTTCCCGCTGCGTATCGACGCTATAAGACTGAAGACCAGGCATGTCCAACTTAGTCAAAATATCCTCTACCGCGTTTCTCAACAACCTGACTGTCACCTCCTCCTCCTGAAGTATCGTTTGAAGACTTTTATTCATGGCACACTTCAATCCGCGATTTGCGCAGCGCACGCATGGAGGGCCATTGGCCATGATACATTTTAGTTTCTGTTTCCTACAGCAAGCACACGATGTGATTTTCTTAGAAACTCGCAGCTCACTTCCCACAATATCTAAAGGCATATTCGTGAGGTCTAGAGAAGGCTGTAAAAGCAGCTATCATAGTAGACGCGGGGTAAAGCTTGGTAGAAAGAGAAGTAGCGCTTGGGCGGTCTTTCCGTGTCGCTCCTCACACTTTCGCACGGCTGGCGGACTCCGCGACATGCCGGGTCACAAACTGCAATATCTATATGAGAGACCATCTCGACTTCCATTATTTCAGCTAACTTCTTAATCTACAAAATCTTGCTTAAGCTTCTCGGATAACTCAAGTTCCTCAGCTCCGAGAACAACGTTGCGTTTTCTCTTGGACTCTTTGACTGCATTCTTGGACTCAAAAATAATATCGAGCTCCTCTAAGGTGTATCCCTTAGTTTCCACCATGACGAAATAAGTGACCAGAGCCTCAAAGGCAGTCCAACAAGAAAATACTATATAAATTCTCCAGCCAATCCGCTCCAGTGCGACGGGCGTACCAAATTGATTGATCAATGCTGCGCTGCTGTTTACAAACACCGAAACTGCCGAGCCTTTAGCTCTTTGTTTGTAAGACAACACTTCTGACGTATAGAGCCCATAGAGTGGTGTAAGGCCAAGAGCAAAGAACAGTCCGAAGAAGAAATAAGCGACTATACCGCACTTTGCCGATGCAGACGAACCCGTGGAAGAAAACTGCGCGGTTCCGACAGTCATTACAATCCAACTACAGCTGACTCCTATCAGAGATGTAAGAAGCAAATGGCGACGAGTCATCCATTGGCAGAGAGCACCGCCAACATAGGCCATCCCCGCACAGAAGATATTAAAGCCCAAATTAAGATTAAGGACAGTAGTCTCATTGGTCACACCTGCAGACTCATAAAACGCCCCAATGTATTGGCTGATACCACCACTAGAAAGTGCAGACCAGAGAGCCAGCATCAGATTGCATGCCAGGCGATGTCTGTCACCCTTAGTGCGAATCAAGCATCTATAGTCCCACCATCTGTTGTCCAGGCTGTTTATCTCTAAAGCGGTTTCAAACTCTCGAAGCTGCAGCTGCACATATGAATTGTTCTCGTCGCCTTCCCCGTGATAATGCACTAGAAATTCTTTGGCCTTGTCTCGCTTTCCGTTGGTGAACATCCATCGAGGCGACTCTGGCATAAACATGCAAGGCAATAATACCATTGACGAAAATACCAACTGAACCCAAGTGGGAATAAGCCATGATCGATTGTCATTAAAGCGAACAGTAGCTCGGGCAACACCAGCACATATAATTCCGCCTATATCATAAGTGCAGTTATACATACCTGTCATTGCACCGCGATATGCAGGGTGTGCTATCTCCACAATATAAGCAGGTGCTGCAGACCCGGCTAGACGGGCACCAAACCCCACGAAAAATCGACCTGCCAGGTACTGGCCAAGTGATCCCTGAACGCTCGAGGTCCCCTGAAGAATCACACCTAATGTGACCGAGAGTACACCGACAAACATCCCAAATCGTCTGCCAAACCTGTCCATTGCCTCGCCAATAAACGGAATTGAGCATACACTGCCGATCTGAAACAATGACGTTATGTATGCGGCTCGAACACCCGCGACATCAGAACCGAATTCGTCTTGGAAAGGCTTCATCACCAGTAGCGAGCCCATCAGACTGGCATCATACCCATATAGACTCGAGCAGAACACGGCTACCAAACAGTAACAGTATAGCAGTAGCATATTTTTGCTGAGCGGAGCTGGAGGGTCCAATAGCTTGGCTGCATCCAGTTGGCTGGGCCCCTCTGTGACAATTGCTTCAGATTTTTGAGTTATTTCATCCATTATGAAAGCGTCGTCGTATTGCAAGATACATAATTAGAATACCGGTAATGCTTCATTATATAGCCCATTTCACAGAGAGACAGACCTTGAGTTTAGTGACTATGCGGGGCAGTTGAGCCAGCTCCGACAACCAAAAATGCTACATTTCCACTCAACACCTATGTAACTGCAACTTGGCGACCTTTCGCAGTTCTGCATCGAAAACTCCGAACGGCCGATTTTGTTCTCACGGCTAAATACAAATATAGCCGAAGTGGTAGCTGAGTATAAGTGCTTCAGAATTCGAGTATTACTCCAACGTGAGTACCGGTAACATCCTTTCACGATCTCAGAAAGCAATGGTGGCCAGCATCAACCTGGAAAAGCAGTGGCAATTCAAATCCAATTCGGACCTTGAATGGTATGACGTCTCCCAATTCCCGACCAATATTCATCTAGATTTGATGAAGCATGGTCGAATTCCTGATCCGTATGTTGGAATGAATGACTTGAAAGTTCAGTGGGTTAGTGCGGAGACCTGGCTGTACCGCACAAAGTTCCCTAGACCACGCACCGACGCTGGAGATCATGTCGTTCTAGCGCTGGATGGCCTCGACACTTACGCGACTGTGAAACTGAATGGTGCGCAAATACTCAGAACTGACAATATGTTTGTTCCCTATCGATTGGGTGTTGAAGACTTTCTGGAGGCCGAAAACACACTGGAGATAACTTTTGATCCCATTTTGCCAATCGGAAGAAAGATTGAGAAAGAATGCAACCAGAAGTATACTCTGTGGGCTGGCGAATCCAGCCGCCTTGGAATAAGAAAAGCTCAATATCACTACGGATGGGACTGGGGTCCTGTAATGTTGACCTGTGGACCATGGAAGCCCATTCGAGTGGAATCTTACAAGTGCAGAATAGACGATTTTCATATCAGGGTTATTGTTGATAATAATTTGCATCATGCCACTGTTGAAATTTGCTGTGATATTGAAGGACTGGCAAAATCCGCAGTGCTAGCACTTTATCTGGACGGCATGACTATTGCTACGTCGTCTGTAAAAGTTTTGGACAATAGAGCAATTTCAACGTTTTCTCTACACGATCCCAAGCTTTGGTTTCCTCATGGATTTGGATCTCAAATATTATATTCGGCCCATGCTGTGATATACGACTCCTCTGGAAAAGTTGCAGACGAGCAGTATAAGCGTTTTGGTGTTCGCAAAGTTGAATTGGTTCAGTCCCCCGTCAAGACAGAAGAAGGCACTTCCTTCTTTTTCAAAGTGAACGATATTCCAATTTTCTGCGGTGGTTCCAACTGGATACCTGCAGATAGCTTTTTACCAAGAATCTCCAATCAGAAGTACAAGGACTGGCTGCGCCTTTTGGTCGATGGCAATCAAGTAATGGTCCGTGTCTGGGGTGGTGGTATCTACGAAGAGGATTGCTTTTACGACACTTGCGATGAATTAGGAATTCTCACTTGGCAGGATTTTTTGTTTGCGTGTGGCAGCTATCCCGCAGACGAGTGCTTTCTTCGCAGAGTTACTGCAGACACTCGAGCGAATGTTAAGAGATTACGGCACCATCCATCAATTGTAATTTTCGCAGGGAATAATGAAGATTATCAAATTCAGGAGTCAAGTGGGTTGACTTATGACGTCGAAGACACTGACCCTCAGAGTTGGCTGAAGACTGATTTCCCAGCACGGTATATATATGAAAAGCTGCTCAAAGACATTTGTGAAGAACTCGTGCCTGATATCCCATACCACTATGGCTCTCCATATGGGGGCAAAAACACGCGCGATAAAACAGTTGGAGATGTGCACAGCTGGGGCGTCTGGCATTCTCCTCAACTGCCATACCAACAGTATGGGTCCTTAGCTGGACGTTTCGTGAGCGAGTTTGGCATGCAAGGTGCACCTGATTATAAGACAGTTAAAAGTTTTCTCGAGTCGAGAGAGGATGAGAGTCCTTTCTCAAAGGTGATGGACTGGCACAATAAGGCGCAGGGACATGATAGGAGAATTGCCTTATATGTTGCTGAGAATTTTAGACTTTTTGAGACATTGCCCGAATACATCTATCTTACGCAGTTGATGCAGTCTGAGGCATTGTATTGGGCATATAGTTCTTGGAGACGAAGATGGAGAGGACCAGGGGAGGAGTTAACGTCAGGGGCTTTAGTATGGCAGCTAAATGATAGTTATCCAGGCATTTCATGGTCTCTGGTTGATTATTACATGAGGCCAAAACCTGCTTATTTTGCTGTAAAACGCACTCTTGCTCGATATACAATTGGAATGGAACGCGCAAAAGTTGAAACAGTGAGAGACGATACTGTTCCCGACTTTCCAGATATAAAGACGATGGTAGTCCTATGGATAAGCAGTTTTGACGTGAATGATATAAGGGCCAATTTGAATATCAGGGTATTGAAAGCAAGTGGAGAACCAGTTGCTTCATATGAATATCCTGATATTATGATCGTGAACAATAGGTCGACAGATATTACAGAGATTGAAATTAACCCTGATGAGATTGTTCACGCAATCCTTACTGTTAATCAAAATATTGTAGCTAGACTTACTGACTGGCCACAGCCTCTTAAGCATGCTGCTCTGAACAAGCCAAATATTGAACTTAGATTTTCGGACGGAAAGATTAAGGTCAATACCAACGTTCCTGTTAAGGGTCTCGTTTTTTCGTCTACTGAAAGAGAGCTCAAGCTGTCAGATAACTGTATTGATATTGTTCCTGACGACACACAAGTCATCGGAATCGAAGGGGGAAGCTCTGACGACATAGAATATACATATCTTAACTAGTGTGAGTGGTTGTATTGAATTTAAACAGTTTCTGTTGTATTAGGGTCTGGATTAAAGTGTAAGGGATTACAATAGTATAGTCTGATGTGGATACTGTTCCATCGATCAGTGACCCGTTGGGAAGGGATAACAGTAACGTAAAATTAGATGTAGCGTTAAGCATTAGAGCATATTACTAGATACATACTTCGGATACGTTCGATGTTACACTAGGCGCGGGAGAGGGGTCAGTGGGCTACGAGGTAGTATTCGGATATTAGGAATACATTTATCTGGAACGATATGGGTTTATACTGGTTTGAATATTCTCGGTTATATCGGTTATATGGATACTTAGTTCACTAGTTCGACATCTTTCTCAACGATAATAATGTTCTCATTCTCGTCATGAATCACGGCCCTCTTGCGAGTAGATGCCTTCACAGGGTTCTTCGATTCGAATACTCTGTCCAGCTCCTCAAGCGTAAACCCCATAGTCTCTACCATAGTGAAATAGGTTACTACAACTTCCACAGCGACCCAACAAGCAAAAACTATGTATACTTTCCAACCAATATTCTTCAATGCGACAGGAGTCCCAAATTGATTAACCAGGCCAGCAGCGCTACTGACAAAATGCTTGACAGCGGTACCCTTAGCCCTTTGCTCGTAAGATAAAACTTCCACAGCATATAGAGCAGTCACAGGAGTCAAACCAATGGCATACACGGCTTGAAAAATAAAGTAGAAAGCAATTCCAGCCTTTGCAGCTGCTGTA
This sequence comes from Diddensiella transvaalensis, assembly GCA_030555955.1. NCBI lineage: Eukaryota > Fungi > Ascomycota > Dipodascomycetes > Dipodascales > Trichomonascaceae > Diddensiella > Diddensiella transvaalensis. Next base: position 558,224 of record JANIVV010000006.1, on the reverse strand, counting down.
GACCCGTTATTTGTAAAAATTGCTGTACCAACTGTTATAGCAATCCATGTACAGAGCACACCACTTAGGGACCCCATCAAAAGCCACCGTCGACCAACCCTATCGCAAAGCGATGCTCCAAAATAGGAGAAAAACGCGGCAATGAAGTTTTGTCCTAGATTGTAGTTTAACACTGTGGTTGGGTCAGTTATACCTGCCGTCTTATAGAAAGCACCTACATAGGATCCAATGCCGCCACTAGACCACGCAGACCATAAGGCTACCATACAAGTACACCACATACGATATCTTGCCGATGACGTGTTATACAGGCACCGATAATCCCACCATCTCTTGTCACTACCATCTAGTTCCAAAGCCTCCTCGAATTCTCGAATCTGCAGTGTCACATAGACATTTGATTCATCACTGTTACCGTGGAACTTAGTCAGAAATTCCTTTGCTTCGTCGGCTTTACCGTGAGTGTAAAGCCAACGCGGAGATTCAGGCATGAAGAAGGCAAATAAGCACACAATACAGGAAAACAGCATCTGAATCCAGGTAGGAATTAACCATGAACGATTGCCATCAATCCCCGAAGTAGCTCGTGTTACTCCAGCGGCAATAATTCCTCCAATGTCATACGTGCAATTATAGAAACCGGCAATCACTCCTCTGTAAGCAGGGTGTGAAAGCTCGACAACGTATGCTGGCGCTGCAGAAGACGAGATTCCTACTCCGAAACCCAGGAAAAATCTTCCCGCTAGATACTGTCCTAGGGAGTGATCTAAATGAGAAGTTCCTTGGAGTACAGTTCCCAAAATAACGAATGCGCACCCAACGAACATGCCGAATCGACGCCCGAATCTATCAAGTGACTCACCAACAAAAGGGATTGAGCAAACATTTCCGATCTGAAATAATGCAGTAATATAAGCGGCTTTGATTCCGTTCACTTCAGAGCCAAATTCGTCTTGGAACGGCTTAAGAACCAAAAGCGATCCCATCAGACTACCGTCGTAGCCAGACATACTAGAGCACAGGTAGCCGACGAAGCAATAACAGTAGAGAAGCAGCATGGACTTTGACCATGGGTTCGGTGGAGCCTTTTGCTTTGCTTCTGCTAACTCGTATGAGCCAGCAATAAGCTTTGCTTCAATGTGTTCTTCCTGGACCTTACTATTCTCACTCATACTTTACAGAACCTATACCACTCCACCACGGTCAAAGTACAGTTATATATTTAACTTTCCAGGGTATTATCCCCACAGTGCACAAACTAGGATGCCCCACGATAAGCTTCTGACCCCCGCCGAGGGTTATCTTGCTGCAGTATTTGATCGGAGAGACCCCGCCAATGCGCATTATTTCGAACGAAGATCTCCTATCGTCGTGCTTCCATGAGGAAGAAGCCAAGCCAACTCATGCACTGGCCAATTACCCGAAATAGGCTCTGCAAAAATACCGGAAGTAACGTTGTACCTCTTCTTGACGGTCCCACCGGCGGCAGTCGTCATACTCTAGTGCCAGTCCACCGGCTGGGGGCGCTCGATGATGAACCGTCGGAGTTACTACTTTCATCACATGTTACAGGTACTGTCCAGTCTATTTGACGCGTCGTGACCGGTTAAATACTCTATTTTGCCCAAGGCAAAGGAGGGCTAATCCATTTTCGAAAAGAGTTATGTTGGAAGTAAGCAATCCAGTAATCCCAGGATTTCATCCTGATCCTTCGGTAGTGTTGGTGGGCGGCATCTTCTACGCGGTTAATTCATCATTTCAATTCTTTCCCGGTATACCTATTCATGCATCACGAGATCTTGTGAATTGGACTTTAATAGGTATTGTCAGGACTTTTCGAGTTGTAATTTATATCTTTGCGTATTAACAAGTTAGTTAGGCAACGCAATCAATCGCCTCGATCAACTGGATCTCAGTCAAGCGGATACTTTGTTGAGGAAGCCTCTCACGCGCGAAATCCACTCTAAGGGACTGTTTGCGCCAACAATTCGTTATCACCAAGGTCGATTTTATGTGGTCTGCACAGTCCTTTTGCCACCTACAGAGAAAGAGTACAACGTAGACAATTTTTACGTTTATACAGATGATATACTTGGTGGCAATTGGAGTGACCCTATTCATTTTGACTTTTACGGAATTGACCCGAGTGTGTATTTCGAAGATGATCGTATGTACGTCCAAGGGTCATTCCTGTTTGAATCTGGCCATTTTCCTGCTACGACTATCAAGCAGGTCGAGATTGAAATAGGTACAGGGAAAGCACTCAGTCATACAGAGGAAATATGGGCAGGACACTCGAAGATCATGCCTGAGGGCCCTCATATTTATTTTCGTAATGACTGGTATTATTTACTAGTTGCTGAGGGAGGGACGTTTGAAGGCCATATGCTGGTGGTGGCCAGATCTCGAAGCATTAGTGGCCCATACGAAGGATCTCCTGGAAATCCATGCTTGACAGCAGCTGGGACTGATGAGTACGTGCAATTTGTGGGACATGGTGATATGGTGGAAGATGAAAATCATAATTGGTGGGCTCTTGTTCTCGGAGTACGAGAAGGGAAGGATATCTATCCAATGGGCAGAGAAACGTTTCTCACGGAAGTCATATGGGAAGACGACTGGCCAGTATTTTCGCCGGTGCGCCTGAGTTTCCGATCCAAAAATCTTAAGAAAGATCAACCCCTGGTTCAGTTCCTTCCCGCAACGATACCGCATGACATCCTGTTTCTTCGAAGGCCTCATCTTGAGAATTACCGATTTGGGGACGGGATCGATATACTCCCTGATGTGACACCTCTGAACTGCCCAACAGGAACGGCAAGTTTCGTTGGTTGGAGGCAGGCAAAGCAGGAATTTGTCTTTGCAGTTGAAATTTCAGCTCTACCAGCTGCCGTAAGAACTGGAATCACCATCTATAAAGACAGCCTCCGACTTGTTTCTCTCGACTTTGATCTAACCACGGGTGATATATGCTTCTCTTCGGTGGATCGCAACCAAGAAACAAGTAGGACCGTTTATAGAATTGAAGGAGGTGACATAAAGCTTAAGGTTCACTCTCGTATCGATAGATATGATTTTTACTATTGGTTGGACGAAGAGTGGATCCATGCCGGCTGTGCTCTAGCGAAGGCACTTACAGGTCGTGATTTCACAGGTACCTTGTTTGGCGTCTTTGCGACTGGCAAAAGCGACCGACCCGTACACTTCTCTCTGAACAGTGCGTTGTAGAGTATCTTTATAATAACATTAGAATTGCTGCTTTTTAGATCATATCCAGTCCCCCATTTCTATGCGGCTTCCGATTTTAGGTGTGGACACCACGGTCTAGACTATTTTCTTGAATAAAGAATTCCCCAGACTATCAGCAATCTTTATGCAAGATTAACGGAAGTGGAAGTCATCGGTTACGTAATTACAAGCCATTTTCATCCAGCCCTAACTAAGAGAATCTACTCCTGTGTAAGCCGAAGCAGAACCTACTTTGGCTTATGCATTTCAGTGCGCACTTGGTCTATGGTTTCAATGACGATAGCCCCTAAGTGCCCATAAGGAGTCCTTCGCTCCTCTTGTTGGGCAAACAATTTGTATCAAAAGATACGGGACCGATATATACCCAGGCGCAGGCTGGTACAGTTGAAGGAATGTAAATCTTAGAGCCCATTCAGCCAGCATCATAGATGGCATATTGCCCACGATATGCTCTAGTGAAACCATGCCTTTGAAAGGCCTTTTTGGGTCTACTTCAAGCGTAAGAGCAAAAAATCACGACTTATTGCATCAAAAGGACGCACACGATGTCCTAACCTGTCTCTTGACTGGAAGCACGAGATATTTGGATCGGCACACACAGTGATAGAAGTGGAATTATGTATTGAAATAGAATAAATATTCACTACAAGCAGTGTCAGACTAGACCTAAACAAACTGTATATGACTCACACTAGATCTCAACTTCTCAAGATGGAGGCGGCGAGGAGAAATAATTGGTTTCAATATCAGCAAAAAGTTTAGGTTGAACGGGGTGCCAATTGAGCTCTAGTTGAGTTTTCTCACTTGACGTAGGATTGTCCCTGGTGGAGATATGTGCTAGAAAACCAAGTATTTCCATCGCTTCATTTAAAGGTTTGCACTCTATGGGCAGCTGAAGATTCTTTCCTATTACTGCGTTGATATCTTGCGTAGGTATGGCCTGCTCGTCGACAGCATTGTAAGTTGCTCCAGCCCTGCCCTTCTCCAAAGCAAGTCGAAATAAAACAGCAGCATCCAAACGATGAACGGTGGGCCACCGAGCTGACTGACCAGTAACAGAAGTAACAAACCCCTTTTGGCGCGCAATGCCAATCAGCATGGGAATAAAGCCCTTGTCACCTTCACCGTGAACTGAAGGCGGCAATCGAATCACAATACCCCGTATGCCCTTTTCCTTTGTAAGGGAGAATATCAACTCTGCTGCCAAAAAACGCACTAGAAGTGGGTTGTTTTTCTCAGGCTCTGTCTCCTCGGTTGCCAGCTCCCCAGTAGGTGGAGCCATAAGTGTACCCGACGCAATAATAATGGGCTTTCCAGTGCCTGATATAGCATCGGCCATAGCTCCAATTGCAGCCCTGTCAACGGCTGCAGCTTTAGGGATATCACTGAAGTCATGAATATAAGCAAGATGAATTACTCCATCAGACGCAGCCGCGCCACTCTTGAGACTCTCGATATCTTCCAATGATCCTAGATGAGGGGTAGCCCCTGCCTTGGTTATATCTTGCGCAGATGCTTCGTTGCGAGCAAGGCCCAACACTTGATGACCATGTTGGAGAAGCTCCTGGATCACTGCACGGCCAATGAAGCCACTAGCACCTGTAACAAACACTAGCATATTAAGTCTCCTATGGTTATTTTCAGCAAAAAATGGAACCTAACCAAGATGGCAGAGGGCTCATTTTATAGTTTCTTGGAGTGGCTTCAATGTCGGGGTGGATCTATATGGCCAGCGACAACGGACTTAATAAGGTACAACCATTGCCGATTAATGCCACTCTTATTTCCTGCAATAACATAATCGGAACCCCGACAACTCAGTTTAAAGTATGGAGCAAGGATTATTTCCCTATTTAAAGTACGGATATTCTATCATAAGTTGCGTAATCCCTAGATATGACTGACGGCATAGCTCATATAGCTGCGGAATTAGTGCGGAAGTCGGATGATCTCACTGCTCGGAGCATTAGAGGAGAATTCGCCCCTTAGTAGAGAATATGGCATAAATTTCTTCATGAAACATCGATATCGGATGAATAGATAGCCCGTGGTATATAGCCAAAATAAGTTTCGTAGATAAACGTCCGAAGAAGTCGCTCACTTCCTTGCCTCCTGCTCGGTGGGACAGATGCCCTTTGCTAGACGAATTGTAATCAATGATCTACCCGTTTACAAGATTAATGGTATGTAAAGACAGTTTATAAGTTGGTACAGCTAAAACTTAAGCAGGGCTCATTCATGCAAGGGACTCTTTCCCATTTGAAAATATCGTGAAAAAGGCGACTACAGGGATTATTATTACCTCAGCATCGAAGTTCTGAGTAATGATCGAGTTCAGCACCGGTGCGCCATGCAAATTTAGAAGGTCTTACCGTACGGCAATAAAATGGACAAACTCGTGATGCGTCTGGAAGACTTGATGAGCATATATGCGTCCCGCAATTACTTTCAATAAATCTCATTGAGAAGAGACGGCCAGAATTCAGAATACCTTTCTGGGTTGTGTATACTCTTTGATTACTTAGGAAGCGAACATCTCCATATGCTGATGGAGTGGCATCTGTCCGTAGATCAAACCTCGAGGTGCAATTCGTGGGAGTATCTCAATGCACAATATGGGGCACAGAGATGGTCAGACGTGTTTCATTGACCCTGCGACTCAATTCTGAGAACGCTGTGACTAGTATTCTACTTGTCGCTAAGTGGATGTCGGTTGAGTTTCGGATCGACTTTTTGAAGACTCAGATTTATTGACGTCAAGACCTTCCTATTATGGCCACTGGATTAGAAGATACAGGAAAGCATGTTCAAATATGCGTGACACACAACCCTCGATGCGCCATGCCATGCAAGGCCTAACTAAATGTTCACGTGATGGCCGAAATATTTCAAAACCCCAAGAAGCTCAAGTACAGTTAGTGATTCTATTTGGAAGGCATTCGTCTAGGCCATTTAAGAGCTGTGATACTATATTGTTCTTAGATGAAACATAGTCGAGGAAATCTCTCTCCAGGGTGTGTAACTTGCAATATGTTTCTAATGTATGTTTTTCAACAGTTTTTGCTTGTGTCTCAGAAAAAAAAGAAAGGCAAACAACTTATGCCGAGTTAAATCAAGTAGATATTATATCACTAGGGTTCATGCGAAGCGAATTTTGCAATTAATCGTAGTAGACATAAGAGTCCGGTCAATTTTTTTAAACCTTCAATCATGAGTTATGACTTTTACTATTAAGTCTATGACTCTATGTGCTCTAAATATAAACCATACCCAACCATGGGCAAAGCCTTCACCCGACAGTTGTCGTCGGAATTGCGCCTGCAGAGCAAAATTCTGTCAAATACCGAATTTCCAACCCGGAAAACCCGTTACAGGTCGCCTGTTCAACCAGATCACGCTTGGCACCCACAGTATGAAGCAAGAGCTGCAGAACGTTGTGTGACACTTTGGGGTTGGAGTTGCCCGACGGACGGCAGATCAGTGGAAAAACCAACCCTGGTGGTAAGCAAGGCGGCGGGCATGGACTCACGAAGATCGATCTGATAAGATTATGGTTGCAATAACCAAAACCTTGGGCCTCCAACAGGATCATGCTCAAGCACATGCAATGCAGTAGGTGGCCGAAACCGGAACCGTACGCGCACGATGCGGCATTTGATCTACATGGTATCCTCTTCTTTTGGGTTCAGATAATCTGACCTACTAGGAGTAGGATCTGATAATTTCCAGTTAAAAATCTCATGCCTTCCTGAGGAGTTTTGACGGAAAATTTTCTTAGCAAAGTAGTGCGCTTCCTGTCAACCTCAGCAAGAATGCGGATCAGAGGTGCTTTCAAAAACGACGATGTTATTTCACAGGTCGATTTGAGTACTACGGGCGACGACACACACAGCGAGCCTAAAGGGCCCGTAGCAGAAAGTGATACTAGTATCGACAACGAAGCACATCACCATGAGAGTCCGGAAGAGGAGTTACAGAGCGGTGTGCGTGATATTGAGGCTATGACTCTGACCTGGTCCAAATGGTCATTGATTGCAGTCTTCGTCAAGTATGTGATTTTTTTCACTTAACATCGAGCAAAGTTAGTTCTAACACAGACATAGCATTTGGTTTCTCTACTTTATAAATGCGTTTCAGAGTTCGATTCTCTACAGTCTGATTCCGTATCTCACTAGTCAGTGGGAGTCACACTCACTTCTCAATACCATTTATATCGTCGCAGATGCAATTACGGCTGCATGCTATGTCCCTCTTGGAAAAATCATGGACCTATGGGGGAGAGCAGAAGGGTTCTTGTTTATGACTATTTGTGCTACCCTGGGATTGGTAATGATGGCTGCATGCAACAACTTGGCCACATTCTGTGCAGGATATGTAAGTACCAAAATTCCGATTTCCCCTCCAAAATCCTTCAACTTTTTTCTAACGACTTCACAAGGTATTTTATTCTCTGGGATTCGGAGGCATGACATACTGCGTGGATGTCATCACAGCCGACTCGTCGATGCTGAAAAGTCGAGGTCTGGCATTTGCTTTTACCTCCTCACCGTACATCATCACTGCATTCGCTGGCTCAAAAGCAGCGGATGATGCTCTGGGTGATAATGGAATCGGCCTACGGTGGCCGTTCGGAATTTTTGCAGTCATATACCCCTTCGTGGCTGCTCCTCTGTACCTTGTACTCAAGTTCAACCTGCGCAAGGCCGTCAAAGCAGGCCATGTACTCAGAGAGAAGAGTGGCCGAAGTATCCTCCAGAGCATCTGGTTCTATATAATTGAATTCGATGCTGCAGGAGTATTCCTTTTCTCAGCCGGCCTTGTTCTATTCTTTCTTTCGTTTGATATCGCCGGCAGCGCCCCGAGCAGTTGGCAAACACCTTATATTATCGCCATGATAGTCGTGGGATTCTCTCTGTTCATTGCATTCATTCTATGGGAAGTTTTCGTAGCCCCCAAACCCCTGTTTCAGTTTGGATTTTTATACAACAGAACTGTTATCGGTGCATGCTTACTCGATGCTACTTATCAACTTGCCTACTATTGCTGGGATAATTACTTCACATCCTTCTTGCAGGTGGTTAACGACGTATCCGTGGCTGAAGCCGGATATATTGGCAACACTTTCGACGTCGTATCAGGTGTATTATTGCTATTTGTAGGTTTCCTGATCCGAAAAACAGGTCGGTTCAAGTGGCTGCTATGGATAGCTGTACCACTGTATATTTTTTCACAAGGATTGATGATCTACTTCCGAAGACCTGATCAGTCTGTTGGCTATCTTATTATGTGCCAGGTTTTTATCTCAATTGGCGGAAGTGTCTTCATTATCATTGAACAGCTCGCTATCTTGGCTGCAGTTGACCATCAACATGTAGCAGCAGCGCTTGCTCTGTTAAATGTGGTTGGCACAGTCGGAGATGCCATGGGTGCCACTATCTCCAGTGCGATCTGGCAAAATACATTCCCTGTCGCTCTTCAAAGATATCTGCCGGAGTCTGCACTGGATAACTTCGACCTGATCTACGAAGATCTTGACACCCAGCTTAGTTATGCTGTCGGAACACCAACTAGATTGGCCATCCAGAAGGCATATGGCTATGCTCAGACAAGAATGCTAGCTGTTGGAACCGGTATCATGGCCCTCGCGTTCATATGGACCATCATGATCAAGAACATCAACCTCAAGGAGGTACCACAGGTAAAAGGCATGGTCTTCTAATAATGGAGCACGACAAACAAAAAGCCCTATTATTACCCATAACAGATCATACTGCTTTTGTCTAATCCTTTTCTGTTATTATCTTAGTCTTTGAGCTAGATGTTGATTCGTTTTATCTGTCCCTATATCAATAATATTCAGTATTAGTGAAACTACCTGAGTTCCAGGCTATATACCCATTGCCATTGATAATGCGGAGACGTGCATCAGTTTGGACGGAGTCCGGACCCCCACTCCTGCCCACGTAATTACCTTACCATAATAAGTAGACGGAACTTGAGGCGGACAACTAGAACGATGCTATACCACCCCACACAATGACCAACGCTTATAATGCTCAGTTGATGCTCTTCCCAATTTCAGTTACCCACTATAACTTTGCCAGGTCAATTACTTCAGTATGACGGTAGACAAGGCGCAGGTTCTTCAAGAGAGCTGGGATAGGCTGATCAAAGCCCTTGAGGCCGAGACCGAAAGAACTCGACAACTGGGAAATACCGTCATCCCGATTGTAGATTTTAAAGATATAAACCACACAGACGATGGGAAGATACATTTTGACGATAAAGTGATCGCCGCTGTTCGAAGGACAGGCGTTGCCGTTATTCGAAACGTTATCCCCAAAGAAGAAGCACGACAGCTGAAATATGACCTCGACGATTATATCGAACAGAACGTTTCAAAGGACGGGACACCTATGTTTCACTTGTTCTGGACACCTCCTCAGATCAGAGCCCGGTCACACCCTAATATGCAAGTACTACAACAGGCATTGATGAGCATTTGGCACTCTCCTTCAGCTGGCGAGATGGAAGTGTGCACCAAGTTCCCGCTTGTCTTTGCAGACCGTTTCCGCATCAGGCTTCCCGGGGAGAACATGGATCTCCCCCCGCATATCGATGGTGGATTCATAGGAACCGGCGACAATAAAGCTGAGTTTACAAGAGTGTTTTCTAAAATCCTAGAAGAAGGGGCATGGGAAGATTACGATCCGTTTGATTTCACTCACCGACTCAATGCCTTGTATAATGAGGAAAGTAGCAAGAGTGGCCGTGGAAATTCGGCGTTCAGGATGTTTCAGGGTTGGCTGTCAATGTCTTCCACCGGCCCTGGAGGAGGAACGCTACAGGTGAACCCATTGTTGAAGTACTCGTCTGCCTACGCTACATTGCGTCCTTTCTTCGCATCTGAGAACTTTAATGGTAATCCTGCCGAGGATGATCCTACTGTTCCCTGGAAGTACACTGGTAAAGACGCATTCGCAGGCGCTGCGAGTCGCCAAGATATGGAGAAGACCTACCCTCATTTACGCCTAGGGGAAACAATGGTCTCTGCCCCACACGTCGAGCCAGGAGATTATGTAGCTTGGCATTGCGATACTATCCATGCTGTTGAGCCGGAGAGCCATGGTGTTTCAGATGCTTCTGTGATGTATATTCCTGCAGTTCCTCTGACTCAGGATAATCTGTATTATCTGATGGAGCAGAGAGATGCCTTTAAAAATCGTGGGTCCACAGGGATATTCCAGCGCAAGACCGGTGGGGACACTGATATGGGTACTGGTACTGTGGATGACGTTCTGAACGAAAGTGGCCTCAGAGCCTTGGGCCTTGGTGCGAAGAAGTTTGATGTCTCCGTTGCAACAACTGAAGGTGAGAGGCTAATCATTGAACGGGCAAATAGAACCTTATTTTAGTCTTAGTATGACTGTATGAGCGTATAGTCTATAATGTACAAGTCTTGATCACTACTTCTGTCGCGGATCTGATTTCTCGTCTTGTTTTGAGGTTTGGTTTGTTGTGGCATGCCCCAGATTTTCCGCAGACAATTCGCACCGAATTAGTTCCGCTCGCTAACGGCATTGCGACACGAGGAGGCTGAAGCTGCTGTGCATATGCAGGTGAACTTTGCCCCTTGAGACTGACTGCCTTTGATTCCTGCCGAGTCGAACAAAACGAGTGCACTATAAAAACGACTATACTGTGTCATATTTCATCAGCAACTATGGGCAAACCAGACGAGTCACAATACGCACAGGAAGAGGAGGACTACCCAGAATTCCCCCCTCCAGCATACACACAGTTTGCAGGAAAGGCTATTGTTCCTGCGACAGTCAAATTCCCCCCAGTACTGAACGGATACTTCCCTTGGAAGCTCTCCAGAAACATACATCTTGGTCCTTCAGCGGATCAGAGACTCTACACCGTTGAATTACATAGCGGTGGCATTACAGGTAAGAAGCCAATGGTCATTGTACACGAAGGCTCCAGCGATAAGGGCACGGTTCTATCCCTGGCAGGCAGTGAAAACTTGATTCAAACAAAATATAAAGTCACTATTCCCAGTCTAAGTGGTCAGAAAGACGATAGCCAGGTCATAACAATGAGCGTCGCAACTCTTATGAATTCGACGCACAAGTTTGCTATTCCGGTTGGGGAGAAGGGACAGGATCATGAGGAATTCGAGTGGCGGTCGAGTTCGGGGAAAGAGATCAAGAGCTTAGCCAAGGGTCGATCATGGGGCTGGAAACTGGTGAGATTATCTAGGACAAGCACTGGCTCAGGGAACATTGCCGCAGGGAGAGAGAGTGGTTACACTAGTGATGGTCGAGAGATCGTAGCTCTTATCGCATTTAATACTACTATGAGTATGACCAAAGTGCTGCATTTTGCATTCACTGGCCTCGGCCTTTCTGGTGCATTGGGCGAAACTTTCGAGACTGTTGCACTGACATCTGGGCTACAAGTCTGGTGGGTATACTACCAGGCAGAGCTTGTCAATCTTTCTTGATGCCATGCCCAGAAAGAGCTCTGTTTTTTTCAAAATACAGCATATCATTAAGGGCAATAGCTTCTCAGTAGATAACTAATTAGCTTATGAGAGACTCAAAATCTCAGATACACTACTTTTCTTCATTATTCTACCGAACGCTGGCTATCATGGATCAATTGATCCCAGAACATCCAATCAGCTGCACAGTTGTTAAAATCATCATCTGAAAATGGACCATCATTTGAGTTATTTCCGCTTGAAATAGACGAGTCAACAAGGGGCACTTCAGCTGATTGAGTTCCAGAAGCAGCCGCATTAGCTGCTAGAGGCTTCAGAAGCCTTTTAGAATCCGCTTGTAAAATGTCGTACAATTTTTCGATGAAGGTTGGCCGTGGCCCTGTAGAGTTCAAGCTCTGTCGGTAAGCTTCCCAGGCCTTCCATGTGAGCCTCCTAAATGCTATATGCAATGCTCGCTTCGACTCCAGAAGCTCGTAATGGTTATTGAAAATCTGCTCCACCTTTTTCCAAGAGACTTCAGTTTCATTAGTCGAGAGAAGATCGCCTTGCCAAAGAGTTGTCAGCACCAGTATCAGTGAGTCCCACGTACCCCACAGAAAGAAACGCTCCAGATACCACCGGTACTTGTTTAAACCAGCGTGATTATATACCGCGGTATCCGTATCCAGAATAGTTTGTGCAATTCGGAAGAGCTCCTGTCGCTCCTGATCCGAGGCAGAATGATCTCTGACTTTGGGCAGCCGCGAGTGAAGATGCATAGCGCTGATTCCTGACCGCGCGAGGCCAATTACGAGAAAGTGTAGCGGGTTGATAACATCGCTATAACGAATATATTTCTCTTCGATTTCATTTTCGGCTTCTCGAATGGCCTGGTCTGATTCTCTCGCATCTGCACGTCGCCATGTTCCCGTTACCTCGGAGGGAGTCCTAATACCGGAAATAAACTGGCCGACACAGAACCGGGATAGACAAAATATCATATCTGTTGCACCTCTTTGTTCTTGAGGAGTCTCAGTCATGCTGGGCCATATCTGATCATCATTAATATTAAGGGGTTCCCGCGTATCCCAGTCGCTGGGTACAATCGATATGGCAACACCAGCCATCTGACTGGCATTTCCATCCAGGGGAAGAAGTTGTAGAAAAAGACGGCGTCTCATCTGTACATCGAATGGTGGCAGACCCAGCTTCTCTCCATCTCTGTGAAGCCCCATTCGTTGCCCTATACGAACTGCAACCCCTGTCAAAATCCAGAAGGTCTGAGAATCATAGAAATACTTGGAGGGTATAAGATAGAGAACAAGAGACTGCAGGACAGTCAGTTCCGCACTCCTCAGGAAAGAGGCGTTAACAAGAGCTTGCTGCGCAGCAAAGCGATATCGTGACAATAATACATTTCGTGACTCTCCAATACTGTTAATGCACTCCTCATCGGCCATAGAGAATACTGCAAAGTGGTATATAGCAAAAAGAAGACATTCGTCTGCGGTCGAAGCCAGTGCAGGAGTTTCCGAGATCCTCATAACCATCTTCATAGTTGAATTGACATGTACAAGCTTGCAGATGGGTTCAACATTCTCGACATATGTGTCCCAGAGAGTCATAGCCTTTTCATGTCTTGGATGAAACTGCAGAAGGCTCTCTGAAGAGTCCATCCGGAATGCCGCGGTCAGAGGATCGCACAACAACCTTGGTGCAATACCTGCAAAGTTTTCAGATTGGAGTTCTCCTTCTTCTTCGGCATCAGATATACGTGCTATAACATCGTGAAATTTTTCCCATAAGTTGCTACTTATGTACCTTGACTTCCCCTGTTCTGTAAGAAGTCTATCAGGTTCTGCCATTTCAGCCCAATTAGAGCTGGATGGTACTGACCCTTGTATTTCTGTGTCAGCAGTAGATGAAAGCAAGCCATTTTCTTCCAAAACGCGCTCATATTGCGCCAGGCGCTTGAGGAGCTTGTTGCTTGGCCTTTTCCTTCGTGGCGCTGGCAAGGGATAGGAACACTTGAGCCTGCTCTTGCGACAACTAGAGCAAGAATGCGATAATCTGTCGCACTTCACCTTCCGCTTCTTACATGCTTCACATGCATGTATCATGACTGATGGGAGCGAGCCTTCATTGGCGTGATACCTCGCAGCCAATGCTGGTGCTATTGCTACGAGCCTGTCGCCAGTCTGAGCATCCGAAGATGAAAGGCCATCCCCACTTCTGGGACCCGCTCCAATGCTTATGGACGAATTCGCTTTCGTTCTGTTTTTCACAGCTAAACCGTTATTATATAAAGTTGGTACGGCTGCAATTGGGTGAGAGTCAAGAGAGAACCATGATTGGTGGAAATGTCGGACCTCCGGCACCGAAAGGCCCGAAACCTGCTCCTCCCATGACTCCAATCAACAGTTGAAGTATCTCGGGCCAGTCGATGCTCTTGGGCCGAGCATTCGATTCACGCTCAACAGGCCCATATATATAATGGGACTGGCGCTGGAGATCCCGGTAAGAATAAAATGTCCAAATTGAATGTGCTCGTGGTTGGCGCATCGATTGCAGGCCCGACAACTGCCTATTGGTTTGCCAAAGCTGGAGCCAAAGTTACGGTGGTCGAGCGCTTCCCGAAGATGCGTACGAATGGCCAGAATGTTGACATCCGTACCGTTGGTGTAACGGTCATGCGCAAAATGAAGGGAATGGAAGATGCCGTGAAGGCCAGGAAAATACAGATGGAGGGCATTAGTTTCGTCAACTCTAGTGGACAGTCATACGGAACTATTAGGCCTACGGGGGACCCTGACCAGCAGTCTCTTGTCTCAGAGTACGAAATCTTTCGGGGAGATTTGGCAAATATTCTCTTCGATTTGACAAAGGACAATAATAATATCAAGTATGTGTTTGGTGAACAGATCACTTGGATGCAACAGAGCGATGAGAACGACGGCCCTATTACAGTCCAGTTCGCCAACGGATTGCCAACTTCAGACTTTGACCTCGTAGTCGCTTGTGACGGTGCAAATTCACGGACTCGAGCTTTAGGGCTTGGCTGTGATGTTAGGGACCATGTCATTCCTAAAAACTGGTGGGCAGCTTATTTTTCTGTTACCAAGGACAACCTCGAAGGAAAAAATATAGGACAAGCGTACAGCGCTACTGGTGGCCGTTTTGCAGGCCTTGGGCCTGATCCATCGGGTGGAAACAGGGTCACGCTCATGGGAATTCATCCGAATGGCGATGGCAAAGAACTGCAACAATTCCGAGCCGCTGCCGAGCAGGGTAGCGATTCCCTCAAACGCTTTGTTGCCAACCAGTATCAAGGAGCTGGATGGAAGTGCGATGAGATAATAGAGGGTATGCTGGAAGCACAAGACTTTTATGCGAGTGAGATAGTTCAGGTAAAGCTTCCCAGCCTATGCAGAGGGCGTTTTGTGTTGGTTGGTGATGCGGGATATGCAGGATCTGCAGGTGCAGGAACGAGCCTAGCTATCGCAGGGGGATATTTGCTTGCCGGAGAGGTCTCTAGGCACAAGGATAATCTAGAAGCTGGCCTCAGGGGTTACCAGGGCCTGATGCAGCCAATCGTAGATGATCTACAGAAGACTCCCCCACTTATATCTACTATCCTTGCCCCGCAGACTAGCTGGGGAATATGGCTGCGTAATAGTATTTTTGCATTCATTTGCAAGAGTAGAGTCATAGAATTCTCTCAGAAGTTCTTCGCCGGCTCGTTTGCCAACCGTGACAAGTATAAAATCCCCGACTATAATTGGACGGACTGAATGTGATCATTAGCTGACAGTTTACTACTTTCGTAGGCATTCTACTGAATATTCTATTGGAATATATCACGCTTATGTAAACTTAATAGAAATCGTAATATGTTCATATTGATCTGTGTTGTTGAAAGTAAGGATTGTTGCGGCGGTACTAAACAGGCGCCAATCCCTTCATCGGATTATTCCCTTACTCAAAGTCGCACAACAATTATGCTGTAAGCGTAACCCTACTTGGAAAGATATAGCAGGCACTCCGACTTCTGCGATTATCGGCAGATATGTTCCGTGACACTGAAAGTTTTGTCTCCACCAAACACAAGAGGCGAGGTAAATAGTAGAAAAGTGGGCTGATACGCAACATCCCGCCCCACGTCCAACCAGCCGTAGCGTTACCTCGGTATAAGCATGGCCACTGCCTAGACTGAATGGCGCACTTTATAAATATTCAAGCTGATCACCTTAGCAATGCTCAATTCAGTTCAAATATCTTATTTGAGTGTTGATAAAGAATTTGTTGAGCTGATTTGACTGACATGTACTACGCATCAGGCAGATATGAGACGTTTGCTCGACCCCGTAAGACTGAGGGTGTCGAACAGAAGACTGCATGGTTTGTGGGATCTGGATTAGCATCGTTGGCAGGTGCAGTTTTTCTTATTCGTGATGGTCATATGCCGGGGAAGAATATTACAATTTTGGAAGAGCAATCCCTTCCTGGTGGTGCCCTAGATGGACTTAAAGAACCAGAAAGAGGGTTTGTTATACGTGGCGGAAGAGAAATGGAATGTAACTTTGAATGCCTGTGGGACTTATTCAGATCTATACCTTCGCTGGAGATTGAAGATGCTAGTGTATTGGACGAGTTCTACTGGCTCAACAAAGATGATCCAAATTATTCATTACAGAGAGCGACTAAAAATCAAGGCCAGGACGCTGAGACCAACGGTCTTTTCACTCTGAGTAGCAAAGCCCAGAGAGAAATAATATCGCTGTTTCTGTCTTCTCGAAAGAGTGTAGAGAACAAACGCATTGACGAGGTCTTTGGCGCAGACTTCTTCAAGAGCAATTTTTGGTTATACTGGCAAACAATGTTTGCTTTCCAGACTTGGCACTCCGCTCTGGAGATGAAGCTCTATCTCCACCGATTTATTCATCATATTAGTGGATTGCCAGATTTCTCAACGCTGAAATTCACAAAGTATAACCAGTATGAGTCCTTGGTACTGCCAGTATACAAGTGGCTGCAAGATCATGGTGTCAACTTCCGATACAACACGACTGTTGAGGATATTGATTTTGCCATCACCGCTGCTAAAAAACAAGCAACATGCATCCACTTGTTAAGAGATGGTAAGAAAGAGACCGTAGAATTGGGGTCGAACGATCTGGTTTTTGCTACAATTGGATCCCTGACGGAGAACTCTGCTCTTGGTGACCATCATACTGCTGCCCAACTAAAGGATGGATCTGCCCCAGCCTGGGATTTATGGAAACGCATCGCTGCTAACGACCCCTCGTTTGGAAAACCAGAAGTATTTTGTTCCCATATTGCTCAGTCAAAGTGGGAATCTGCCACGGTGACCACTCTTGATAAGAGAATACCCGCTTATATCCAAAAGATCTGCAAGAGAGATCCATTCAGTGGAAAGGTTGTTACAGGTGGTATCGTCACTGTTCGGGATTCAAACTGGATCATGAGCTGGACTGTTAACAGGCAGCCCCACTTCAAAAACCAGTCACCAGATCAGATAGTCGTCTGGATATATGGTCTACTTGTGGAGAAACCAGGAAACTTCGTCAAGAAGCCCATGCAAGATTGCACTGGAGAAGAAATTACCCAGGAATGGCTGTATCACTTGGGAGTACCAGTCGAGGATATCCATGAGATGGCAGCGACTGGTGCTAAATGTGTGCCTGTTATGATGCCTTATGTCACTGCATTTTTTATGCCCCGACAGGCTGGCGACAGACCAGATATTGTTCCGGAGGGTTCTGAGAACTTCGCGTTTATCGGCCAATTTTCGGAAACAACGCGTGATACGATCTTCACCACTGAGTATTCCGTACGAACAGCGATGGAGGCTGTATATCAACTTCTAAATGTCGAGCGCGCGGTGCCAGAAGTTTTTAATTCCACGTACGATGTGCGTACGTTGCTCAATGCTACTAGTCGACTAAGAGATGGTCAAGAATTAAATCTCTATCTACCAGAAGTATTCCGCAAGGCGATCGTTAGCAGGCTAGAAAAGAATGAAGTGGGCGAGCTTTTACACCAATACGGCCTTATATGAAGTTCCAAACCGTTTAATAGTTATTTGAAATGGTTCTCTCTACTCTCGCATGTATGGACCTAAAATCACATAGAACGAGACATGCAAGCTTGTCTGGGCAGCAACTTACATGGTGGCTATCTGAAATTTGAGTCGTAGAAAACTGGCACCTAGGCCGGGTTAGAAAGGCTAGATGCTACCGTACACTCGTAGCTTTACGTATGCCTGTAAAATGCTATGTAATGATCACCTCAGACCTTAACGATCTATGTCTTAAATCTAGTAGATCTGTGATTAACAAAGATTTCCGCAATGCAATTTTGCGGAACTTCTAAGTTGTACAGTCTTTGTGGTTCCTTACATCAATTCAGGACCTAGCAACGGGTTCAGTGGTATTTGGAATTTTCATGATCCAACTTCTGTAGCATTACTTTAAAGGATCTCGAGTCGGTTATATTCGCTATATTGGCCCCATGATGATTTCGTTATCACCCTGCTGGAGACTCTCGTTTCCGTGACTACAAGCCCGTGGTATTCAATAATGGTCGATGCGTCCCGCGACTTCCAATACACAAACTGTCGATTTTGTTGTAGATGGATGAATGACAATTTGATTGCAGTTTCGCGATCATTTAAGTTCAGAGGGACGGCCCCTGCTCAACTTAAATCTTCTGCACCAGGTTTGATTGGCCTGTGAGGGTAAGCAACACCATTGATGGTAATTGATAAACCCATACAACATACACGGGATGATTCTATAATGTAAGCAAGCAGAATAATAGGAATAGGTATATTGAGGATTAGCCACTATCTCAGGGACACGAACAATTCAGAAGAGTAGCATAACTGTCCAGTGCGATTGTACTATAACCAACTCTTATAGGATTCATAATATACAAGCTTTTTTGAACTTCAGAGCAAATATGATCCAAAGTTCAAACTGTATCATCCCGAAAGCACCAAGTTGAACCTATGCTAGATCCGAAAGCGTAATGGCATTGGAGACAATATCTGATAAAGAAATATCATGATTGGGTGTTCTCGGATTCAATGCATCTGTGAATCATCCTATACCATGGTGCCGAACCTGCAAAGAGTAATTCATCAAGAGTGCATTTTGTTGTCGACCCACAGCTGAGCTTGCTCCTGAACAATTGAAGGATCTCGATTTCTAACAGTGAATAAGATTAATCCCCCTTTCATTATAGAATCTTAGTGGATAACCAAAATTAAACTGCGAAACAGACCAAGCAAAGGACTGAGATTGCCTAAGAAAGACTTAATTCAGTACCAAAACTGCCTATGGAGGATTGTGTCGTATCGCGACCCATCATGCCACTTCACACTGATTCTAATTGATGGCCAATGTAACCTTTGTTTCAGAATAATCAGAATTTTTGCAACTTCCAGATGCTATTTGTTTGAATGTCCGAGGTGAAACAGGTAGTTAGAACGTTAGCGAGACATGTTTGGTATTATTTTTGATACTAGAAAATCTCTGGCCATCCTTGAAAGATATGCTTCTTAATATTTATCCGGCATATCGATCGACTACTATCGCTCACCTAGAAAACTTATCGCACATTTCACTGTATCAAGCGTTAGAACTGATGTATTCGTTTTTCGCTGTTCTACAAAATTTGTTCGGGTTTTCTTGCAACACTCTTTTTTTCCTCATAATGCCAGCATCAGCGTAACACAATTTGCACACTTCACATTACCTTTGAGAAAGTCGCATAGGAATGGAGAGTATGAATTATAAGTGACATATTAGCTTCAACGAGCGTAGGGAACACCCTCTAGCTCGCTTCGTTAGGCAGATGCTGGAAGTGACTGCAGGAACCCCGAGCTTTCAAGCTTCCAGCACAGCAGACGAATATTAATGTAACTCAGATCTACGAAACTAATAGCATTATGATAATGCTTAGGCATCTATGTGGAGCAAAGTGATAGAAGTGACTTCAATTTGAAGACTACATCGACATAATTCAACTATGCAGCACCGATCACCGAGAGTGAAATTTTCGACTTGATTGGTCATCACTGTAATAAACCAAATCCAAGGTTCAGGCTCTAGAGAGCTTCCTTCAACATTATCTAGTTTTGAAATACGACTCGAATGCCTTCTGTTGCCAAGCAGAAGCGGGGAGGCCATACTAGCAATACGGGGTTCCTAGATCAACCTCTTCGGGGATCTTTGCCGATTTATTGTCCGGCAGAACGTGATTTGTGCCTTATGGATATTAATGCTCTCGCAGTAATTGCCTCGTGAATTATAGCAGCTCGAAGTCCTCTATGGTTATGCAGTGCAGTAAAATGGGTGTGATCGAGACATTTTGACACATGCCATCTCTCGGACTTTACTTCACGCTGCAAATAGACTAATTTTAAATTAACTCGACAGTACCTATTTCTAGACTGTGAATTAACAGTTTGCACAGGAGTATTCGAATTATTCTATGCTGGAATGATTACTTCTTCGACTAACTAGCCGAACGTTTATCCTCTTTGTCCTGCACTTGTCTCGCAATACTACAACAATCCACGAAAGGCAGGATACCTAACTAACTCCAAAAGGATGTGTTCGAAAGAATGGACCGTATAAATCCCTCCTGTTTGATGTTACATTGTAAATTGCTGAGTGGATTTTCTCAGACACAGGTGATCGAGTCTAACCTAAGCTGCCCAAAATGAACAGGTCAGTGGTAGAAAAAGTAAATGCCTTGTCGCTAAGACGCGATGGACAGAACTGAGTTCCTCTGCCTAAATTAGACATATACTGGAGCAGAGTCCCAGAACGGCGATGTTCAGCTCCTGCTGTCGCCTTGAGGAGAGGCCGATCGGCACGGGAATGGGCAGCGGATTATTGGGGAAATATGCATCATGGTCGATGATCATGATAACATACTAGTGCTTTCTCTTGTGGGCATGCAGAGCGTGTAGTGCTGGCGCTACCATACTTTGTCAATGTCGTCCTTCGATCTTCTGATGGCTACTAACACACGCAGACCTCTGTCAGCTCTGCAACACAAAATTCCTTATCAAAGCTGTTCAACTCATTGTTATTCAAACGCTTATGTTGAATGACATTTACGGGTATGCACAACTATGCGCGTACTAGAGTTATGTATATAGTACTTAGTCACCCATCATCCTGTCTATAAATATCATTATGTTAGGAGAGGGGGTAATAGAAATGCATATATGCGGCAAAAAGCAAATTATCTATACGATTTGGGAGTCTTGGGAGTCTATGATTATGCGCGCCTACCAAACCTGCAGTGACGATCCGATGGTTCATAGATCCATCGATCGATCCTATTCCAGGACGAAGAACGGGAATAGCACTATCAAACTAGGTATTTGAGATAGCGAGGATATTTCTGGAATAATAATTAAGAATGACATATCGCGAAAAGGGCCAAGTCGCGTTCGGGACAGAGTTGGGCATATATTAATTATATTAATTATTATATATGCATGGGGGGTGGGTGCATGTAGGTGGCTGCTATTGTTCTGTGTCGAGTCTTCCCGGGGCGTATAATGAGCGAGGATCGAAGTAATTAGCCGTAACCGATCTCATGCACGTTCTCTGTTTAATTGGATCAGGAACCCTTTTTTTAATAATGGATGCACAAGATCGGGCCTAATTAGAAGAATGCGGGTTGGGTTGACAAGCTGCGGAGCATCGTGATTCCCAAAACAGGCTAAGAAGCCGTCTTCCTTTAGCAGCTCAGGGAGACAAGCTGGACACATTTGGCTTGTAACCCATATTGGAATGGCGGACTACCTTTTTTTGGCTAGAATTGATGGGGAGCTGCAGGATGTACACTGCGATGGGTCCCACATTACACACTGGCGCCCCTTAGTAGCCTGGGATTGAGGCATGAACCCGGAGACGATCCTCTTAATTCTGCGCATCCAACCAGAGAAAGAACGTTCCAACAAAAATGCTGATTATGACGAGACATTCCAACAAAGAAGTAGCTGAATGTTGCAGCATGTGCGAACTATTTATATCGAATGCATTCCCCAGAGGCCTTTGTTCAACATCTTCACATTCATTCGCTTTCGGAGGATATCAATCATGAAATACCACGGAATTGGTCTGTTGGGAACTCTTTCCAGCATCCTGGCAGTAGCCAGTGCACAGACATGTCCGCCCCCTACTGGCCTGGTGGCGACTTTGGTTACACTCTTAGGCACGGTACAGGATACCCTCGGAACTGCTACAAACGATCTTGACGGAATCACAGCAGGCACAGTTCTTACAAGCTCTGTTGTTGTAACAGCAGATGAAACTCTGATTACAACCGACCTCACTGCTGTTACAGCACTCTCAGGTGTCACTTCACTTGTCCTTGATACCTGTGATGCTGAGGCTGTTGTGAATGCTCTGCTTGGTATTGCACCAGATCTTGTCAGCTATCTAAGTGAGCTTTCAGCTAAAGAACCAATTCTCGGCACTGTTCCACTTCTTAACCCTGTAATCCTGACTGACCTTTTGCTGATGCAGACCGCCTCTGTTGCGGTAGAGAACCTCGTCTATGCTATCATTCCTTGTGCTATTATTGAAGATATGGAACCGGCAGTGAGCAGCATAGACAGCGCCTTTGTCTCCGCGGTCTCTGCTTTCGGTGGTTCAAACAACATAGGCGCTGTGGTTCCATCTCGATGTGCTACTACTTCCACTTCTGCTGGCTCCAGTGCCACTTCCGCTGCTTCTGGGTCGTCTGGTGCCTCTGGTTCTTCAGGTGCTTCTGCTACATCCGGTGCTTCAGGTGCTTCTGGGTCGTCCGGAGCTAGTGGCACTTCAGGTGCTTCTGGTTCAGGTGCTTCGGGATCATCTGGAGCTAGTGCTACTTCGGGTGCTTCTGGTTCAGGTGCTTCTGGATCGTCTGGAGCTAGTGCTACTTCAGGTGCTTCCGGTTCATCTGGTGCAACTTCAGGTGCTTCTGGTTCAGGTGCTTCTGGTTCGTCTGGTGCTAGTGCCACTTCTGGTGCTTCTGGTTCAGGTGCTTCCGGTTCATCTGGTGCAACTTCTGGTGCTTCTGGCTCAGGCGCTTCCGGTTCATCTGGTGCTACTTCGGGTGCTTCTGGTTCAGGTGCTTCTGGATCGTCTGGAGCTAGTGCTACTTCAGGTGCTTCCGGTTCATCTGGTGCAACTTCAGGTGCTTCTGGTTCAGGTGCTTCTGGTTCGTCTGGTGCTAGTGCCACTTCTGGTGCTTCTGGTTCAGGTGCTTCCGGTTCATCTGGTGCAACTTCTGGTGCTTCTGGCTCAGGTGCCTCTGGATCATCTGGAGCTACTGCCACTTCTGGTGCTTCTGGTTCAGGTGCTTCCGGTTCATCTGGTGCCACTTCCGGTGCTTCTGGTTCAGGTGCTTCCGGTTCATCTGGTGCAACTTCCGGTGCTTCTGGTTCAGGTGCTTCCGGTTCATCTGGTGCAACTTCAGGTGCTTCTGGTTCAGGTGCTTCTGGTTCGTCTGGAGCTAGTGCTACTTCAGGTGCTTCTGGTTCAGGTGCTTCCGGTTCATCTGGTGCTACTTCGGGTGCCTCTGGAGCTTCTGGCTCCTCTGGAGCTAGTGCTACTTCAGGTGCTTCTGGTTCAGGCGCTTCCGGTTCATCTGGTGCCACTTCTGGTGCTTCTGGTTCAGGTGCCTCTGGATCATCTGGTGCAACTTCGGGTGCCTCTGGAGCTTCTGGATCATCTGGTGCAAGTGCAACTTCAGGTGCCTCTGGAGCTTCTGGTTCATCTGGTGCCTCTGTTACTTCTGGTGCCTCTGGTGCCTCTGGTTCGTCTGGTGCTTCTGCCACTTCTGGCGCCTCTGGTTCTTCCACCCCTAGTGCGACCTGTTCAGTGTCTGGCCCAGCCGCAACACTCATTAATGCCTTGTCAGACATCGACTCTCTTGTTAAGGCTGCTACAGAGCTTGTATCTGGAACCACTAGTAGCTCTCCCAGCTCGGATGCAGTTGAAGCCCAGAATGAGATCAATGAGATTGCCGCTAATTTGACTTCTTTGGCCGGTTCTTTGAGCAACTCTGGTGACAGTAACTCATGTGATCTTCAGTCTATCAGCTCTGCAATTGGTGATCTTGATGGAGATATTATTGCACTTTTCGACGCATTGACTGCTGCCGAATCTGCTGAAACTAGTCTTGAGTCTCTGCTCAAGAGAAGCATTGCAACATTTGACGACGCTATCCTTGCTTTGGCTGCCGCTATTAATGCTCTTGAGTCCGCGGTTTTCGCTTCCATTCCATGCACTGACCTCGGTGGACTTTCATTTGCCTCTTTGAACGCCGCTGTTCAGAGGACACTGACAGCTTATGGACTTACATCTACTCCTCCTCCAGCCAATCCTTGCCCTGCAACTTCAACAACTGCTGGTGGCTCGGATGCTAGTGCAACTTCCGGTGCTTCTGGTGCTTCAGGCTCTGGTGCAAGTGCTACTGGATCTGGTACTTCAGGTTCAGGTTCTGCAAATTCAACTTCAACTTCAGGTTCTGGATCTGGTTCAGGTTCTTCAGGTAAGGGTTCTGGTGCTGGTGCAACTTCAACTGATTTTATCGTCAAAACTGTCACTGAGCCTTGCCCCACTACTCTCCCCAATGGTGAGGTCACTACTGTGCTGAAGACTTCTACAATCACTGAGGAATGCCCATGTGAAGCTGAGACTCCAGGTAGTACTGCTGCTGCTGAGTACACTGTTAAGACAGTTACTGAGCCATGCCCTACTACCTATGCAAATGGCGAAGTTAGTACTATTCTGAAGACTTCCACTATTACTGTTCCCGTCCACGTTGTTACTGCTGTTGCAACAAGCCCTGCTGGTGGTAAAACCGCTGCGGTTGAAACAAAACCTGCCGGTGGCGAAACTGCTGCTGTTGAAACAAAACCTGCTGGTGGTGAGACTGCTGCGGTTGAAACAAAACCTGCTGGTGTTGCTCCTGTTGAGTCAGAAGGCAGCTCTGGACCTGGCGAGTCTCCTGAACAATCAAGCTCTGGTTTCATGACTCAATCCAGCACTGCTGGTGTAATTGGCCTGGTATTGGCTCTTAGTGTTCTCTTGATTTAATTTCCTTTCGCATTGGAAGATTTCAATTTCGTTTCTGGTTATACTATACCCCTTTTTTTATATTTTAGCTTTCTATTCTAATTTTTATTTGAAAATTTAATCAATTTTTCTGTTTAAACTGTTCGTTGTTTTCGCAAGGCTGAAGTCTTGGCTGGCAAGACTTTGTTCCCCCTGGTACTGAGAAAATAGCCAATTCTAGCTGGAGAGGGCCGAAAATGATCCGCGAAACATCCGATATTCGCCAATGCGAGTTACCAATTTGAACGGTCAATCTCCAGGACATTGATGCGAAAGAAATACAAAAGAGAGTTGTTTCGTTCATTTTCACGATCATATAACGAAGAGCTGTGCGATTGAAGAATCTCGCACGCTCAACTTTAATTGAGTACAAGAATATAGAAATGAATGTCCCTCACATCTTTGAATGCATTGGACTTACTTAAACTCTCACAATCCGTACCAAAGAGAAACACAACGACTGGGTTTCGGAACGGTCTATCTCTACACGATTAACCCAATCGCTTTTCCCCGATAAGGGCGAACCATGATCTAAAGCCTCAGTTCGATCGACTTACCGACCACTAGACCAACAGGAATCTCAGATCGTGAACCTTTGGAAGAAGGCTTGAGATCTAAAATTCAAACCTCAGTCGTTTGAACTAGGAGGTTAAAATACTCTCAAATAGTCTAGTTCAACACCGCTTCCTGCTCACGTCGCCAGTATGCTTATTTCATTTTACAAAGCTATGTAGCACCTTTTATTCAAAACTCACAACCAATCCCTCTCAACGTTCTGTCATATAGAAAAGAGGAACTGCGGTTCCGAAACTCTTGAGGGATAAAGTGAGGTCTTTTGCGAACATCTTCAATTGACCATGTGATGATGATAAACGTATATTATAAATTACCTTTCCTGCCAAAGGATATATATATATATATATATATAAAGCACTCACCTGTGAATAGCAGCGACGATCATTTGGAAGTCTCTGAGGATAGCTGGGATCAGTCGGGAATGTGGATCATCCCTCATACTAAAGTTCTTAAGTTTGACTCCGCTATAAATTGTGCAGGCCCACTGGAATCGTAAACGCGTTGTAGATTACTGCTAAAAACCCCCGGGCTTGAGGATCGGAACATAAAGACTTCTGGTATCTTTAGAATATCGCTTTGAGAAACTGCTCGGAGAAGACCCGACCGATCTCATGAGTGACCTAGACTTTTAAATTCCCTCGTCCCTCGTCCACTAGGTTGAGCATTTCATGGTTTCTCCACGATCACGGAAACGAGTTGGCCTCGCATGCGACAGTTGCCGCCATAAAAGACGACGGTGTGATGGCTGCCAGCCGTCATGTGGGCTTTGCTGCACTTCGGGCTCGCCTTGCAACTATTCCTATGACTCGGACAAGCGCAAGCCACCAAGCAAAATATATGTCCAATCCTTGGAGAATAGAATTAAATTGCTGGAAGGACAGGTAAAAGAGGCACAGTCACACGGAGGTTCTGATATTAGCAGAACTGCTACCGAAGAGATGGAGTCAGAGGTTCCTTGCGAGCAAATCGATCGCTTCTACACTTTGATGAAAGGACTCGATGCTCGAGAAGCACTGTCATACGGTCCTCGGTCTTCTATGTCCTTTATTAAGAGTGGTCAAAAGAACGTGCAGTTCAACGACTGGGATACATCTTCGGTGGGAATGAACGCTGCTACTGCACTTGGGTATCAATACGATATTGATGAGGATCTGCGAGACCACCTTCTAGATCTTTTTTGGACGTACCAGAATTCTTCTTTGATATTTGTTTGCAAAGAGCCCTTTCTTCAGGAGTTGTATTCGGACGAACCGGATGGCAGGTTTTATTCCCAGACACTTCTTTCCGCGATGCTTGCGGTCGGTGCTCGGTTCAGTGATCGGATAGAAGCCAGGGCAAACCCAGCAGATCCGTGTTCTGCAGGATATCAATATGCTCAGCTGGCAAAACTACTTTTGTTCTACGAAAGAGAGCGGCCAACCGTCCAGCTGGTCCAAGCAATGGGGGTGATTGCAATCTTCGGGGTTCTGACTGGCAATGAAATTATCGCTTGGGATTACAGTGGTATGTGTATCCGATATGCGTTTGCACAAGGAATAAATATGCATGATGATGGCTGGATAGAAGCTGGCCTTTTCGATGAGGCAGAAGAAAAGCTCCGCCGGGTAGTGTGGTGGGCCTGCTATGTATTGGAAAAGATTATTTGCAACATGTTGGGCCGACCTATAGCGATAAAGAGATACAATGTTACATGTATGGTTCCTACGGAAGGTTGCATTGAAGACCACTCAGCTTGGAAATGCCCTACGAATGCTCATCCGCTTGATGGTTCCTACTCCAGGTTGCTGCTGGTATGCACGCTTACGATTGAGCTCTTCATGATAGTGGATGAGCCGCTTAACCAGCTTCATATGGCATTCCATCCGTCGCTGACTCCTCAGTTGAGAAATATCATAAACACTACTGACGTTGAACTTACCGAATTCGAAAGAGCTCTTCCAAATTTTTTGCGAGTGTCGAGGATCAAGAAGGAGGATCTGATTCCCCACGTCTACACTTTTCAGATGCGTTATTATTATTTATTGATTTTAATTAATCGGGTCGTGTTCTTACGTAAAGGCCTGCTGCCATCTGGTATAGAACACGAGGATACTTATCAGAACATATGCAGGACAAGTGCAGACACAATAACGAAGATTCTGCGATGCTTTGACAGAGTGCATGGCCTTGAGAAGACAGATTTTTCAGCACCCGAATGTGCATGCGCGGCAGCCATTATCCACTTGTATTTAATAGAGGCAGAGGACCCGAAGATTCGTGCAACAGCACTGACTAACTTTCACACGTGTTTGAATGCGCTTAAAGTTATTTCCAAACACAACGGATTTAGTGCACGCAATGTGGCTATTCTTGAGACAATGGTCCGCGAGAGCAATTTAATTGAGCTGACAGATATATTTAGAGACGATGAAGTGTCTACCTAATAATATTTAATTCAATAAAACATAAGATCAGTGCGAATAAATGAAGTAGGGGCTCTTATCACCAAGCAGATTGAGTTCTTCAGGTGTCGGCGGTACGAAATCAGGCGATGCTACCAGTGCTCTCCGTTTCTTGTTGACACGAGCGTAAATCACATTGAGAATTGCTGCCATCACGAATCCCATTCCGCAAAATAGGATTTCCAAGCCGTATCCAAGCCTGTAATGAGGAGAGTCTTTGGCTCGGAAGAAGTTAACACACATTGCACCCGATAAATTTCCAATACCGATATGAATCGCCATTCCAGTACCGCGCTTGTCTTTCCCTTCGAGGTTAACAGCCAGCCACGAAATCATTCCTGGGAATGCACTAAATGCTCCTACCGTGCAAATAAAAACACCTGCATAGACTCCGCCTGGATTTTTCTCAATATCAACAGTAAGTGCCACGATGTAACCACAGATCATTGCTAGTTGACAACCCATAATCAATGGAGATCGTATCTGATACCTGTCCGCTATCTGTGCCAGACAAATCGAGCATATTGAGGCTGTAACATATGGTGGAACAGACATGAGCTGAGCGTCGGCAGATGTGTAACCAAGGTTCTTGATAATTCCTGGCAGGAAAACAGAGAGAGCGTAGGCAGTAGTAACAATAGACCAATGTACAAATATGTGCAAATAACATTGCCAGTCCTTGAATGCAGCAATAGTAGAAGCTCTGAGACCGTGCTTCTTAGGTGGTGCTTCATAAGTCTCTCCCTGGCTAACATTCGAATCCATAAGGAGTTTGAGCTGGACGTAAGAGCGCTCTCTCTCTGTAAGGAAATTCGCAGTTTCAGGATAATCGTAAATGAAGAAAAAAGCACCGATAGCAATGACAACAGTTAGACAACCTTCAAGGATAAAAATCCATCTCCATCCTTGTAAGCCGGCAGTTCCATCCATAAATTGAATTCCATAGGCGAGAAGTCCTGAAAATGCACCAGCTGTACTAGCTGCTCCATAAAACAAAGCCTGGCGATACTGTAACTCACGTTTTGCATACCATCGAGTAAGATAGTACGCTACACCTGGAAATAAACCAGCTTCAGTAATTCCCAAAAATAAACGTGCAGTAAGAAGGCCAGAAAAGCTTTGAACCAAGCCAGTGAGAGTGATAACTATTCCCCATGCAACCATCATAGATGGGAGCCAAATATGAGGCCTGAGACGGTTCATAAGAAGATTTGCAGGCAGCTCAAATGGTGAATATGTCAAGTAGAATGCGGTAAGAACCAAGTTGAACTGGTTTCCGACGAGACCAATATCGACCGACATACCCTCGATATTAGCATTTCCGATATTGCCACGATCAATGAAAGACAGAAGATAGAGAATAGTGACACCAGGAATAATATGTCTATCGAGCTTCCGAAGAAGTTTCTTGTCATTAATATCAGAATAGCTCTCGTCAATACTAGCTGGCTGGTCCTCCAGCTCGCCGATCTGAGATGAGTGAACAGGCTGAAGCCCTTCGACTACTGTGACTTTACCAGACATGATTATAAGATCTCCTTGGTTTTCGATAGCCCAAAGCAAGTCCAGATTTTCAACTTCTACTACGAATGAACTGGTCCTTTTGTACTATTGGCATATGAAATGTGCTTATCTCTTCACTTGCATCAATATCATTAACATGATCTCCTGACGCTGTATGCATGCACTGATATTCAAAAGCGGGAAATCGATATCCCCTCCGTGTCGAGATTTATGTTGATAACTGGTGAGATTCTAGAGATCGACAAGCGGAAGTTCGATTTCCGCCGCTTATCTTTAAAGATCGACAAAGTATCACCCCGCTTAGAGGGAAGATTAACCTCCAAGTGGAATCTCGCTTTCCACTGACATGCTGATTGGCCCATCAAGAGTAGTAGCAAATCATCCGCATATGCTCTGGAATGATTTATATACAGACGATGCTGGACTCATGTTTCCGTAAAACTATCAAACATAATCATGTCTTTGCCTGTTACCAAAGTTGCTGCTTGCCATGTCGCTCCTGTCTTTCTTAATACAGCTAAGAGTTTGGAAAAGGCCATCTTGTGGATTCACGAAGCTGCTGAAAATGGAGCTCAACTAATCGTGTTCCCGGAAACCTTTTTGCCAGCGTTTCCTGTCTGGTCAGCCACAAAGGCTCCGATTGATAACCACCATCTCTTTCAGAAGCTGTGCGAGGAGGCTATATATATTGATGGACCGGAGATCAAGCGACTCCAGCAGTTATGCCGAGACCTCGGAGTTATTGTCTGCATGGGGTTTAATGAGAGGGCTAGAGCCAGTGTCGGATGCCTATGGAATGCCAATGTCCTAATTGGCACTGACGGCGCTATTCTTTCTCATCGTCGAAAGCTTGTACCTACCTTCTACGAGAAACTGACTTGGGCAAACGGTGATGGAAGTGGAATAACTGCAGTGGACACAAAACTTGGCAAGATTGGATCACTCATCTGTGGGGAAAACACAAACTCTCTGGCAAAGTTCACTCTTATTGCCGAGGGCGAGCAGATTCATATCTCAATGTGGCCTGCTATCTGGCCAACTCGTAGACCTGGTGATGGTGCCAATTTTGATAATGTAACTGCAAACAAGTACCGAACTGGTGGTCATTGCCTGGAAGCTAAGTGCTTCGGAATTATCTGCTCGGGATTTTTTGATAGAGCAAACAAGGACTTTTGCATTGCTGATGATCCTGCGAATAAGGACGTCTATGAGAATGCTCCTCAGGGTGCCACCATGTTTTTGGATCCTGCTGGTCATGAGATCGGAGACTTCCTAAAGGACGAAGAGGGTATCGCATATGCTACGTTTGATCTGAACAAGTGTGTCGAGCCTAAGCAGTTCCACGACTTGGCGGGTGGATACCAGAGATGTGACGTTTTCCAACTGCATGTTGACAGAACCCGACGAGATCTTATTAATGAACAGCCTTTCAAGTCACAGTTAGTCACTCCTGACGACTCAGATTAATGTTCTGCTCGAATATAGTTTAAATTTGCATTCCAATTAGTTGTACTTGTAGAATAATAAAGCAATGATACTGTCACTGTCACTGTCACTTTTGAAATCAATCCTGTTACTCTGCAGGCCGTCGCTTGGATATATTCATTTCCGTTTGAACAGCTACCCGAAAGTATCTCTCATCCCCCGATATTATATATTTACGTACGTAATGGGATCAATTCCAAATGCCAAACCTTGTGTTTAACAGCAGATCGGAAAGCTAACCTCCGCCTAAGCTAATCATTCCGCATCCAGCTGTGTCGACCAATGATCACTCGGAACTGCGGAAAATGAGCTTCCACTCCGACCTAACACTAAATCTCCCTCACAATCTTTTGAAGATTTTGAGAAATCTAATTATGATATACAATGAAAGATTCGACACATAGAAGCCTTAAGAAAAGGATATTCTTTTTCATTTTGGAGCAATGGTTCTGTCTTGGGATGGGATTTGTGGTCTTGCTTGCTTGGCTATTCCCTAACGTTGGCCGCGATGGAGGAGTAATCAAATCACAGTACACTGTAGGATATGGAGCTGTTGCCATAATATTCCTGCTATCTGGGTTGTCTATTCCGACGAGGGTATTGATACGAATGGCATCACATTGGCAGGCGCATCTGGTAACACAGACCCTCTCGTTTCTCATCACTCCTGCGATTATATTTGGGTTCGCCGAGGCCATCCGTGTTGCCAATAACCCGAACATCGATGGCTATATTCTGGTCGGCCTCATCATAACTGGCGTGACTCCCACGACTGTATCGTCTAATGTTGTGATGACGAGGCAGGCTAATGGGAATGACTCCCTTTCCATTATTGAAGTGACTATCGGAAACTTGCTTGGTGCTTTTGTTTCGCCGGCCCTAGCTCAGCTATTCCTGTCGGACCGCACTGGGTTCGGATATGGTAATCCCGTATCAGGCGATGAAGGGTTGGTACAGCTGTATGCTCGTGTTATGAAACAGCTGGGGTTAAGTCTGTTTGTTCCGCTGACTGTTGGACAACTTGTTCAGAATCTGTTCTCCAAGCAGACTGCATACGTGATGCGCAAGTTCAAGTTGGCGAAGCTCGGATCCATTTGTATGCTGTTGCTGATCTGGAGCACATTTTCAACTGCATTTTATCAAAATGCTTTTGAAGTTGTTTCGCACGAATCGATCATCATGGTAGTTTTCCTCAATATTGGCCTATACCTATTGTTCACGTTGATGTGCTTAGCAATGGGACGCTTGCCGGTGAATAAAATGAGAGAACCAACTGCCGAGTCTTCCACAGTTTATCGATACACGTACAAGGCATTGACACCTTTTTACTTTGATAGGAAAGATACCGTCGCCATCATGTTGTGCGGGGCTGCGAAGACTGTAGCGCTTGGTATTCCGCTGATCCAAGCCCAGTATGGCACGCAGAGTAAAGTAGTTGGTCGAGTCTCGATTCCATTAGTCCTATACCAGGGAGAGCAGATCTTGACGGCTCAATTTCTGATCCCCCTCATGAGACGCTGGATCAATGCGGAGGAGAAAGAAACTGATGCTGTCCAGGATTCTATAGAAGCAAGTGTAAGTGAAAGCACGGCCGGCGTTGAACCATGTGAAGACCTGGAGCCAAAGGCTGTCGAAGCCATTGCATAAGAGCATTTATGAGTTATAGTTATTGTATTGAATTTAGAATTGTGCATTGTAATATCAGCATCAGACCTTTTCATCGCAGTGCTCCGAGAACCACCAACGGATGAAGGCATCTTATATCTTGTCACGCTTAGATCTTTCCTAGCTAATGAGAAGCTATTAAGGCCAATGGAGAAGTCAGCAGTTCTATGAAGAACTGAAAAGTATATTATCGATCCTACTCCGCATACTGTGTGGCAACTGTCATTTTGGCCAATATCAGAATCATTGCAGATACATTTTTACGTAGTACAGCGGCTACAGCCCCATGTACGAGTTCTCTCTTTGCTACGGATTTCGATGCTACAATCATTTGGTATCTCAAGTTGTGCTAATAATCAGTAATCCACTTAATTTGCTATTACACTCTGTTAAATGTGTAATGATCCAAGTCTCTGAGTCACAATATGACTTGTCACCAACACGCATTCCAACGCCATCGTCTTCCTGCGCTATAACAACATTTCGAATCAACTATCAAAATTTGTATGTGGCATGGTCATCTAATACAAGAGAATAGATGCTGATATTTCTAAAACTGGGTTCGCACGCGCGTATGCTTTCTTCATCGCGTGTGACTAGATGCTTCTACTCCTCCACTGCTGTCGGTCTGTCTGATGCAGCAACAACAATTCCTTCACCACAAATCCCTCTACCGGACAATGCTAAAGCTTATACACTCTTAGATGGCCGCAAAATGGGGTATGCAGAATATGGGTCTCCGACAGGCCATCCGTTCATTTTCATCCATGGAATTCCAGACTGTCGAGTTGATATGACTGCCGCTTCAAAAGATCAAGATCTCATGAGACGATTAAACATCCGCTGGATTGGAATTGATAGGCCAGGTATGGGCCTCTCGAGTCCTCAGCCTGGTCGCACGATACTGAGCTGGACCGAGGACTTGCAGCAGCTGGTTAACCATCTACAGCTGCCCTCTTACCGGATATTTAGTGTATCAGGGGGGACCGGTTATGCCCTAGCTTGTGCGAAGCAGCTGCCTAAGGATCAATTGCGTGGAGTAGGTATCATGGTAGGAATAGGCCCGTGGGAAGCTGGACTAAAAGGGACTAGTTTTGTTAACCGAGTCGGTCTTACCTCATGGAAGCGCTTACCTTGGCTTATGGAAACAGTAGTGAACAAGACAATAGTGCCAGTGATGATGGATACTGATAATTCTAAAGCAGTAGCGTGGTTTAAGAATAACCTGAATCATATGTCAGAAGAGGAGAGGAAAGTTTTTGAAAGTGAAGAGGCTCTTGAGAGCATGGCAATGGTCTTCAAAGAGATTTACCGTCAAGGTTCTGCAAGTGGTCATGCAGAAGATATGAAATTGGCATTAGGTCATTGGGGATTTGACCTGGAAACGGTGAATTTTGATAAGATCAGATTGTGGTATGGTACACAAGATCGGAATACACCAGTAGAACACGGTAGATATATGGCTGCCAGACTCTCTGGATCAATACTCAAGGAGTACGAGGGTAAGAACCACTTTAATATGTGGGATCATGGTGAAGAGATGTTGAGAACGATGCTGGAGGATAATTAAATATCGCTGACGTTTTTTATTTATTAACTATCATGTACATAAGCGTATGACCGCTGAACTCTATTCCTCTATGTTTAAACCTGCTGCTGCTCCTAGCTAGTACAGAGCACTCAGCTACCAGAGGCTCGGAACTTTTTCTGTCTTATGCTCCAGAACTCTAGCCTAAGAGGTGCTATTTTGCTTTCAGAAGACAACTTTATATTACTAGTATCATCAACTATTAGCTTTACTTATACTCCGCTTTATAAATATACTAAATTCGAACATTTACAGTCTTGACCTGCGTGAATGAAAGCATTTCCTCAAAGCATTCCTCTCTGCCGAGACCAGAGTTTTTGTAACCACCGAATGGCATGCCTAAATAATGAAGTGCGACATTGTTAACCCACAAATATCCAGCTTCGAAGCGCTCGACTGCCCTCTGAGCAATGCCAATGTTTTCAGTAAATACAGATCCAGTGAGACCGTAGTTCGTGTCGTTGACTTGTCTCCACATTTCTTCCTCGTCTGTCCAGGTGAATACCGAGAGGACGGGTCCGAAAATCTCTTCACGAGCGATAGTCATATCATGAGTAACACCATCGAAAATAGTAGGTTCGAAGAAAAAGCTTTCCTCGGAAACACCATCTGGACGCTTACCGCCGAGGACAAGTTTGGCACCCTCCGCAATAGCACCCTTGACATACCCTGAAACACGGTCAAATGCCACCTTGTTGATAACAGGTCCCATAGTCGTCTTGTAATCAGTAGGATCGCCAGGTACATACTCGGCCTTGATGCGTTCAATAACCTTCTTAAGGACCTCATCGTGGTGATATTCATGCAAGAATACACGGGACATAGATCCACATGACTGACTGGCCCACGCGAAATTCATACCTCTCACAACACCATCAACAAGCTTATCAATATTGGCATCGGGGTAAGCAACTAGTGCATTCTTACCACCAAGTTCAAGCAGTACGGGCTTCAAAGTATCAGATGATCCTCTGATAATAGCCTTTCCGGTAGGAACACTTCCAACAAGAGTGACCATCTTGATATCAGGATGAGTTCCAAGCACCTTACCACTCTCAAGCCCACCAGGTACAAAGGAAAGTACACCTGGAGGGAATACATCAGCCAGAATCTCGGCCAGACGGAGAGCACTGAGAGGTGCTTGTTCCGCTGGCTTGATGATAACACAGTTACCAGCAGCCAACGGAGCAGCGATCTTCTCTGCACTGAAGAGAATAGGATGGTTATAGGCCACAAGACGCGCAACAACCCCTAAGGGCTCACGCAGAGTATAATGGAAACCTTCAGCCTGTGGCAAGGTATCACCCCGGATCATAGGAATAAGACCAGCAAAGTAGTCCATAGTATCCGCAGCAAATACGACGTCAGCAACCATCTCCTTCACGGGATTGCCAGCATTAGCAGCATCAATCATGGCAAGCTCATCAGCGTGAGCACGAACAACTGTGGCTGCCTTACGCAAGAGCTCGGCCCTCTTCTCGGGAGGAGTGGCCTTCCAGGCTGGGAATGCCTTCTTAGCAGCTGCTACCGCTTCCTCTGTATCCTCTTTAGAAGCAATGGCCACATAGGCCACAGGCTTTCCTGTAGCCGGGTTAAATGTAGGGGCATAGGAAGCTTGATCCTTGGGTTTATGCCACGAACCACCGTAAAAGAGATCTCTATTCTTTGGCAGCGCTTTCACCGCATCGGCAGGAACTTGAACTCCGTTAACAGTCATAATGGTACGCACAGAACGAAAAGCCTGCTTTGAGAGCAAGTTACTTTTCCTAAGTAGTTCAAACGTTTTGAAGTATTCTCTCCGAGTAGTTCGGGTCCTTTTATCGAGCAAGCTCCTGCTGCTGCCATCATCATATAAAGCGTGGTCTGAGCGAAAACGGCACCGGGAATGTTGGCCGCGAACAAGTACCCCACACTTCTGGCTGGTAGCCGGCTCTTTCCTAATTAGGTTTGAGGTGACCGGCTGGGAACGGCTGGGTACCCATTTGTACTTGAAGTGGAGTTCCCAGCTTCTCCACCTTCCGAGTCGACGTCAAAGAACCATTGCAAATGTGCATATAGAGAGCCAGACACCCCCCGGAACTTTGGCCGCAAAAGTCATTTCTAGCTAATTCTTATTGAGATCAGATCATGACCATGCAAATGGAGACCAGCATGAAACTTGCGGAGCAGCCGCGGCCTCTCACCCGAGAAGCAGGCCCCGCGTGGCCTCGTCCTCCGACAGCGGCCAACATGAATATTAACCGAGCCGGAAGGCAAGTGCATCAGAATATCTCGGATGCAGCGAAAAGGCGAGTTAAAGTCGCCTGTGATACGTGCCGCTTGCGCAAGACTCGGTGTGACGGAGTAGTTCCCGCGTGTTCTGCGTGCACGAGAAGAAAATCCGAGTGTGTTTATGCTCCTTGGAAATCGAAGACCAAACTAGCCAGAGAATACGCAGAAGCACTGCGTGTGAGAAACAGCGAACTCGAAGAAAGCCTTCGTCAGATACTCGTGCAGCAACAAGGAGGCGAGACCCAAGTACTTCAGCAGCAGCAACAGGAATCACTTTCTCAACCGCCAGTAGTTGCAACTTCAAATCTGCCACGATCACAGACACAAGACATATCTTCTCCCCAACGAGAAGAGTCAAAATCATTGGAAAATACTGGTAGAGAACGACAGCCGCTTACACAATCCCCTCAGAGTGCTCATCATTCGCCTGGTAATTGTGTGGTTGGCAGTTCTATAAGTGAGCAGCAACACGAATCCGCCAGATCAGATCTCGCTGTAGCAGAGGTCTCACCCGAGGAAGGCCCCGCAACTGTCAGTAGCGTATTCGAGGGATCAGACACAAAGCCACCGGAAGGTTGGGTAGAGGATGAAGCAGACTCTTCTGAAGCAGAATCATTACAATCAGAAAGTAATATTGGTGGCGCAGGTTATTTTGGTGCGTCTTCAATATTCGCCTTTATGTCTAGTATCGTGCCGGCTGTAGCAAATGGAGTCTCTCCTACCGGCTCAATGCGTCCGGGACGGACTCACAGAAGGGCCTCACAATCTTCACGGCTACATCATTATCAGGGAGTGACGGATCTAACTGATTGTTTGGCTCTACCGCAACGAGATCTTGCGGACCAACTTATTAATGCCTACTTTAAATATGTACACCCTCTTTTCCCCTTCATTCATGAGCCCACCATTCGGGCAAATTATGACCGCACTTGGAAGTCCGGTGCTCATGGAATTGGAGGCTACAGTTTATCGTGGCTAGCCGTTTTGAATCTCATTTTTGCCTATGGTTGCGAATTTGCTGATTTAGCGCCTGATCAGGCCCGTGCGGGTGCTGACCGATTCTTTATCAGGGCAAAAACTATAGTATTTTCAGAGGTCTTTCATTCATGCAATTTAGAGACAATCCAAACATTGTTATTGATGAGTCACTATCTCCAAAGTACAAGTGAGCTCAATCAATGCTGGAGCGTTGTGGGCCTCTGTATTCGAATGGCTCAAGGAATGGGCCTCCATCTTGAACCATCGCGATGGAATATGGGACACATAGAGCGGGAGATGCGACGGAGACTATGGTGGGGATGCTACATCGTTGATAGGACACTGGGTCTCAAATATGGCCGACCTCCAAGTTGTGGATGGGATGAATCAATCGATGTGGCCTTTCCTACTCCAATCGATGATGAGTTTCTTCGTGACGATACTCCAAGTCCCAGGCAGCCAGAGGATAAGCCATCTAAAAGCAGTTTCTTTATAGCATGTATCGGGTTGGCAAGACTACTTGAATCTATTGTGCGTGAGCAGTATCTTGATCCTTCTTCCAATGGCAGCGGGTCAAGCTCTAATAATCCATTTTGGAATAAAGGCAGTCAGGGCCGACAACATCAGACAGCGCCTCAGCCTGGAACATCATGGGGAACACACGACGTCATTTATAGTCAGGGGACCCTTCTCTCAAGTGCAGTGAGACTGCATGGTGAGCTGATTGCTTGGGAACGTGCGTTACCAGTGCATCTTCGAGCTGATGCGCAACTATGTGACTGGCAAATCCAGCGCCAGCGCAATATATTATACACAAAATTCCTTAATGCGAGACTTCTTCTGCATAGACAGCCATTTTTGTTCTTCTGTCGGAAAAAGATTGAGGACGACTGCCAGAGAGCAGTTGCAATCTCATGTGCAAAACAGTGTCTAGATGATTCTCGTCAACTTATTCGAACAATCCATGATTTGTATCGTCAAAAAATGGTGAATCTGTGGTGGTACAATGCACATTATGCCTTCACTGCGTTGTGTGTATTGGTAAGCCTTGATGGACTAGATAAAGAGAGACGGGCGATGATTCACTCCAAAGGCGATAATGATGATGAAGAAACTATTCGGCGTGGCTCAGAACTACTGAAAGATATGGGAAAGTATAATACTATAGCTGGCAGATATGCTGAAACACTTGATAAGCTTCGAGGTGAAGCAAGGCTATCTAGAATTGCTCGTGAGAACGGTGACGAGGCCGAGCCACAGCCAGGCTCCGTCCAGGCTGCTTTCATTGCTGCACCTAATCCTGTCTTTCTTCAAGACCGCAGCAAGGCTATGGGCTTACCTTCTGAGAAGCCTTTTGAGAATTCGAAACTGATCAAGTCTCCCTACGGAAATGGGGCTGCTGTCAGCACTTCGACACCAGAGGCGACAGCAGCATGGGCCGATTCTTCAGTTGCCGAAGGGTTTCTCGGCGAATGGACACGAGGGTTTTCGATCGAGCCTTCGTCGATTTCTCGTCAGCTTCGTTTTGATGGCTCGTATGCTGTAGACGATTTTGTTATTTCAGGTCTTAATCTAGCAGATTTTGATCTAGTTCCATAGTCGCTTTTGCAGATATTTTAATTTGAAAAGAAGCAACTTAGATAGAAATATAATGAGTAAGATTCAAAATTTATGTTCTGGTTGCAAAATTTATAGACGAATTGGTCCAATGTTAAAAGCTAAAGCGTTCAGTCGGTCGAGAGTATGTTTTCCTTTAATAAAGACCTACCAGGAATAAGACAAATTCAATCCAAATTCAATCTTCACACGCTGAAAAGGATAAAAACTGTAAGACCTTCAACATCTCGTTTGATTAGGAGGGACATTCAAGAACAATCGACTGTTGAGAGAGGCCATACCACGGCCGGGATCAAGTCACATCTCCAATGTCCATGGCCTGATCACGACCTTCAAGAGTACTCGGTAGATCTTTACTTATACTGGAAACCCCATGTCGTATTGTTTATGTGTTAACCGTGGTGCCACTAGTCTTTTGCATATCGCCGTAGACAAAACTGGATAATATAGCTGAAAAATCAAATACAACTCATAGAAGCATTATTACCAAATTCAATAGATAATATTAAAAGTTATTTAAAAGAGCTAAAGGATGTTTTAGTATAATAATGTTATTCAAGCTGCCGAGAATTTATTCTTCGACAGAAGTGCTGGCTACAAAATTATAGTTTTTAATGGCCAGACCTCCCCATTCCAGAACATCCAGACTACTAGCAATTTCAGTACAGACATGTTAAATTAGGTCTGGTGCTTATTATAAAATTGATAGTTTACGGTTGAAAGGAGACCCTATGTTGTTGATATGAAGCACGCGCGCACACATACTTGAGACATGCCGCAGTCACGACTCTTCATAGGAATAAGTAAATTGGACCCCAACAATTCAGAACCACGATAATAATAGCATCCTATGTCATATTAAATCAATTATCAGTCTATTGACTGGCCGAGATACATGTGTTTACCCCTCAGTTCCCCCTCAGCACTACTGCAGACGGAAATTCTAGCCGGCAGGAGACTGACAACAACGCCTGGCATTCTCAAGAACAAGCTTCGTAGAACTAAATATCCCTAATGCTAATAGCAGAAGGCCCTGGCGCCGTGACCAGCCAGCAGCAGAA
Source organism: Diddensiella transvaalensis (assembly GCA_030555955.1). NCBI lineage: Eukaryota > Fungi > Ascomycota > Dipodascomycetes > Dipodascales > Trichomonascaceae > Diddensiella > Diddensiella transvaalensis. The sequence continues at coordinate 518,127 of JANIVV010000006.1, read as the reverse complement.
ATCCGTCTCCCAGGAAAAGAGAAACCGGCGGACGCCTGTATCACGCCAGGCATATCTATAGATCTCTCAAATTCCGCAGATCTACACGGATCACTACGGATGTAGTACTGCATACGGGGGGGTTTTAACCCTCAATTGTTGCAAAGCCTTTCTTCATCCAGGTTAGAATCTAGTTCTCTCGTTGGTTTTGGTGCGGGGTACGACGCTAATGTCCTTTCCTTCCCATGTGGTTACGGTTGGTCCCAAAACCACCCCAAAGGCTCCTTCGCCCGCGGGTTGCCAGCCGGGGCCCCACAAAGTGCACTTCTCCACAATAATTTTTTTTCCCAAGCTGCATGATTCAATAATCGACTGAGGAGCAGACGCACTCTCGGGGGAACGTAGATATATAAGACCCCGGTTTCTCCTTCCCTTCCACTTCACAAGACCTGCAAAAGAATAAAAAAATGATGTGGAATCCTTTGGGAAATGTTCGTGGCAAACCCTTGCTACTACTTATTACTGTAGCTGCATCGTCAGGTTTCTTACTGGTAAGTTTGTTTGTAACTGTAACACCATGCGTTGATGTTGCTTAGAGATGATACAAACTATGTTTGTATTTCTTCAGCTGGGTCTGAGTTGGGCTGTTGAAAGACGTTGTGTTTCTAATAAAGATAGTTTGGTTATGATAATGGTGTCTTCTCGGGCATTATTGTATCTCCGTGGTTTCTCGAGAACTATAACCACCCAAAATCTGGTATCCTAGGAACTGTTAGCAGTTTGTACAATATCGGAGGTGCTGTTGGTGCGCTTTTTGCCTTTTTCTTCGGTAGCTATCTCGGTCGTCGTAAGGCACTCATGGCTGGCAGTGTTATTGCAGGCGTTGGTGTAGTTATTCAGGCTCCTGCCACTATTCTCGGACAGCTACTTGCTGGCCGTCTGATTACTGGTATTGGCGTAGGTGTTTTGACATCTACTGTGGGACTTTGGCAAGCAGAATGTTCTCCAGCGCATTCTCGAGGTCGATATATGGCGTTGGAGCTCTTCCTCGGCGCTTTTGGTCTCTTTTTGGCGCAGTGGATCAACTTTGGCATGAGAAATAACCATGGACGTACAGCTTTTGTATTCCCTATTTGCTTCCAATTGGTTTTCATTATTGCCACAGGAACCATGGTTATCTTTTTGCCAGAGTCGCCTCGATGGCTAGTTAAGAATGACAAGCACCAGGAAGCGCTCGAGATTATCATTCGGCTGGAGGGAAAAGACGCCACTGCCGATACTCCATCTGTTTCCGATCATTTCCGATCTATTATGGAGGCTGATTCTTTCGAAGGAAGAAGTAAGGGTATTATCAAGGGTGCCTTCAGTGGTATCTTTGTGAATGGTCCTACTCAGAACTTTAGAAGAATACTGCTTGGAGTGGCAGTTATGACTTTCCATCAGTTTAACGGCATTAACAGGTAATAGTTTTGTCATTTATGGTCTTGTTTTCCGATTTTTGTTTTGCTAAACTTTGATTTCTAGTGTTACTTACTATGTTCCTACTTTGGTTGTCACCTTTATTGGTGCCACGCACGACGATTCTCTCTGGATTGCAGGTCTGACTTCAGTGGTCTGTGTCGTATTTTCTATTATCCCTGTCCTGTTCGTAGACAAGATCGGACGGAGAATTTTCATGTGGCTTGGTGCCGCATTACAGAGCGTCTGTTTCATTATTGTTGCTGCTTTGTTTGGTACAGTCACCCCTGGTAGCCATGATAAGACTCACGGTATTGTCACTTTGACATTTATTTTCATCTTCTACGTCATCAACTGTAGTACTTGGTTCGGTATCACGTGGGTCTACCCTGGTGAGATCATGCCACTTCGAGTGCGTGAGAAGGGAATGGGCATTGCTGTGGTCTTTTACTGGCTCTTCCAATATATGTTTGTGCTTATAACTCCTATTGCTTTGACCAACATCGGCTACAGGTTCTACATCATTTTGGCAGTTTTCAATGCAGTCATTGCAGTGACTGTCTACTTCTTTTTCCCCGAGACTATGGGCAAGTCTCTCGAAGAGCTTGACTACTTCTTTGCCAAGAAGTACCTCAAGCCCGAGGAATTCGCTGAAGTCGAGCATGAACTTGCCCGTACTCGTAAGAGTATCGATGGAATCAAGCCCGAAGCTGTTGTCGTTGAAGAAACTGAAGTTTAAACTATCTTTAGCAGTTGTTATATGGTTAATAATTGGATTAATGCTTTTTGAATCTAGAGTTCGCAACAGGACTTTGTTGAATTACGCCGCGTACCTTTACATAGCTTTACATAGTGGGTGGGCTTGTCTTACATTTCTCAGCTCAACTCAGCTCAAACTCTCGTAATGTACTCTAGATATCGAAAGACAACTACATGAAATAACGCAAGACATGGAGTATAAGCTCAAGGCGGCGGCGACAATGCTGGCTCAAGTTGAAAATGGCGTCGGCGTTAAACGGACGTAGTAATCCTCGCAGGCAGCAGAAAGCGGCACGAGAATGCTTTCAGTTCTCGTGACGCTTCCCCTCGTTAAAGCCCAGATCGCTGTAATTCCATGTCCAAAGTACCTCTAAGACACACTCAGACACGGGTGTACTAGGCGACAACGGCTGTTTTCTTCACCGTTGCTCTCCCCGCACTTTACTTTTTCTCGGCTCAAACTCCCCAGCCAACCCGCTACGGAACACACCACGGCTGGTTGGCCGTCTCCCGAGACCGGGACTAGGCGCTATATTCTCGGGATGACCGCACACTCCACAACCATGACCCTGTGTGGATATATAGCTACTTTGATCCTAGCCCGCTTAGAAGGAAAGAAAAGAATATAATCCCAAAGAGCTTGTGAACAAGATAATAACAGACAAAATGACTCCACCTACCGGAACTGGCCAGGTGTCTAAGGATGCCACCTATAAGGTGGGCCAGGCTGTTGTTAATGAACCTGATATGAAGTATGCTCACCCTGTCAACCGCACCGACGATACACACAAGATTGGATGGGGAAGTGATGTTGTTGCTGAGGTTATCTCACGTCTCGACCTTCGCTATGTGGCATTGAACCCAGGTTCCAGTTATCGGGGTCTTCATGATAGTATTGTAAACTATAATGGTAATTCCGCGCCTCAGATGATTACATGTTTGCATGAGGAGCACGCGATCGCCCTCGCCCATGGCTACGCTAAGGTTACAGAACGCCCAATGGCTTGTGCTATCCATGCCAACGTCGGTCTGATGCACTGTACTATGGCTATTTACAATGCCTTTGCTGATCGCGTGCCAATGCTGATTCTGGGTGCTACAGGTCCCTTGGACGATGGACGTCGACGTCCCTGGATCGACTGGATCCACACTGCAACTGATCAGGCTGCACTTGCCCGACCATTCCTGAAGTTTGACGAACAGCCAAACTCCATCCCGGCTGCGGCCCGTGCCGTTGTGCGATGCTACCAGGCTACTGTGGCTAAACCTTCCGCGCCAACTTATGTGACCCTTGACGTCTGTCTCCAGGAGGACGGATTTGATTCCACCGGCTTTGAATTCCCAGAACTGTCACGTCTGCAACCCATTCCGGCTCCTGGACCCGAGCCTGCTCTGGCGTCGCAGGTTATAGAGCTTTTGGCTGCTGCTAAGAGACCTCTTTTGCTGTTTGGACGAGTCAACAGAACTGTTGCCTCTTGGAATCAGCGTATTGCTCTGGCCGAAGCATTGGATGCTAGAGTACTTACTGATCTCAAGCAGGGTTCGGCTTTCCCCACTTCTCACCCTCTCCATCCAGTTGCACCTGGTGTGTTTACCCCTCCACCTGCTGCTGAGCTTATTCGAGCTGCTGATGTAATTGTCAGTTTCGACTGGGTCGATCTTTCGGGTACTCTGCAGGCTGCTAAGGCTTCAGTTCCTAATGCAAAGGTTGTTCACATTAGCTTGGACTCTTCCCTACACAATGGTTGGTCTAAGGATCACTTTGGTCTAGCCACTATTGATATTAATGTACCTGCTGATGCAGACCGAACTCTTGATGCTTTGGTGACTGGATTGAAGACTGTTAAGGTCGAGCCCAAGACTTGGTCAAGTGTGCCTGCTACTATTCGACAGGCACCTGCTCCTTCTCCAGAAGTCCCGGAACACTCTATTCTAATGAAGCATTTGGCTGCTGGTCTCTTCCAGGCTCTTGATGAAGCCAGCCAGGAGTACTGTCTTGTTAGATTGCCTCTTGGCTGGAGAGGTCCTGATCTGAATGCTACTGGACCATTGTCCTTCTTGGGAATGGACGGTGCTGCTGGTCTTGGTTCTGGACCTGGCATGACTGTTGGTGCTGCACTTGCTCTTAAGGGAACCCCAGTTCTCGCTGTCTCTGTTCTGGGCGATGGTGATACTTTAATGGGATGCAATGCGCTGTGGACTGCTGCTCGTTACAGACTGCCATGCCTGATTGTCATTGCAAACAACGGAAGTTTCTACAATGATGAGGTTCATCAGACCAGAGTCGCTTTACACCGTGACCGTCCACCCCAGAACGACGCAATCGGTCAGCGTATTGATGATCCTCAACCTGATCTCAATACTTTAGCTGTCTCTATGGGACTTTCAATCCCAGGTCCCAAGGTCACTGACCGTAAGGACTTGATTCCATCGCTACGTCGCGCTGTTGCTCTTGCCCAAGAAGGCAAGTCTGTTTTATTAGACATTGGCATTCTGCCAGACGGCTACTCTACAGCCCTTGAACAAGCACGATAAATCTCGGTACATACAAATGAAATAAAATCTTAATTAGAAATGCAAACTGTTTTGACACTATTTTCCAGTTTTACTCGAAGTGGCATAATTTGCCCCACAATCTGCTGCTCAGGGACAGACCTATTAAAAAAGAAAATTTTCCAGACCAGCGATAGGGATTTAATTAAATTTAAAGCTTTGCTGAAAAACCGGACTGACCCGATTTCAATTGAGGAGACTTTCACTTGACCGTATCATGCGCTCGGCTGGCTGTTGCAAGTCATGCTGGACGGCTAACTAGACCGTGGTTACCAGCCGGAGACGGGGGCCAGAAGCCGGGCGCGGGTACAAAACCGAAGTGCAGTATCGAACCCCGCAGATATGTAATAGAACCAGAATAGCTGCAAAACCGGCAATGGCGCTAATAACGCGTACCCGTAGATTCTTGCCACTTAGATTCTGCTGGAGTATACATAGGAACAACTTCGTTCACATAAGAACTATAACTACTGCAATGCCTACTCAAACCAAAGGCCCAAAAACTATCTATGATAAGATCTTTCAAGATCATGTAGTGGCCGACAAAGACAATAACCTGTATCTGATTTATGTCGATAGGCATCTGATTCATGAAGTCACATCTCCACAGGCATTTGAGGGACTGCGCAACTCTGGTCGAAAGGTTAGGCGACCTGAATGTACTTTGGCGACTTTGGATCATAACATCCCCACCAAATCAAGAGCACGCTTCAGGAACATTGCATCTTTCATTGAAGAAGAAGACTCGAGGGTACAGTGCGAGACGCTGGAGTCAAATGTAAAGGACTTCGGGATCACGTACTTTGGCCTGACTGACGCACGCCAGGGCATCGTCCACGTCGTGGGGCCGGAGAACGGATTCACACTTCCTGGATCAGTTGTAGTCTGTGGAGATAGCCATACATCCACTCATGGTGCATTTGGAAGTCTCGCTTTTGGCATCGGTACCTCTGAGGTCGAGCATGTTTTGGCAACTCAGACACTCATGCAATCTAAATCGAGAAATATGCTGATTCAAGTAGATGGAGTCTTGAGCCCAGGTGTCACTTCTAAAGATGTGATCCTGCATATAATAGGGGAACTTGGTGCAGCAGGTGGTACTGGCCATGTCATTGAGTATTCGGGCCAGGTCTTTAAAAACATGTCAATGGAAGCGCGAATGTCAGTCTGCAACATGTCTATCGAGGCAGGTGCCCGAGCAGGTCTGATAACTCCAGACGAAAAGACATTCGAGTATTTGAAAGGCCTTCCAATGGCACCCAAGGCAGCTGAATGGGAAAAGGCCATGAAATATTGGAAATCACTAGCGAGCGACCCTGGTGCCAAGTACGACAGGATATTACAAATTAGAGCCGCCGATATTGCACCTACAGTGACTTGGGGTACTTCACCTCAGGATGCGAGTCCAATAACTGGCTCAGTGCCTGACCCTCAAACCGTGAGTGACCCGCGAAGACGTGCTCAGATCGAAAGATCACTCGAGTACATGGGACTTGCACCAAACACGGCATTGCGGGATATATATCTCGATAAGGTTTTTATAGGTTCTTGTACAAACGCCCGAATTGAAGACCTGAGAATAGCTGCATCCATTGTGAAGGGTAAGAAGAAATCGGACACGATTGCTAGAGTGCTGGTTGTGCCGGGATCTGGTCTTGTCAAAAATCAAGCAGAGCGAGAAGGACTGCACCGCGTTTTCATCGATGCAGGCTTTGAATGGAGAGAAGCCGGTTGCTCTATGTGTTTGGGCATGAATCCCGACTTCCTTCTCCCCAAGGAACGCTGTGCATCAACCTCTAACCGTAATTTTGAAGGTCGTCAAGGGGCAGGTGGACGTACTCACTTAGTCAGTCCAGCGATGGCTGCATGCGCTGCAATCACAGGCCATCTCACAGATGTTCGTGACTTTCTACCGGCACTTCAGGCTTCAGTCCAAGTTCAGTCCCCATTTACCGTTTCCGCGCAGGAAATCAAGGCTATTACTACTCAAAGTACTACTGAGGAAGACCAACCCCAAGGGAGAACAAATGACACGTTTACTGACTCAAAACCGACACCAACTGCTGCTTTTACTTCAATAACTGGCATTGCAGCCCCTCTGGATATGTCTAATGTAGATACTGATGCCATTATCCCCAAGCAATTCATGAAAACCATCAAACGAAGTGGGCTGTCCAAGGGACTCTTTTACGAACACAGATTCAACTTCTCACCATCTGGAGAAAAACAACTAACAGAATTTGTTCTTAACAAAGATCCGTACACAGAGTCCAAGGTTCTTGTGGTGACTGGCGATAACTTCGGGTGCGGTTCTTCGCGGGAGCATGCACCATGGGCAATACTTGATTTCGGCATTCGCAGCGTGATTGCACCTTCCTTTGGTGAGATATTTTCCAGCAACAGTCTACTCAACGGGCTCCTTACAGTTAAGATCGATCGGGACATTATAGACGCCAAGATCGCGCCAATTGCCAGGAATGGTGGTGAGATCACAGTGGATCTAGAACCTCAGGAGGTCAGAAACGCGAAGACCGGCGAAGTGCTCGCGACATTTGAAATCGACAGCTTCCGTAAGCACTGTCTACTGAATGGTCTGGATGAAATCGCTCTGACTCTTCAGCTTGATGCTGATATTACCGCTTACGAGAAATGGCGAACTGATAACCTATCCTTTCTCGAAACGCAGTCATCTGCCGTTACTCCACCAACCAAAGCACCCTATCGCGCAGCACCATTGAGTACTAGTTCGGATTTATACTAAATATCCAAGCATTTAATAGAAGATCAAAATAGTTGTTAAGAAGACATGTTCAAGCTCAAACCCAAGGATTATCCATGTTGAGCGTCCTGTTCCGTAGACGGAGCATTGCAGCCGGGAAGTGTCGAAGCGGGCGCTTAATGTCGTTGAGCCTTGAAAACTCACCGCGAAACGCTTTAAAACCACAACCAATTCTCGTGGTTTTTCTGCTCTACTGAGACTTTGCAAAATACGAGTGTCTTGATATAAGCTATGCGCTTACTTCTTGCTTTGTTTATGGATTAGCTATCTACATGAATAAGTATTTACTCATTATAAGGGATCTCTGCCTGGGGAGTGTAACGGAAGGCATGGCGTCTATGACCATCATCCCAGTCTAGCAGAGCTGTATGAGCAGTACGTCGGTTGTCCCATACAATTACAGAGCCATCCTCCCATCTGACCCTGAGATGCGCATCTGAGCTTCTGGCGATGGTGTCATAAAGGAACTTCAGCAAATTCTCTGACTCTTCATTCTTGAAGCCAACGACGTTTCTGGTAAACTGAGGGTTGACAAATAGGGACTTCTTCTTCGTCACTGGATGGGTTCGCACAACAGGGTGTGTGTTCTGAACAGGCTCTCTCCTGATGACGCCTCCTCGGGCGCTTGAAGCCTGTGCCTGTTCGTGTGCGGAATGAACAGCCTCTAAGCTATTCAAGATTTGCTTAAAGGGCTCCGACAGACGGTTATAGATCTCCTGTGTATCAGCGAAAAGAGTATCACCACCGGTAGCAGGGGATTCCAAGAGTCCCAGCAAAGTAGTTCCCGGGGGCTGTCTCTCATAAGTTACATCTGAGTGCCACGCAACTGAAGATACATTGCTTCCAAAGTACTCGTTATAGATGTTATCACCTTCCTCACGGTACACCAGATGTACCTCAGGATATCCCTTGGGCGAGCCAGAGGTTGGATGAATGTGTTGACGGCCAAAATAAGAAGACCATTCGAGGGCCTTTGGAATAGGAAGATCGCGGAAATCTTGATCCCTGAAAACCACCACTCCTCGCTCAGCAACATATCTGGCAAGGTCGTTTTTCTCAGCGTCGGATAGTTGAGAGAGCTGAATCCCTCTGACTTCAGAGCCGAATTTTGGTGTCAAGTCGGAAACAGCGTAGCCATACTTGACTAGCTGGTCTGCCGACGAGATACGGGTGTTGGGTGCTGCCTCAGGGATTCCATTGGGGAACAGATTTTTCAGTTGCGCGTCGGCGGCAAGCCCAGCATCCTTGAATTCCACCTCCTCATAGGGAGGAAACTTCTCACTGGGGTCCCAAGTCGGGGCGTAGTTAGGATATCTGATGGAAGCTTCTTTGCCTTGAGCGTCCTTTCCACGGTCTCGGAACGATGAAGCATCGACAGACTGGATACGAAAAGCCACGGAGCTCATTTTTTATTTTGGGTCTGAGGGTTTTTGATTACAATTAATTGTATATATTACGAAGAGGCTAGTGCGAGTGGCAGCATTTTATATGTGCCCCCTGCTATGTTTCTGCTATGCAATTGTGGTGGTGCAATGTCTGGCTATGGTGGGGAACTCCGCTGCAACGGGAATTGGATAAAATTGTGGCGGATCATGCTGCGAGCACGTCACCAACATGATTAAATTCGCAACGCCCAAACGAGGATCCCAATGCAATTTGGGCAATTTCGGGGGTGTCGTATCGCAAATCGCTTATCATGTCCGGATGATCTGAGACGATTATTGCCGAAAACTGCAGTGACGGCTCTGGAATCTGCCTGCAATTGTGCGCCAGACCCCCGATACGCGTATCACGCAATTGCAGCCGGGATTTGTCCATTGAACAACAGATTATGATTGGTGGAAAAGAAGGGGATTGAACATTGCTCCCTCCAATTGGAATAAAGTTGGTAATGGAGGTTTTCGTCTATATATTCGGAGCACTGGCTGTTTCGGATCTGCTCTGAGAGTTGCAATTCATAATGGAGAAAACTGACGAGGTGACAGAGAAGGCTATTGAGCCCGTAGATAACCGAGACTCGAGCTCGGGCTTCGACGAAGAGGCCGCTTCCTACGGTAAGAACGTGGAGGAAGTTATTGACGAGCAGCACCACCTCCAGTTTGCTGGATTCGCTACCCAGGATGGATCGACACCAGTTCATATATTTTCTGATCCCCATGTTGAAAAGTACTGGCGCAAAGTTTATACAGACTCCAAGTATGAAGGATTACACCGATTCGATCCTAAACTTGAGTGGTCTCCACAGGAAGAAAAAAAACTACGCAGAAAGGTAGATATGTTTGTAATGAGTTGGGTCTGGATCATGTTTTTCTTCCTTGATATTGTTCGTCGAAATATCAATCGAGCAGTATCGGATAATTTCCTAGTCGACACACACCAGACTACTAATGACTTTAATAATGGGCAGACTATCTATCTTGTGTCGTTTTTGTGTGCTGAGCTTCCAGGAAATATTCTGTCCAAGAAATATGGGCCGGATAGAATTGTTCCTATTCAGATCGTTCTTTGGTCGATTATAAACATGTGCCAGGCTGCGATTAGAAATCGAACTGATTTCTTCATCTTGCGTTTCTTGCTTGGAGTGTCTCAAGGAGGTTTTATTCCCGATATGGTACTTTATGTTAGCTATTGGTTCACGGGACGTGAAACTGGGCCTCGTCTGGCTGTTTTCTGGACTGCTATTCCCATGAATCTTATTTTTGGTACTCTGTTTGCCTCCGGTCTATTGGCTATGGGTGGTATCCACGGGCTTGCTGGTTGGAAATGGATGTTCATAATTGAGGGTATCCTGTCACTGGCAGTTGGTGTTGCTTCTTTTGTTTTGATGAACCCTTCACCTACTCAGACGAAGCGTAAGATTACCGGGAATAAGTCATGGTTCTCTGAGCGAGAGGAAAAGATTCTTGTTAATCGAATTCTACGGGATGATCCTAGTAAAGGTGACATGAATAACCGTCAGCCAGTTACTATAAAGCAGATTGTCGAAACTCTGCGAGATTATGACCTTTACCCATTGTATCTGTTGGGTTTCTTTGTGTTTATCCCCTACCAACCGATCACCACATATCTGTCTTTGGTTTTGAAAGAGCTCGGATTCAATACTTTTGTGTCTAATGTACTTACAATCCCAGGCCAGGTCCTGTTTATTATCAATATTCTGACTCTTGGATTTCTCAGTTGGAAACTCAATGAACGTTCGCTGGTGGCATCAATCTCCAACTGGTGGCTGCTTCCTTTCTTCATTGCAATTATAACAATTCCACAGACAGCTTCTAACTGGGTTCGTTACGTCCTGCTCACAGGTATCAGCGCAGAGCCCTACGCACATTCTATTATTGTGGGATGGATCTCGCGTAATTCTAACACCGTGAGAGCTCGTACTGTAGCTGCTGCTCTCTATAACATGTGCTACCAAGTCGGATCTATTGTTGCGTCCCAGATTTATAGGACAGATGACCAGCCATACTACAACAAGGCAAATAGAGGTCTGCTTGTGCTAGTTATCTGGAATATTATTCTATTTGGCCTTGTCAAGACTTATTACATATGGAGAAATAAGACCAAGAAGGCCAAATGGGAAGCTATGACTCGTGAGGAGAAACTAGATTATATTCATAATACAACCGATACAGGCCCAAGACGTCTGAACTTTGAGTTTGCTCATTAGAAGATTTTATAGATATTTTTCGGTTAATAAAAGTTGTTCGAGTAATTTCTTGGTCCTTTGCTTGTGAATAGTTTTCCCTTCAGTAAGAGGTTTGCCGACGTACACCATCCAGGTGGAAGCTGACGTGCGAGCGGACAATCACTCAACTTTTGATTGGCGGGTCGGAATTCAATGTGAAAAATCTATGATAACGTACATCTACTACCTGCAGGCGATGAGAATGAAATAAAGCCAGCGTCGACGCGGCAAAGTTTTTTTGCAAGTAGTCGAACTTTGACATGGCAAAGAAATCTGTTCCGGTAGTTGTTAGAGACGTAGCAGTTTTGGAGCCCTGGACGCCTCCTAGGAACTTCTTACTTATCCAACTGGCCATTTTCAGCAATGTATTCTTATCTGGTTTCGATGGAACTATTACTGCATCAACCTACACCATCATAGGAAGTCAGTTTAATGCTTCTAATATGGCTTCTTGGATTACAACGGCGTATCTAGTAACTAGTACAGCTTTCCAGCCTCTCTATGGGTCTTTTTCTGATGTCATGGGCAGGAGAACATGCTTCTTTATCGCTACAAGTTTCTTCTTACTGGGTTGTATAGGATGCGCAGTTGCCCCAGGATTACTGATTATGAATATCATGAGGGGATTGACTGGAATCGGAGGGGGTGGCTTGGTCACTATGGCCACGATTATAAACTCTGATATTATCCCATTTAAGAGGAGAGGCGTGTATCAAGCAGCACAGAATGTAGTCCACGGATTTGGCAGCATATGCGGGGCATCACTTGGAGGTGCAATAGCTAGTCGGTTTGGCTGGAGGTTCTGCTTTTGGTTGCAAGTTCCTTTCACCCTGGTGAGTATGGTTGCTGGTTACCTGTTCATTGAGAACCAGGAGAACTATGAGAAATCAGGATCAATGCTGAAGATCGACGTGCTCGGATCTATCAGCTTGGTATCTGGACTGTTGCTCCAGCTCTGCTTCCTCAGCTTTGGCGGGAACCTTTATGAATGGTCGGATTACCGTATGCTCTCTTTTGCAGGTGGCAGTCTTATAATGCTGGCTATATTCTGTTATATAGAGGAAACTACAGATGCCGTTGCCGTAATGCCAATGAAGATTATCTGCCGCAAGTTCTCAGGCTTGGTACTAGCCACTAATGTGTTTCTCGGTATGGCAGCATACGCATTTCTGTTCGCACTGCCGCTTTTTTTCCAGATTGTTCTCCATGATAGTTCTGCCAAGGCCGGTCTGAGGTTGGTACTGCCGTCAATGTGTACACCTATGGGAGGCTTGATTGCGGGATATTTAATGAAGCATGGCAACCATTTAGGCGTGATTGTACGAACAGGCTGCTTTTTAATGGTTGTTGGAAACTTTCTTGTTTATTGTCTACAGACAAGGTCTTCGTGGTGGAAATTCATTGCTTTTCTCTTGCCTGCAAATATGGGACAAGGAATGGCTTACCCAGGCACATTATTCACATTTATATCTGCGTTTCCATTGTCACTGCAGGCTTTAACTACTTCTACTGTCTATCTCTTCAGGAGTTTAGGTACGGTATGGGGTGTTGCGGCCATTTCAACTGTGATTCAAAACACGCTCTCCAGAGATCTCAAGGTCGCTTTAGACGGAGTCGCGGACCGGGACAAGATTATAGATCTGGTTAGGCACTCTGCTGATGAGGTCGCATTACTGGATCCTATGGTTCGTGAAATGGTCGAAAAGGTTTACAGCCATGCGATCTCCAAAGCGTTTCTTTGCTCGTTTTTATTTGCGGTGGGTGCGTTTGCGTGCTCTGTCGCTTACGCTTATGTACCGTTACCAAAGGATGATGACGAATTCTCAGAATCGGAATCTTTACTGTAATAACTGATAGAGTAAATGAGCATAGAAAAATAAAACAAAATAATTCATAAAATGGCCGTTCGATGGCGCAACCGAGAGCGATCTACAGGTGCTGTCAGTTCGATTCTCAAAGCCGACCCGCCAATCAAATATCAGTATGTGTAGCGCTGCCTGGAGCCCTGGATGTTATAAATTATCCTCGAATCCGAGCAAATTCCAGATACTCGACACTTCTAAAAGGTCAGAATCATTACCGCTACAATGATTTATAACCCATTGAAGGTTTTCGGTTCAATTGCGCTGGTCGCTTCGTTAGTGAATGCTGACTGGCAGTATAAGTCGAGGCCGGATCTTGCCCCACCAAGACTCAACATCACAATTCCCGCTACTGATGACACTTACCCCGGATATCTGTTTGTAGCACCTTTTGCAGGGTTCCCAGAAGGAACTCGACATGGGCCACTGCAGCCCGGTGCATACATATTCACAGATAAAGGTGAGCTAGTATGGTCGGGTTATACCTATTTTTCGATCTGGGCCACAAATTTCCAGGCAGGTAGATGGAAGGGAAAGGATGTCCTGTTCTCGTTTGAAGGGGCCCATAACGCTGCTTATGGACACGGCCATGGGCATACCACTTTCCTGGACCAGCATTATGAGACAATCAAGGAACTTAGAGCTGGTAATCACCGTTTGACTGACAAGCACGAATTCCACATCATCAACGAAGAAACTGGATTGATCCAGATCTATCACCCTGTGCCCCGGGATCTAACTGCATACGGCGCATCGCCCGAACAGCAGTGGATAGTCGATGCGCGATTCCAAGAGCTTGATATTGACACGGGCAAGGTTCTCTTTGAATGGAGCTCTCTCGAACATGTAAGTCCTGATGAATCTGTTCTTCCTATTACCAAAGGTCAAGCAGGTTCCGGCTACAATTCAAGCGATGCTTGGGACTACTTCCACATCAACTCTGTCGACAAGGATCAGGATGGAAACTATTTAATTTCCGCCAGAGATGCATGTGCAGTCTACAAGATCAATGGATCCAATGGTGAGATCATTTGGAAACTAGCAGGCAAGAACTCTACTTTTGACCTAGAAGAAGATGTCGACTTTTGCTTCCAACATCATGCCAGATACCTCTCTACTTCTTCAGATGGAACTCGTCAAACTATATCTCTTTATGACAACTCGGCGCATGGTACTGAAAGCAATCATGGGTCTGAAGTCAGCACCTATGAATACTCAAGGGGAAAGGTGATTGAAGTTGATACAAAGAGTAACAAGGCATCTCTGGTAGGTCAATATATCCCCCCTGATGGCTTACTCTCAAAGTCTCAAGGAAGTACTCAGGTCCTTCCTAATGGTAACGTTCTTGTCAACTGGGGATCCGAGGGGGCTGTTACTGAATATCTGGCGAATGGAACTGCGATCTTCCATGCATACATGGACAGTGATAGTCTCGGTGTTGGTGTTCAGAATTATAGAGGTTTCAAGTACCCATGGACTGGATTGCCCAATGAAGACCCGGCAGTCGTTGTCCACAGCAAGGGATACAGCACTACTGCGTACGTTAGCTGGAATGGTGATACTGAGACAAAGCTGTGGAGATTCTATAGCACCAACGCAAATGGATCTTCCAAGACTCTTATCGGCGAAGCTATGAAGGATGGATTTGAAACTTCTCTGACCATCAGGGGAAGCAAGGATTTCATTCAGGTCGAGGCCGTTGGCGACAAAGGAAAGGTTTTGCGAACAAGCTCCGTGGTTGCTTCTTCTACCGAAGACGCTGAGCAGCGGGGTGCCAAGTTCCAGCATCTTATATCTCAATTGTGGTAAAATAAAAATAAATAACTGCGCCACATCTATCTACCATTGCCATAAATCATTAGAAGTTTCCGTGATCATAAAGTCATCCCAACCTTCTATCCAAGGGGGTGAGTTAATTTCAAGTGCATTTTTATCATTACTATTAGAGCTTGGCGAAGGGGAAGTAATGCTGGATATACTCATCACTTTCGCTCTTGAAACTTCATCGCTGTAGACATCACTGGTACCATAATCTTTTATCTCTTGTGGTACAGAGCCCGTCTCCATGGCGGAGTCTAACCCTGTAAGTATTCGGGAAAGAATAAGTGCCCACTGATCTGCCAGAGACCATGATTGCTTCCATTGCTCCAGTAGCGTTCTGCCAATCTTGAACCAAAGCCCAAGTTCAGTTTTAAAATCGTCTAATCTGATACAGTCTGTTTTAAACAAACCAATTCTAATAATACCTGGCCAGTGCCCATTAGAGAGATAAGCATTCAGATACGCACACATGCCAGTAAAAGTAAAGATTTCGAATCCTGTAAACGGTGCAATAACTGAGACGTCGAAACTTGCTAATTTATGTATAAGCTTCAGCCCCTCGTAGGATGCTTCAATGAGACCATACATATTGATATTCCACCAGCCTGCTGGTCCTGACTGATGACTGAGAAACATATATTCTCGATTTAGAAATACCCTGCAGAGGTAGTATAAAGAGTTTAAATACCCGTATGACCCAGCAGTTTGGCTAGCTACATGGGCATGGAGATTGGCCTCATTCCATAATAGCTCTTTTGGAAGATTGGCCACCCAAGCATCAAGTCTAGAGGAGAGTCGGAAAAACGTTGATGACGGATCCCAAGGCGCTAGGGGATCTCTCTTGCCACCCTGCTCACCAACCCATTTAGCAATCTCATGCCAGAGCTCAAATAGCACAATCGTGAACCCAAAATGATTTATATTTGCAGGTGGGGGCGAGTTATTTTCAATCACATTCATTAAATCGCTGTATGTTAGTGATAGAGAGCTAAACCCGAAGAAGAAGTCATTTTCAGGACAAGGCAAAGCAATATGAATCTCATTGACTAGTAGAGACGGAGATCGCCGTCTGCCACTGGCAATACATCTGTCCATCATAAAACAAGACCATATGGTGCGTCTCCCAATCTCTTTCATTATAAATTCCATGCCCCGGCTTTCTGAGTTGTCCAGATCCAAATCTAGTTTATAACCTGGTCCCTCATTGTATCCAAGTCCCATTGTAAGAGCCATGCGACTGGCGATCCCTACATACATGAAACTTCGTGCGACATTTCCTTCGCCCCATTCATGACTGCTAAGCATCACTAGGGCCTGTATACGTTGGATGCTTGGCCTGTCGAAATTGTTCAGCAATATTTGTCTCGCGTGCCAGCCGAAATACTTTGCTGCGGCTGGGCCACTAGGTTTGACATCAGTATTGTACGCATGTGGCCGAGATTCATCAAAATCACCATACTGGCGTATGAGCTCGGGGTGGAATCTTGCACAAAGAGCCAGAATAGACAGCATGACAACAGGCTCGGGGAAAGTGATTGGTAAAACTTTGCCCAAGCTCTTGTGTCCAAAATTGTCCAGGTAAGCCTGCACTACGAAATCTGGAGATTGTAATGTCGACAAGAATGAGGGTTTATGGACAAATGGGAAAATACCTTGGTACTGGTTTCTGAAAAAGATCTCTCCTGCCTGGATTAGTATCTCTTTCGAGGGCATAATACACCGCCGCCGATCAGGAAGCCCGTCAGAACCCTTAGAAAGGGCCGGCAGCAACTTCAGGCTAGCAGGCCTCCGCGAAGCGTTGATCTGAGCGCGCGGAGAAGAATCTTCTGCTTGAAAGCGTGTCTGTCTGCCTATAGGCCGATACACGCAGTTCAAGTCTAAGGCTGCGCAGTCCCGGCACGGGACTTTATTTGATCCGTCATTTATGCATTTCACCTTTCTCGAACGACAATTCTCGCATGCCCTATTGGACCTCATATTCTGAGGAGCCTCAGTTATACATGTGGTAGTCTAAGTGTACAATAGTAAAACCCAGACGTAGAGCTTTCTGGTGTAAGAGAGGTGGTCGGCCCGGATCTAGTAATGATCGTCGGCCTGATATCGCGCAATTCTCACCAATATCGAATAATGAAGCCTGGCGCGCAGGGAACCGCCACAACTGTGGCACAGCTCAGAACTGCTAGAATAGAAGAATGCCGAACAATTGCGTAGGAGACCTGATTCGTGGGGTCGCACAATGCTATAGAAAGGTGGGGCACACTGTATGCTCAGGTACACAGGTAGTGCATCTGAGAATACTGGTAGAGGCTTTACGATAGTGTCGATTTTAGGCAATCTTCAGAGAGCCATTCAGTAATACCTCAGACTGTTGAAAATGATTATCACTACTATGTTTGTATTCTGTAATCACTCAATTCACGCTTATCGGCGTGATTCAAGTCCGTTCCTTCCCTAAGGCAATGGCCATAATTTGTGTTTCAGCATGGCCAACAGATATTTTAAGCCAGTTGACTCCCCTCGCCAAACTTACACTCTTGGTCGTCATGCTACTGTGTAAGAATCAGTAAGATTATGCTGCACTTTGGAGGGTCATTTTTCATGGTGATAAGTGTTAAATGGGACCCGCACGCCTACCATGGCCACACACCACCATATGCTCATACACATCAAGGTAGTCCAGTTTCTTCTGAAATTTCTTGAGATCGACGGCCAGAATGAGTTTAAGCTTCAGGTATATTAGAGATCTGGATTCTGATGATGGAGATACTCTCTGCATGCAACACCCTAATCGGTAAGTGGTGAACCTGGGCCAGTATATTTACATGTTCGCTAATAGTCAACCTCATCTCCGCTCAGGTTCGGCGATGACTATCAACTTATTTACGCCCGGGGAAGCTGTAAGGACAGTCATATAGCTGGTGAACGTTCTGCTGGATACGGAGTATACTATGGCAAAGGTAACAGACGCAACTGTTCTGGCCCATTGCGTGGACTACAAACAAACCAACGAGCCGAACTAAGGGCAATTCAAAAGGCCCTCTTGGTCGCAATGCGTGAATGCATTCGGATTGGATGTGATGGACATTTGACAATATTGACAAACTCTGAATACTCTATGCATTGCCTAGATGATTGGGGTGATAATTGGGAAAGGAACGGTTATAAAACATCCAAGAAACTTGCAGTGACGAACGCCGATATGATCCGTGAGATAAGGAGACTCATGTACGAATTGGTCGGCAGAGGGCGGCGTCTACAGTTTGTTCATGCAGCGGATCTTGAAGACAGCGATGCTCGCGCAGGCGCGCACAAATTGGCAAGAAACGGTGCCAAAATCCCGACCAAGAGCTGAGCCTAGTCAATCTTTTTATAAACAGTAGGTCCACGACGTGAGACAGAAATTTTACGTTGAATTTTGGTTATGTCAGACTACGCTGGAAATTTCATTTAAATAGGCAATGGATTTAAAGTTAGGAGACATGTGAAGTTAAAGTGCATTAAATGCTTCGACTGCCCGTGCTGCCGTCACATGAGCGCTAGCAGGATTGGCACCAGTAACTATACGGCCGTCTGTAACTGCGAATGCATCGAAAGGCTGTCCTGGTGCGACGTATTTCGCTCCCGCTCCAGCGGCCAGATGCTGAATTCCGTCAACTTTGAGCTCAGCCATGACCTTGTCCAATCCCAGCTGCTCTTCACCGAGATCAGTAAATCCTGTCACATTCTTTCCCTTAATAATAGAGTCTCCAGTGGATTTGTCCTTGATACCAGGAAGAATAGCTGGACCATGGCAAACTGCTGAAACAATACCTCCGTCAGCGTAGATATCCGAGGCAATCGACTGCAAGCCATGCGCAGTAGGATAATCCACCAGAGTCGCATGCCCTGCTGATGCGAAAAACAAACCAAAGTCCTTAGCGTCGAGATCAGAAGCCTTTCTAATATTTTTGAGAGCCTGGCTGATATCCGATTTCGGATCCTCAAACTCCTTTCGCTCTTCACCCTTGATCCAGTCATCGGTGATTGAATGCTCATCAAATCCAAATGTTCCTGTCTCTGAAGCCATAACCACTTCGAATCCATTCTCTCTAAATACCTTGTAGGGATGAGATGCCTCGGTGTAGAACAATCCGGTTTTCTTTCCATCAGGATAAAACTTGCCGTTAAAGCTCGTAATAGCTAGTAATACTTTCTTAGGTGCAGTCATTTTTAAGATATTTATTTGTCTTTGTTCTACCAGGGATATAAATCTTAAAGGGGCCCTCTGGTATTATTTATACTCGAGGGGGTTGCTCCCGGAGAATTGCTGCTCCGGGTTCAACGGTCATGCATGAGCCGTGCATGGCGCAGAAATTGACGTGCTCACCAGGTACTTGAACGGAGGAGTGGTCATCCGGGACCGGATTTTACGTCAACATGTTTATTTTGTTCTTGACTAATTCAATGAGAATTTTTTTTTTCAAATTGGATATTAGAAATCGCTATAATTGCATATGGTATTTTAGTCATCTGCTCGCAAAGTATGCAAGACTAACAGTGGCGCTTGCCCAATGTGTCGAGAGTTCCAGAAGATGGTTCTTCAAGAACAGCAATGCCGGGTCATCATTCTCGAGGCGACTACTAGTTTTGAGTTTGTCAGCAAGTACCAAGCAGCAGCTAACATAAAATTCCGAAACAGGCATGCACTCATTTGCTGTAAAGTAAATGCTAAACGTAGAGAGTAAGTTGAGTGCGCATGGAAGAACCGATTCTGCCGATAGAACGCTTGACAGGACTTCAGCCGAATCTATTCCAGCAGCATGTACAATTGAAGTTAGAGATAAATATGCCATCATCAGATTGGCTTTGTGAGGAAGAACAATAAGGCCTGAGTTTTCCGAAAGAAAAGGATATATGCATTTATCAGGCATAAGTGTAGCCCAATGATTAAAATCTTCCGTGATAGAAGTTGTGAGGGGGGTGTATAGAGATACTGGCGAAGGCCGCCATAGAGGGCTTGAAATTGCCGATGCCAGCTTGCTCATCACGCTCATAAGCCTTGAAAATAAATTAAATGTAGATATAATCTGGATCGGTTGATCCAAGCTATCCTGACGAAATAAATGCGGCCACTTCCAAAGCGAATCTTCTCTGCTCATATCATCTTCAGGAACCATGCAGTGCCTCTCCAGTGGAATTTGAGGGCATCTGCCAAGTCTGACTGCGATTAAAGTGTCCAAAATACAGCAGCATTTCCATGTCCTTCTAGAATACATATTTGAAAAGTCCTCATCGATTCCCAGTTTCATAGCAGTAGTTGCAGCGCGGTCAATGATCATCCACGCGTCGACCCAGTACCCCTCGCCATAATAATATATCGCCTGTATTACCAGTGCTTGGAAACTCTCGAGCGAGCAGTCGCCAAGTGTTAATGTGGTGAGATTTCGCATTGCTGTGGGGATCTTTTCGTCATTCGTGGCGTATCTGAGGCCCATTAGAAGGCACGACCATTTTAGAAGCTTTGACGATTCCGCCAACGCTTGAGAAGAGCACAACGATGATACTACCATCCTGTCTAGAATAGGGAATGATGCGTCCACATAGGCCAAATAGACCTCGAGCAAGTCAAAGGGGGCTATCGATCCAATACATGCCTCGACCTCAGCTTCTACGGGCCTGGTTTTACGAGAATTAAAACAAGACTCCGCCAATGAGTTATACCCCGCATTATATCCATACCCTATCGATATCTTGCTTGCCAAATTTATTTCAAACGCAGGGCTCACATCTCTGATATTGGTGGTCGGAGGAGACCTATTGCTCCCGGCAGGCTTCAGTGCCTCAAGGGCAGGCAAACTCTCAACTGAGGACCTGATCTCGTCATCGGACATATCCGAAAGTTGTGTGACTAACGAAGATACTACTTTATCGCCATCTTTAATATTGTTCTGAAGTTGACTGAGCAGAGCCATCAGCCTCAAGTTTGTAGATTCGAGCCGCTGAAGGTGCCCACTTGGTAAACCAGGTCTCTTCAGAGGAACGTATTGGCATGGGAAATCGGCTAATTTACAGTTCACACAGGGTGTTTCCCCATCGCATTTAATCTTTTTTTGCCGGCAATACTCGCAAGCGTGCTTCGACTTCGTTCTTGTCATGCTGTTGAAATTGTCGGAGTTCGAGACATTGGGATCTCGGCGATGTGGTCTCACTACACAACCAGCTGCAAACTATCCACCTTAATAACCGATGATTTCATTCTACAAACTCTTAGTTAACTACATAACTTCTAGTGTGAGATTGATGCCAGATGGTGATCCTTCCTGGGTAGCCAGCTCGCGTAAGTCAATGCCAATAAACTTCCCGTCAGTCTCTATGGGAGCATCAATCAGCATGCCATTGGCATTTACCTTGAGAGAATTATAATCCGATTCAAAATATAAACCAAGTTTCCCAAGAGCCCTTAAAGTCAGCTTTATTTTGCAAGCACTGGCATCAGCCGTTATCTGTATATCACCTTGAAGGCCTGCTACACCGCAAATATTATCACACAACCCGAATACAGCTACAGACGAAGTTCGAAATTTGACGATTGGCACAGCTGTGACAATATCCCATTCGCCCATATCCAACGATACGGTCTTCTCCTTATTGGCTCCCCATATCTCGCCCGTTTTATACGACCTTAACAGATATTCATATTCAGTGCTCGCGAGCTTGAACTGTTCAAATGGGATGGACTCTATCAGTTTCGTATCTGATAGATTGAATAAGCCTAGGATAGAGGATCTGCCCGATGTGTTTGTTACCCGCACAATTTTCTTGTCGTGGAAGCTCTGATACAAATCCACAGGCGTCGGTGCTTGGTCCAACCTTAACACAACATCACGACCAGCTAAATCTTTCGCAGAGAACGACTTGATAAGCCCCAGATCATGAAGTCCTGGAGTATCGGTGAAATAGATAGGCCCCCCTGATATGCATCTGACAGCCGAGTGCAACTTGGCAGCCGCGCGAAACACTGGTGATTCATCTTGCAGTTTGAGCTTAGTCTGGAACATATCATAATCAAGTAAGGCATTAAGCTTCCCAGTATAGATTGTGTTGTAGAAATTGGCATATATGTGCCAGAAGTGACTTTCCAGAATCTCCGGGAAGAAATCATCAGAGTTCCTAAAGACTGGCACCGGCGCTCCGGGCTCATGCTGCATTGCATATTGCATTATGTTAGGCACCATGGCCATGCAATAGATAATCTTGCCTGAAAAATACTTTAAAGACGCAGCCCATAGACCATCCTGGTACTTTTTCCAGACTCTGCCACGAATTTGAGGATCTCCGATTTGGTCAACATGAACCTGGTTATCAATCTTGACGCAGGTAATCCCACAACTATGCAGGAAAGCAAAGTAGTCATCCCAAAATCTTCCAATATCATCACCATCAATCAGAAAAACGCTCCTCTCAGAGCGTGGAATATGAGCTTTGACAGTTTGATATTTCTGACCAATTCTGGACTCTTCCATACCATTCCAGAATCCAAAAATTGCAGTCCATACACCAATATCTGCAATATAAGGATACCGGTTACGAATATCCGATACAAGGCCCTTAAGACCACTTTTAAATCGTTCTTTGTTTGCATCCATATCGTATAATTCGCGCGCTTCGTTTGTGCTTTGCCATCCGTCGTCTATAATGATGCCGCCAACCCTGATGCCAGCTCTATGAAGATCTTCAAGCGCATTGAGTATCATATCATGGTCCATCCAATCGCCAAGACTGTTCCACGTACAATATATTAAGGAATCGTACCATTTCTTCTCCAAACCAATCCCGTGTGAAGGGATTTCCTCTCCCGAACCTCGGCTGTACTTGATCAACTCCGTCAAGATAGCTTCTGGGTCACTTCCGAAGCCAACCAAAGCACGCAAACCCCCATTCTGAACATGTTCAGAGTCATTCTCAGCATGCAATAGAATCTCGCCTGACCTTGATTTCACATATGTAGTGCAAGAATCCTCCGTCCCTGAACTGGGGAGCAACACAGCATGGCTCCCACCTTCCAGTTCAAACAACGCAACGACAGCCCTTTCGTCCCCGATATCGAACTTGTTGCCAGTACGGGGCTCTAGCCAGCATTGACATTGCTTCGCTCTGACCAGTGCTATGTATCTGCTTACCGAAAGTGGGGTTCCTAAGTTTGCTACTGTTGTCGACAGTGCTCCAATTTCTCCGCTCAATCCGACAACAGATTCACTCTTTTGGTCAACCTGTATGAGAGGATCCAGAGAAGAGAAAAAAGATGCGATTTTTGATGATGGCATGCTAGTTGGAGTATATTACGCGAAAGAGAGACTTCAGTGCACAGGGGGGAGTGTGACACTTGTACCTGCGATTTATAGGATCGCGAGAATTTAAGTGTCTAGAGAAACGCGGTACAATTCTCGGTGTCGGCATCGATCCTAGGAGCAGGACTCCGAATATTGAACATAAGCAGCTTTCGCAATGGCATGGTTATTGTTAATGAAGCCTATAGTGCGCATGCATATGTGGCGGATTTCTCGGTCGTGGTTTCATATGAATTACTGCGGCCAGGCGTCGCAGATAAATGAAGGGTCGCTGAGTGGAAATCTAATCAATTCTGTCGAATAAAGATTCCCGTCCCTAATTAAACAGAGCCTTCCTTACATTTTTGATATATTTGGATATTTTGGGCCCGATCTCTATGCCGTGAGGGTGTAGATCCTACGCACACACAAAATTGGATGCTTGTGATATTAACGCTCGGTTTACCATTGAATTTAGTTCATGACGTCTCCTGGACCAGCGCGTTTGGGTTTTATGACGAGAACTTGTTTCGTGAGCACACCCTTTCTCGGGTGAGTAGAGCATCATGCCCTAAAGGTGATATTGTATTCTACTATTCAAGACCAGCAGTAGTGCATTCTACCAATAATTATAAGTATTATGGGTGGGAAGACTGAGAAGTCTTCCTAGATGGCATGAGGTACTACAGCTGATCCGATACAGGGTATCTTGTCAGAATCATCTGCACAAGGGACATGTTGTACGAGTCCCACGCCAGATTGAGGCTCTTTCCAGTGGCCTTGAATCCAAGCTTGGGGTATAGGTGAGCACCCTCATCAGAGGCATCGAGTACCAGCTTCTGGGGCCCGTCAGGCCCATCCTTGAACTTCGTGGGAACATTGGGAATCAGTTCAAGGGATGACTTGAGAAGCTTCTTTCCCAGGCCCAAGCCCTGGTATGTAGGTAAGATATTGAATGAGCTTAGGTAGATCATATGTGACGGCGGATATGCCGTATCGACTTTTGCCTCATAACTGAGAGGTGCAATCTCTTCCAACGGGGTCTTAGTATGAGTCACTTCTATGAGCTGATCTGAGAACTTTACTAGTCTGACATTTTTTATCGGGTAGGTTCTGGCCCAGCCGCTTGCGATTTCTCCAAAGTTAAGCAGGTCCACAATCGCGTATTTCAGCTTTGTCCATAGCACATAGAGTTTCCAGCATACGCCCTGCCGATTCAAATCTCGGTTAACCTGTTCTTTGAGGTAGTCAGGATAGAACCAGATAGCAGAGCCTACGATTCTGGCGCTATTTTTTTCGGAACCTTTGGTGGCAACGATGTATATGTCAGAGCCGTCAGATATCGACGTTATGTGCACGCTGCGCGCCCAGGCATGTACGAGCTTCTTGTATCTGGCTGGAGCAGCCTGTCCATAGATAATCTCATAGTCGCTGTCGAAGTCGTAGCCTTTACCATGGATATACCGGGCAATATCATTTTCCCTTAGAGATCTAACGATGACTTCTCCGATCTCCAAAGCCTCCTGATATGTCAAGAATCTGGGTTCGATCCGTTTAACATAATAGTCCTCATCCATTGTTTCAGCTGGCTGTTGAGTAGCGCGAAAAGCAGCAGATGCTTATATTAAGTGTATTCTGAATATGCCGTGCCGTGCCGTCATGTAAAGCAAGATGCTCGCTGATCTGCTGCGGCTGTAGTAAATGAGTTTGAGTGTCCGGAGGCGGATCTAACTCGCATTGTCGCCTAAGAGACAACCGGAGAGAGATAGATCCTTAAAGTATAGATATACAAATATACGGCCTCAGTATACATTTACTCTTACTGTTGCAGAATGCGCGCGAAAAATAAAACGATATTCCAGAAAACTAACTAAACCACGTATCAAACTAAGACCTATTCATCATTAGACAGTCTTATCAAGCACAATCACTTCATCATCGCGTCTCAAAAGCTTCTGCTTTCTCAGCGATGTCCTTACAGGATGAGGGCTCTCAAAGATCTCGTCAATCTCCTCCAGATTCCAACCTCTGGATTCGATAAAGAAGAAGTAGACACATACAGCGCCTAGTGCATCAGTGCAGATGTAGAGAATGTAATATTTCCAACCCACAGCAGCAATTGCAATAGGGGAAATGTACGTATTTGGCAGCTTGACGCAATTGAGCGCCAGATTCAAAAATGCAACTCCCTTGGCACGGGTCTGGAATCGAAGGATCTCACTGGGATACTGAGTCTGATTCGGAGTCCATGACATTGCGAAAATTGCCAGGAAAACGTAAACAAATGCTATTCCAACACCTCCAATTGCTGCGTTCTTATGATGAGTTGCAGTGCATGCTGTTAGAACAATAACAGACGCAGACATGCCTATTGAGCCAAGAATCAGTGGCTTCCTTCGTCCAAAACGATCAATAAAATTGAGACCCACCAGCGCGAAACAGAAAAGTACCGGTGTCTGTAATGCGTTAAGCAGAAGCTGAGTACGGGTGTCAGTGATACCAACACTAGCCGCCAAAACCGGGAAATAGTAAGAGGTAGGAGGTAAATCAATTTCAGAAAAGAAAGCCACACATAGAATCAAAAACATTCTATACTTATCACCTCTAGTCCTAAATAATGCACGGATATCCCACCATCGCTTATCTGCACCCTCGAGGTCGATCACTTCTTGCATTTCCTCGAGCTCGAGCTCCACCAGTTTACTATCCTCGCGCCCCTCACCATGATATTTCACAATGACTCTGCGTGCCTCGTCCATGCGATTATTCGCAAAGAGCCATCTTGGTGTTTCAGGTAGAAACCATACTAGGGACACTACCATGACTGAAGGAGCTCCCTGAAGAGCAAGCGGAAGCCGATACTGAATAGGAGATGGATATGGCAGGAAATTGAGCCCATATTCCAAAAACGTGGCTATCATGGTACCGATGGAGAAGCATGACGGATACAAACCTGCAGTCACACCTCTGAATGCAGGGTTGGACATCTCAGATGCATACGAAGTTCCCGAAGTCTGCACAATCACGGCTCCAAACCCCAAAATAAATCGGCCTGCCAACAGAGCTGACTTCTCTGAAGAAGAGGCTTGACATATTGCGCCAATTATGCATAAGCAGCTGCCAATAAACATGCCAAAGCGCCTGCCAAATCTATCGGCTGCATGAGCCGCAAAGAAACACCCGGGGATATTCCCAATCACGTACATGGCTGTAGCAAGCGCCTGTTCATGTGGCGTCTCAAGACTAAATGTCTCTTTGAAGTTTGGCATAGCAAGACATCCTCCAAAGGTGTTTGAGTCAAATCCCTGAGTCATACTGCAACCGAACGCCACAAACAAGCAGCAATAGAGCTTAAGACTGGATTTGGAGAACGGCCTTGCAGGCTCTACCGCCAACACCTGGGCAAGACGAGACGCTGGTTTGGACACCACATTGTGGTGATCTTCCAGGTTCTCAATATATTGCTCCTCAACCTTAGGCACGTCAGCACCCATGGCAACAAAATAAAATAATAGGCTTTTGCTTTTAAAGTCACTTCAAAATGGAGAGGAAACAAGTACAAGTGAAGGAGGGAAAGACTCCCCTCCCCGGCTTCTTATATATAGAGTTGTATTGCGGCAATCCCCAGACACGTAGCGATTATGTGTGGAGCTTCTGGCGTGGTTCCTGGAGATAGGCCCCTCACATCTCCACTCCGGAAATGTTTGCCGGAAAACCCTAGTGCATTTCCGAAAATCTGGGGCAATATCCGATTTGGTACCTTCTGTTTGCCGGCGTCTAAAATCGTTTAAAAGGCAGACTACTGTTCAAGAATCCCACTCGGAAATCTCTGCTTCGGATACTCTGGAGCACATTCATCCTCTCTGATTGGCTGATCTTTCCTTTCGGCAAGGAAACACATCATGATACGAACCAAGAAGTCGGAAGGTGCTCGGACAAAGGTCACTAGAGCATGCGATAATTGTAAAGCAAAGAAGATTAAGTGCAGTGGGGAAAGACCGTGCAAGCGATGTCTCGCCACCAAAGCTGAGTGTTGTTTCAAGGCCCCCTACAATCGGGGGACTAATAGTCAGGTTGTGCATCTGATAGCCCCTGACAACGCAGTCAAGCAGCCGCCACCACCACTAACCAGCAGCAGCAGTACCGGCAGTCGTAGCAGTAGTAGTAGGGGTAGTAGGGACAGTATCAGCACCAATAACCTCACCGGTGTTGGCCCAGCTAATGAGAGCAACGAAATAGAACTCGATGGCGATCCAAGTGAAATCGGCGGTAGTTCCTCCATCGCGTTCTTGGATAGAGCAATGAAGAAGCTCAAAAGACACAATCCTGTGGCACGCTTCTCATTTGGTAACTCTCAGATACCTGATTTTGACGCGGCAAGCTTCGTGTTGCCGTCTCTTAACGAGGCTCATAAGCTTACAGCCTACTATTTCGACTATATTGCATCTACAAATCGTATTCTACACAGGCCCACTATCGAGGACCAAATCAATTCTTTCTACGGAGATCGAAAGATGATTATGACGGGATCTGGACTGGATAGGGGGGTATGTGCGACGATATTCGTGATATTCGCACTAGCGTCGCTGCAACTGGACCCAAGTGCGGGGATCCCGTACTACCTGGCTGCAGAGCGGCAGCTGGAGTCATGCAGGAATCTGGGGACTTTGGCATGCGTGCAGGCGCATATCCTGATGGTGCTATTTCTGGCCATGTCGTCAAGAATGGACCAGTCGTGGAACGTGCTCGGAAAAACGATTCGCCTTGCCCAGACTATCGGATTGCATCGTAAGATAAGCAAAGGGGGGCTCATTCATATGGAACAGCGTCGAAGAACATTTTGGGTGCTGTACGTAATAGATCGGATGATTAGCGTGGTCGTGGGGCGTCCGTGCGGGTTGTTTGACCAGGACATTGATCAAGATCTGCCATCCGCACTGGATGATGAAGATCTTTCATTCATGGAATTGGACAGGTCTGCCGCAGGTCTTCGAACGCCACCACCAGGGTATTGTTTGACTGAAGCCACAATTCAACATGCAAGATTGACGCTTTTGGTCTCTGAAATCATGGCAAAGTTCTACTCCGCGAGGCGGTCAGTCAATCAAGAAACAGCTCAGATCTTGTTACAGCGACTCAACATGTGGAAAAAAGAACTCCCGCCGTACCTGGACGAAGAAAAGCCAGACGCAGACCCTAGAACCCCAATCCTTCGTCACGCAAGAGTGCTTCTCCTCACAGCCTATTACCACGCTCAAACACTCATATACAGACCATTTCTTATGGCCTCGCCGTCTCAATTTGGCAACAGCTGGGTTCAGGAGGCTACCAGCTGCTGCTTGTCTGTGTCTGGAAGTGTGATAGCATTGACACTTGATTTGATTCACAGAGGACTCTTGGACGGCTGGTTCTTGGTGTATAACTCAATCAACGCGGTTCTAATTGTCTATGTGCACACCATCCATAATATGTTCCCGGGCATGGATCTCTCAAACTTGTTTCTGGCAGCTGAAAACTGCGAGCAGGTTCTGAAGGAAAATACAAAGAAAAATGTCCTTGCAGAGAGGTTCATGTTGGTTCTGAATGAGCTTCGAACCGAGATCCGACACCATGTCGTCCGACTCGTCGAAGTGCCTACCATAACGACTCGAATAGCCATGTCTGAAGACCTCTACGAATTTAGCAATTCTCTGATGGAGACTCTTACCTCCCAGGTCCTTGATTTCGAAAGCATGAGCGAAGAGGGGCTTTATTAGATCATTGCATCTCGGAAATGCATTTGTTTCCGACTATCAAAGCCCCCCGCCCTCGAATACCACATTAGATTTCTTAGCACCCCTTCTCTTGTACATATAAATGGATCAGGCATCCCATAGATCTTTTTTTTCTTGGTTTCGATAGATTAATAGAACTGTTTAATATTAAAATATACATCAATGACCAATTCTATTGGAATCGCCATTCTAGGTGCTGGTTTGTTTGCTAAGGAAGAGCATCTTCCCGCCGTTCTGCGGAACCCCGTCCTGTCTCTTAAAGCAGTATACTCACGTTCTCGAAAGTCGGCTGAAGCGCTCGTCACTGGTGTCGAGGGCATCAAAGTTTATTCTGATGACTCTGATGAAGGCGTTGATAAGTTGCTCGAGCGCCCTGATATCCAGGCCGTGATTGTCGCGTTGCCAATTATCCAGACCCCGGATATTATCAAGAAGGCGCTTACTGCAGGCAAGAGCGTGCTGTCAGAGAAACCAATTGCTAAAGATCTCGAGACTGCTGCTGATCTTATCAAGTTCCAGCGTCAGGTAGCTCCAGATACAATATACTCAGTTGCTGAAAACTTTCGATTCATGCAAGTGTTTTACCGAGCCCAGGAACTGGTCAAGGAGTATGGCAAAACTTATACATTCACGATCCAGGTGCATCGCTTTATGCAACAAGACAACAAGTGGTACCAGACGCCTTGGAGAACTGTACCTGAGTACCAGGGTGGTTTTGTTTTGGATGGCGGCGTGCATTTCGTAGCAGGTCTAAGGCACATCCTCGGCTATGACAACCCAGTAGTACGTGTGGCAGGGTTCAGTAGTCAGAATCGTCCTTATTTGCCTCCTGTGGATACTCTGAATGCTGCAGTGGAGCTGAAGGACGGTACAACTGGAATCCTGTCTGTCTCATTTGGAACTTCTAAGCCACTCTTTGAGATCACTGTCGAATGTGAGAACGGGTATGTATCAATGATGCCTGGAAAGCTTGAATATCAAAAGAGAGGCGAGACCAAAGTCCATGAGGAGTCTTTTGAAGACAACGGCGGGGTACCAGCCGTCTGTCGGGAAGTTGATGCTTTCGCGCAGTCTATTCTGGATGGGAAGCCCAATCCCTTGCTCGATCCTGAGCATGCATATTTTGACCTTGCCATAGTTGAGCGGGCATTAAAGTCCGCTGAGCAATCAGGTCATTCGTTGGATGTACCATCACTCTTCAAGTAGGTTTCTAGTAAGTAAATATACTTTTCTGTCACACTTGCAATAGAACTGAACCATACGCCCTGCATCGGCAGTGGGCTATAGTCTTACATATTCTTTTTGCTTTGACTAGAGCTTACAGGGTTCATCAGCGTTTTGATCAGATCTCGGACAAATTTTGTGCAAACTCTTGCTTAATCTCCGTAACATGATGTTCCAAGATCCTTTGATATTTCAACTCGATTACAAATAATGATCATTATATAAAATAATACGAGGCTACTGAGCTGCAGTATAGAGCACTGCAGACTACCATAGCGCCTGAACTATTCGAAATAAGCTGGTAGGTAATCTTTCAGAGTAAGCGCGGGGCTAATCAAATTCAATGACTATTCTCTCATTGTGGTTCCGGAGATATGCTTCTGGTTCTCCAGACAAGAGTCGTCATCGATATCTGGAATGGACCGGATGATCCAGAGAACCCTCAGAACTCGTCACGGTTAAGAAAACTCTCCATGATGGTTCAGATTCTTCTCCTCATTAGTGCGACATATATGGGCTCGTCAATCTGCACCAGGACAAGATCAAATCCAAGACTAGTTTCATGGCGGGCATGTAGTGTGCACACTCAATGGACTAGGACCGACGCTTCTATCACCATTAACAGAAGCAACGAAGATTAGCAGAAATACCGTGTATCTAGTCACTCTGCTACTTTTCTATACTGCAGATCCCCGCCACGCTTGCGCCAGATATTGAAGGACTCATTGTTGTCAGGTTAATAACAGGGTCTCTTTCATCCCCGGACTACATTCGCTTACCTGAAAGTCAGCTATCTGCCGTATATTGCTTCAGCATTTGCCTGCAATGCGTTTATGAGATCACCCATTTAGTGCTTTTCCATTGTTTGGGCAGGCAATGTATAACGGACTAGCCGGAGAACGCTATCCTGTCGCATGGTTCTTCATTCTGAGGGTCTTGCTCTTGCATGACAAGTATTCCATATGTCCTATATGCCAACGGTAAACGTCTAAACAGAAGGTCAAAATATGCTAATTGAATAGCCGCTTTTCACTGAGACCTCGTCGAAACAAGAGGCACAGAGGCGGTTTACCTCGCAAATAGGCAATAGGAAATCAAAGGTGTACCGTTCGAGCATAATAAAAAAAGTTGTTGAGCATGGTTCTATATACTTTGGCAGCCCTTTCTTAGTTAGATTATTGTACAGAGATTCAGTCAATTAGACGAGTGACTGAAAAGGTTGAGTAAAGTCCAGAGCCAAAAGATGACAAAACATGCGAACGATAGTGAAATATTAGTTACAACCCAAAAATCTGGGTATTGCTCTAATGCGTACTGGAACACCACAGGAATATCCAGTCTAGTAGAAAGATATTGGGCGGCATGATGAATGACTGCTACCGAGTAGCTCCCCACGACTACAAGTTTAAGGAATGCACTTTTAGGTAAAGTGGATGAAAGCGGACGAGAGAAGCTTCCCACTAGCCAATTCCAGCAGAACCCCATCACCACGTATTGAAGAATGAGTCCCTCACGCTCCAGTAAGGGGTAAAGGCTAAAAAGAGCAATATTATTCACCCATGTCACCACTGCCACAATATTAGGATCCGCACTACTGAGTAGCATAGTAGCAGGCATAAGTGGCACAAGAACAGACTTTTCATGCACTTGAAACGAGAACAAAAAGAATCCCCATGCACTGGCTGATAAACCCCAAGTCAACAATGTCTTCTTCTGAGGGTTCATACCAACAATCACCGCAGGCGGTATAACCGATAGTAGAGTTGCTCCCAAGCTCAAGAGCTGGAGCTGCTTAGAATCAAAGATTTTCTTCAACTTGACAAAGGTGTTGACAGTACACCACAGGTTGGCCACTTTATCTTCCCACAGACCTCTTGCAAATGGGAAAATACGATGGATAGACTGTTGCAAAAGAGGTATGCCACCTACAAATGCGAAAGGACCGAACATTAGTGCGAAACTTACCACTGTCGCAGCACCAATAAGTATCAGCCTAATAATGCTAATGCGTGGGAATACGCAGTCGCCCAGAAGTGCTGCAAAGATAATAGGCGAGTAGTATAGTGCCATCTGCTTAAAACATAGAGATAGCACAAAGAAAACAGCTCCAGTGAGCCTTGCACCATGAGCAATATTGACCAGACTCAGAAGCGAGAATCCCAACATGACTGCATTATACTGGAAATGTCCGTGGTCTATTAGTATCAGGCTTGGCTGAAATAATATGGCTGCAGACGCAATCGATTGATCTATCGAGGCTAGTCTGGACATTTTCCCATTCCACCGCACAAACCATATCACGGCAGGGATATAAACCAGCAGTTCGCTGAATATCACGGTCGAGCGCATATATGACTTGAGATCATAATTATCTAGACCCCGCGACGTATAAAGCTCGAACCAACTGGGATTGATATACGATCCTATTTTCCCTAGCAGCCACGAGTGGTATGCCGTCAGAGGCGGATAGTCCAGTCCCCACCATTCCAAATCGTGATAGTACCAGTCCTTTAGCGGCCGATGAATAGTTAGCTCCATCCAATGTCGCTGTGCTTCAAAGTCGCCATGCATTGGTTCTGATCCCATCCCCGAGTACCCTCCAAGACCCACGGCTGCCCGTAGAATCAGCGCAAACGATATTATAACATATCTCGCCACCCATTGAGTCGAGGCTGGCCTGAATACCGACAAAAACTCGGTCAATGGCGAGCCAAGAAACGGTGGTTCCGCCGACGCCACGATCGATACTGACGCTCGTCGTGAATCACCAGCGTGTAACACATCATCTTTCGAGGGTGTAGTCCCTGGCGATAATGACGCGACTTTCCGACGTTGCGGTTGGCCACTACTGCTGCTACTATTATTATTATTATTATTATTATTATTATTGTTTTTCTTTCTTGGGGTGCCTGCTTTATTCCTGGCCGCGCTGCCAGTACTTCGTTTTGACATTACTGCTGCTGCTGCTGCTGCTGCTTCTGGACAACTCTATACAAGCTATGTGTGTTGTTGGGCGACATCGCCCAGGTAGTAGCAAACCGTCTCGGTCCTAACCCCCCAAAATGCGGAGAAAGCTTACAAGCTGCTGCCAGCCTGCCAGCGTAATAATCTCCTACTAGGGGCCAACAACGAGTATGCTGCTTCTAAAGGCTATTATTATTTCAGCCGAAAGACACTAGTACAGAGAGTACAGAAATCCCCATACTCAAAGAACGGCGGGGACTTGTTTATGCAGAACAGGAGACCCACTCAACACCGTTTGTATTATCCCATCCCTTTCTTGGCTCATACTCCACAGGGCGCACATTACGGCGACCAAACCCATGTACTAAATGTCTTATCTGTAGCATGGTCTTGTGTCTTCTAGACCGTACGGCAGTACGTATGTGGATCAAAATACAGAGGAATAATCGCAATCATTTGCAGAGGATAAATAAATATAGAAAAGCACATAATCAACTAGAGAATGCTCAACACTACAAGATCTCTAACAGCAGTCTTTCTCGTAGAGATTGGTCTGCTGCTAAGGACAGGCTCTTCACTATGGCGGGGCTGTTGCTGGCACGCGAAGTTTGACAGCTGCAGCAGTTCATTGGGGGGGTCGAAGCACGTCCCCCGATTGGGACGAGATCTCCCTTTGGGCGATCCTATACCAACGACTGGAAATCACAGAGAAATGACACTTAATATGAGGTCTCAACTGAATAAAATGAATGAAATCTCTAACACCCATACTGAATCACTAGACCGGTGCTGATAGACTAGTGAAAAAACCAGTGAAAACCGCGGTGGTTGTTGTTGATAAATATAGATCTTAAGCCACTTCTCCCTCAACAAAAGCCTTGCCCAGCAGCTAAGTGGGCCCCGGCGGCGTAAGTGTGCAGTACGCGAAAAGAAGGGCTAAAACCTCCTTCTACCTTAAACTTTTCCTACTGCGACCAACAACGCAGAAAATAAAACCTTGAGCTTAATATAATAAACAAAGCAAAGCTGCAAGCGCGTTAAGGATTATATTGAAGAGAAAGAGGATATTTTTTCGCTTGTATTGTTCTATTTTTAGCTGAGGTATCCACCGAGAGAAAGCGAAGAAAAAAAATAGCTGGAGCAGCAGCGTAGAAGGATGCTTAGGTCTACAAGATTGGCATATTGGGCCGTGGGCACGCTTCTTCTTCTTTACTTGATAACCAATAGATTAAGAGCGGGCTTCAGTGGAAGCAGTCTCGCGCCGAGTATAATATCTAGTGGCAGTTCGCAGAAGAAGCAGTCTGCCACATTTGTAACATTGGCGCGCAATTCGGATCTTGAACAGTTACTTCCCAGTATCCAGCAAGTTGAAGACCGATTCAACCGGAAATTCCATTACGACTGGGTTTTTCTCAACAATGAGGATTTCACTGAAGAGTTTGTGACTCAGGTGACTGATTTGGTCTCTGGACAGGCCAAGTTTGGTCGGATCCCCAAGGAGCAATGGGGATTCCCGCCGTGGATAGATCAAGATAAGGCCCGTGAGACTCGGGAACAGATGAAGGAGAAGGGCATTATATACGGCGATTCTGAATCGTATAGACACATGTGCCGATATGAGAGCGGATTTTTCTTTCAGCATCCACTTATGCAGGACTACAGGTATTACTGGCGAGTGGAGCCTGAGACTCGGTTTACTTGTGACATTGACTACGACATTTTTGAATATATGAACGTCAATAAGAAGGTATATGGCTGGACAATCTCCATCACCGAGTACAAGGCCACAATCGAGACTTTGTGGAAGACGACTTTGGAGTTTATCAAGCAGTACCCGCAGTATATGCACGAGAACAGATTAGAAAAGTTTGTGAGTGAGGACAATCTCGAGAGCTACAATCTTTGCCATTTCTGGACAAATTTTGAGATTGCAGATATGAACTTCTGGAGAGGCGAGGCTTACCAAAAGTTCTTTGAGTTCTTGGATAAGAATGGAGGCTTCTTTTACGAGCGATGGGGGGATGCTCCAGTACATTCTATTGCTGCATCGCTATTTTTGGATAAGGACCAAATCCATTTCTTTGATGATATTGGATATTATCATAATCCATTCCATCATTGTCCTGCCAATCAACATGAACGACAACTCAAGTGTTCGTGTCTGCCGAAAATGTCTTTCGATTGGCATGAGTCCAGTTGCTTGAGGAAATATCTCAAAGCTAAAAACATCCCATTCGAGGAGGCTAATTGAAAGATTTATAATGTGCTACTACTACTAATATTAATAATAATAACCTTCTTCTTGTGTTGTTTTCTAAAAGAACCATTAAAAAATCACCTGCCTTTCCTCCTCGTCCTCCCTTTTTCTAATTGCATGTGTTGTACAATTTGAATATTTAACTGGCAAATAATAATAAAAAATAAAAAAAAAGAATTAAGCAATAAATAATTAGACAATAGATAATAACTTTGTCAAGACGGCATCAAGCTTCGTAATATCATAATTTTGGTTCTCGAGTTTCCATATCATTTCTCGAGCTTCTGATTCATATTCGCCAATAACCTGTTTGCAATAATCAAAGCTCTTAGTTACACGTTTCAAGTAGTCAACCGTATACTCCTTTACCGTTACATCAGTGGTTTTCTGTCTCAAGATGTCTATCCATTAGAAAATCACTCAGCGAACACTTGGGAAACACAACATACTAAGAACCTCCTTGTTTTCTGGATCTGCACGAATTCCATGGATTACGGGGAACGAGAATTTGCCCTCGGTAATATCCTCACAGAATCCCTTATTAGCAGTATACTTTTGCGACTGAAGATTAAGATAGTCATCCTGAATCTGAAAGATGATTCCAAGAATATTGGCCAATGGCACAAGATCCAATTCAGTTGGGCTTAGATCCTGCATTAACCTAACAGCCAATCGAAATAGACCACCAGTCTCTATAAATATAGTAAATATACGAGCCTTGTATATCCTTTTCTCATGTTTGTCACTTACTGTTGAGGACCATCTGGATATACTCTGCTTCTGTCGGACAGACCATAGCGTCACGCCAATACAAATCAAGAGCCTGGCCACGATGCAAATTCAACATCTCTTCTATATAGAAACAGAGGGATTAGCAACACGATTCAGGACTAAGAACCCGGCTGCACTTACCGGAAAAGATGCCTACGCTCTGAGGTGAGAGCTTGATGATCTCCTGCAATGCAATGAACAAGATATAATTCGACGAATTGATGGTCTGCGGAACACCAAAGACAGAGTGGGCCACGGGGAATCCTCTTCTTAGAGTTGAGTAGTCTTCAACGTCGTCGACACTACAATGTGTTAGTTAAGCGCCGGGAGCCGCGATATTGCCACAATATCGATCTGACGCTTCCAAAACTCACAGTAACGAGGCAGTGTGGAGCATGCCAATAATATCTGATATGACCTCTAACTTCTCTTTGGGAACTTGAAGCAGCACATTAAATGCGTCCATTACCTGTGTTCTGATATCCTTACCAGGAATCTGTTGAAGATACGTAAACGGTCCGCGAATGATCTGTGCGATACCGCCCATGTATTAGACATATTTCGTGACGACTCCGATCCTACCACAGATATTCTGCGTTGGTACTTACAGATTCATTTTTTTGAGACCAAGGCTCCTGCAATGAAGACATAGTTGAACGGTGTATATAATGAATAGAAGTCGAGGGATCAGTTGGCTTTCTCCGGGTTAGCGCGGAGTTGTCGTAAGAGTGGGGAGTAGTGAGCTGAAGCCGAGAGGACACCACTAACGTCTGGAGCGGGAACGAGCTTTAGTCAGTGACACAACAGAGAGCGATTTCTCGACACGCTCAAGAATATTTATTTATAGAATAGAAGAGGCAACAAAAGGCAAAAGATGGAACGAATGCCACTGGACTGGTTTTTCGATGTGCCGATTGTGACGAGAGTTTGGGCAGGATCTATCGTGGGCGTGGCGGTTCTGGAGCAGTCCGGTATTGTGAGCGAGCTTCAGCTCTTGTACAATTACAGAAAGGTGTTTGAATCCAGCGAGTACTGGCGCATGATAAGCACGTTTCTATATTTCGGGCCTTTCAACATGAACCTGGTGTTCAACGTGTTCTTTGTGGCTCGATATAGTCGGGAGCTGGAGGAGTCGTTCTACAACGATCGAACTGGCGAATATGCATGGATATTATTTCTGGCATCTTCCGCATTACTAGCGGTGGCGTCTCTGAGTAATTCTATGCAGAACTTGGGGCCATACCTGGCGATTGCAGTGGTGTATCTGTGGGCCCGACGCAATCCAGGGATTCAATTGTCGTTTCTGGGTTTATTTGTATTTGCTGCGCCATATCTACCATGGGTGCTCGCGGTGGTGTCAGTTGTCATTAACCACGCAAGTACGCTCAAGGGACAGATGCTTGGAATCACTGTGGGTCACTTTCTATTTTTCTTTGAGGATATCTACCCGACAATTGCACATGGGAAACGTCCACTGTCTCCGCCCTGGCTCTGGTTCAATAGGCCACCACGGACTCTTACTGAACAGCAGCAGCAGCATCAGCGAGCCAGATGAAAGAGAATCTTTGAAAATGATGATGATAAAAATAATACATAACGTTAGTTATATAAGTTATTGGTCTTCAATGAAAGAAGATGAAAACATAATACAAACAAAATTTAAATCAAAAGAAATAAAAAACAAATAATAAAACAATAAAAAAACACAGAGGCAGATGCCGCCATTATGAGGTGACTGTAGTGTCAATGAAGCTCATCGGATCGTATATGGCTGTAGTGTCATCGGGTTCAGGCGTTAAATAACTCTCTAGGGTTAGAAGCTCTGGAGAGAGAGGAGTGTGATCATCATTAAGACCCAGACCAAATGTCGGCGATGAGACATCCTGCTGACTTATGGTGGCAACAATGATGGGTGAGTCGTCGAGATCGCTTGCCAACGAATCGTGATCCGAAGAATTTGACTCCCATAGCTGAATACTCAGGCTATGAAGATCCTCACCTCCGTCATTATTGGTCAGCTCTGTGTCATCCCGAGCCCATGACGGCGAATTCAACCGCAGTGAGGCATTCGGCAGAATTGAATCAAGCTCACTTGACACTGCAGCCGAGAGCATCACATTAGTGCCCTTGCGTGAGGACCGCAGGGCCCCCGGAGGCACAGAATCCAACGACGAGATCGAAGATGTCAATGACTCCTGTTCGGAGGAGACCGGAGAGGGAGATGAAGAAGATGCAGAGGGAGAAGAGCCACGCGCAGCATTCGTCCTTATTGCTGCGGCTGCTGCTGCTGCTCTCCCTTTCCTAGTAGAAGATATTAAGGATTTTCTTGAATTAAATGAAGTCGAAGATGGAGGTGCCGAAGTGGACAGTATTCCGGCTGCTGCCAGCCCACCGCCAGAGCCAGCTGGAGGTTTCTTTCGTTTTGAAATTAGACTTGACGGAGCTATAGTCGACGGTAATTCTGCAGGAGGAGCTGGTTCTGAGCTGGCACTCTTTGCTCTCTTTTTAGGCTTCCGGTCTATACAACAACAGTTAGTATTTAAATCTTTTTCATTTTGGATTGCAGTTATCAGCCCCACAATAAGGGGGGCTTTTCCCTGTTACGGGAAGCAAGAGATTTTGTTTTTTTACCTTTTGAGTTCAATGAAGCCTTTCTTGATTTCCGACTGGTCGCAGTCGAGGTCTCAGAGGAAATCACAGGTCTAATAGGTGCGGAAATCGAAAGGTCCGGACATGGTTTTGGCAGTAGAGGCCTAAATGCGGGTCTGATAGGAACAAATGTGGTTGTTGTAGTAGCAGTAGCTATTGACGGAGGTGGTAGCGGTGGTGATGAGGATCTCCCGGCTGCTGCAGTAGAGGAAGATTTAACAGCAGACATTAAAGATATTCGGATCGAACCCCAGCTGTATTATAAGAGAACCATAAAACAACTGAAAACAACGTGAACAGCAAGAACAATTGAGAACTCTCACCCACACAGGTCTGTGCAATATATAAAAAATTCGGCTGCTGCTCGTGCTGCTGGGTGCTGCTGCCGAAGTCCCGTTAGGCTGGTCGATGTTCCGGAGCTGCGGTACTTTGTGCTTGTAGCTGGGTACAAACAAACAAAACCTGTTCCACGATAACCTTAATACAAGATCCCAAGAAGAGCCCGGGCGTCTAGTTGAGCAGAGCTTAAAGTTTAAAATAATCGCTTAGAATCGTGTTTATAGTGCAATTGAAGTCCTTTGAATTGTTCCCGGTAGTTGCAATTATCCAAAAAACAGGTTCCGTGACAATGTGAATACAAAGAAGGGAAAAACTCGGTTTCCAAACCCTAGATGACACCAACAAAGTGTGTGAATCAGAGCGCTTGTTCTGCACGATGGATTCTCCCTTCCGACAGATGAGTGCGAGGAGGATGGCGGTTGGTATTGCTCAAAGAGATGATGAGAATGATGATCCAGGATTGAGTGCTTGTGTTTAGAATCCAAATCCGCGTCCCGGGTGCTCCAATACGTACGTAAGAAAACGGAACAGGAAAATATTAAAAGGGTTAAAATAAAATGGATAGTTAGATCAAAACAGCAAAAAGAGAAAAGCTTTTAAGAGCTAATCACGCAAGAAGGCTGTTGTAGAAGGCAGGGCCACTTGCAATTCCTTGCCAGATCAATTGGAAAAGTGCAAGACCTTAATAGGAACGGAACGAGGTCGCGATGATGAAAATTTTGGAGGTTTGGGGCTTCTGCGTATATAAAGGGAAGTGCGAGTCTCGGACCGGCCGGGCGCCTAGGTTTGCAGGGCTCCTGTATATTCCGATGGGAAGGGAAGCGAGGGATCCGATCACGTGATGACTGCATCAGCGCCTGCAATGCACTTGTTTAGGACTGCTGCTGCTGCTGCTGCTCATAGCACACGCGAAACGAACGGACGGTGGTTCTACTACTGTCGCCCTACTCGTCGCCCT
This sequence comes from Diddensiella transvaalensis, assembly GCA_030555955.1. Classification (NCBI taxonomy): domain Eukaryota; kingdom Fungi; phylum Ascomycota; class Dipodascomycetes; order Dipodascales; family Trichomonascaceae; genus Diddensiella; species Diddensiella transvaalensis. The sequence continues at coordinate 477,989 of JANIVV010000006.1, read as the reverse complement.
ACTTGCCAATGTTTGTTGGTGCAATGGGCCAGCGAGGAAGAGCAAGGGTCACGTTGTTATACACACACTAAAACATGTCATCATCATCAGCTATCTTATATAATGGTTTACAAATGAACACACACTATGTTACTATATACATATACATATATATATATATATATATACATATACATATGTATATATATTTAGATATATATCCTCATCAATTGAGAACCTTCTGCACCGCCGCAAGAACCACATTATGAATCGAACGACTGGACGCGACTACCCCTTTATTTTCCCGTAGCGTTCGCCCGACTCCAAAGTTTAGCGCGTTTCCGTACATATCGGAAACTGCACCACCCGCCTCTTGAACCAGAATGTTGCCTGCCGCATGATCCCAGATCTTCTCCTGGTAGGTAGCCGATACCGGAAGACGAAGGTATATGTCTCCATCACCTCGGGAGATGCTACAGTATTTTGCCTGTGAATCCATTCTAACGGACGGCTGTGTAATGCCTAATATCTGGGCAATCTGCGCTTGCTTGTCGTGTGCACTGTGACCGCTCTCAACGCTTTCACAGAATGTAGCCTTATGTGCTATACTCTCTGCAGTAATGTCCCTGAACCTGATACGGCTGATGCACGACCCCTCCTCCTTCTCTCCGAAAAATAATGGTTGGCTGAAAGCACCTTCCCCGACAACTGCACTGAAAAGCACTCCTTCAGCATCACTTGATGCTTCAGGACTAACGGGCAGGTTTGGACATCCAATCACACCGACCTTGACGAGTGAGTCGACTATTAGCGCTAAGCACACTGCGTATTGGCCCTTGCGAAGAAATCCCTTGGTTCCATCAATGGGATCTAACGCCCACATCCGGCCACTATTGCCGCCCTCGTAATTCCCCATGTCAATTGCATCCATCATCTCATGTTCATTCTTTAGTTCTCCGATGGCGCTTGATTTTCCATCGCTTTCGCTGGCTGATTTCACTAATCCCCATACCTTCTTGCACAGAGTTGCATCCTGCCGTAACTTTGCTGAGTCTTCTTCTCCTACTATTTTGTCATTCGGGAATGCATGCTTAATGGCGCTGATGATGATGGCCTGAGCTCCAAAATCGGCCACAGTCACCGGCGAATCGTCTGATTTGGTGATTGATTCTGTGTCACCCGCTGAGATGGTCTTGGCTAATCGTGACGCCCGCTGGACTGCCAATTTGGCCACTTCTAACTCTCGAACAAATGACATTTTAATGGCCTCTATATAGTGACGATGTTTTTTTCGTCAGCGTTTGTGGGAAACAGTCGCAAAGAGAGCAGCAGTACAAGTGTTATTTCCCAACAATGGGCAACTCCACTACCGCTGGCACCAGTAGAAGCAACAGCCATTGATGGAGAGAGGATGGCTTGTCAATCACCGCGAGAAAAGCCATATCAAATGTCCAATTGCATATGTTACGTTACAGATACCTGCCTATGGCAGAGAAGGTAGCGTATCAATAAATATAAACATAAATAAAAACAACGCAGTCTAGAATCGGTGCATGTTTCCCACCAAATATAAAATATCGTCTGTCAGTGCCCCCCTTAACAGATGAAAAATTAAATAAAAAAAAATGTGTGCTAAAGCACTGATAGAAGGTTGATTCTCATTCGAAACGTATACACACACAAACCCATTTAAATATTTGATACATCGTTGGTCGCTCTCCACCCCTGAAGTTGATTCCATCAAAATCAATAATGATCAAGGTATGTTGACCTCTGAAAGTACTCTTTGTATTCGCTCAATATCCCTCAGGGTTCTTCATCTACTGTCAATTTCAAGTTTATTATTATTTTTCTACGTGTTTCACAATCTCCTCCTCCTCAATGAGAATCTGTATTGCAAGCTACTTGAAGTTGATATGCAGCACGGAAGAATGGAAACGGGAACTACCAGCGAGCGGTTTCGTTTTTGGCTAAAGATATGTAACTGGGGTCTCTAACTTAAATTAAATAGGGAATAAGACGTTCTCTCAAGGGCGAGAAACGGACTTCTTCAGGTTCAAATGGATCCAGCTCAGTTGGGGCCAAGTCGGTTCTGGCTACCACCCCACCGAAAAAGATCATTAAATCACTCTATGATTACAAGGCCCAAGGTCCGGGCGAACTGTCCTTTAGTAAAGGCGACTTTTTGTATGTTGTGGGGCACGAAAATGACCCTGAATGGTACGAGGCTTGCGATCCTCCTTCAAACCTTAGAGGAATGGTGCCTGTCGCGTACTTTGAAACTGTAAACAGGCAGGAAGTGATAAATACTGTGCCTCTGAATCGTGTTTCGACAGACTATTCGAGTACTGGTGGTCTTGGTGCTTCTGTGAGCACTGATTCGGGCTACGCTGACAGCAATAGCTCCTCACCCGGGTCGGCAGCTGCGCCGTCATCTACTGCTGCTGCTGGAGCTGCTGCTGGAACAGCAGCTGGTCATGTACCCGCAAACAGGGGCTCAGTCTCAGCGAAAAGCTCTCCCTTGTATGGAATTGTTCTTTATGACTTTGTGGCAGAGCGTCCCGATGAACTAGAAGCAAAATCAGGCGAATCGATTATCGTTATCGCCCAATCCAATGAGGAATGGTTTGTTGCAAAACCTATTGGACGATTGGGCGGTCCTGGCCTGATACCAATTACCTATGTGGAGATCCGCGAGGTCGGGACTGATAGACCTGTTCAGGATGTTGAGGCCGCTATTAAAAAGGCTGGTGTTCCACGTGTGGAAGAATGGAAGCGAATGGCTGCTGAGTACAAGGCTAGTAGCATCCCCCTAGGCAAATTTGATGATGACAACAGCCATCCTCAGCAGCAACAGCATCAACAACAACAGCAGCAGCAACAGCAACAGCAGCAACAGCAACAGCATCACCTACACCAGCATCAGCAGCTGCATCCTCAACAACAACTGCAGCAGCAGATGAGAAATCTATCTGTACATTCAAATGCATCTTCCGCAAGGGATCGACATTTATCGACATCCTCTGATCGGCATAGTAATGTACCTTATGTCGTGGCTGCATCTGTCGATAGATATGCCTTTGATGGTGGTCGTTATTGGTACCTAGTGGTTACTCAACTAAGTAATGGCAACTTCAGAAACCTGTGTCGCTTTTATCAGGACTTTTATGACTTTCAAATCCGCTTGCTAGATGAATTCCCTGATGAAGCGGGAAGAACTGGCAAGCAACGAACTTTACCCTTTATGCCTGGGCCATTAACATATGTTAATGATTCAATCTCGTCACAACGACGTGCAAATCTCGATGATTATGTCCGTAACTTGATACAAATGCCCTCTTATGTTTCTCGGAGTCCAATTGTTCAACAGCTGTTTGCATTACGAGCCGGCGATATTGAGACTCCCTATCAGACTAATACTATGCCTCAACCCCCAATAAGAGACGACAGTACAGGTAGTACAAATCCTGTCCGAACAGAATCTGGCGGTGTTAGGCCGCCTTCACAGCACCAGGCACCTAGTGAACTCACGAGCAGTGGGGGTGCATCTGAGCATCATCAACAGCAGCAACAAACGCACTCCAGAATGGCATCACAGTCAACTGTCACAGTTGGAAATCTTACCAACTCTTCAGAAGACGTTAGAGGAGATCAAGTTGCATCAGCTCAGCCAAGTACCACGACTGTGAGTACTGATGTGTCGACTGGAGAACAACACGTCAATGGACACCACTCAAAACCTTCTGAGGTCCACTCTGTCACATCTGGAAAAAGCGAATCCTATATCAAAGTTAAGGTATTCTATGATGATGATCTATTTGCCATTCGGGTGCCTTCGAATACCACTTATGAAACGCTGCTGACTCGCATTTCCGAACGACTGAATCTAACGACTTTAACGCTCTTATACAAGGATAGCGAGACGGGGACACTCAATGAGTTTACTAGTGATGAAGTCTTTAATGCGGCATTGGGCGGGAAGGCCAAACTGGTACTTTATGCCCGATGATACCCCCTCCCTTTCTTATGGACGTTGTTTATGCCTTGTTTCTGTTTCTGTTTCTGATGTTTACTTTTGTGGTAGTTGTGTGTAAAATATTAGTTAATGAATAATGATTTGGGTTGTCTTCTACCATAATGATCTGACGGTGTACACCGTACAGGTTAAGATTCAGTCAAGTTCCATTGGTTCCGTATAGTCTATATCCATACTATTGTCATCGTACGTCTCATAAAAGAACTGCATATATCCGACCAGGCTCTGCCATATAATTGAGTCTGGGTTCCGGTACAGTAAAACTGCCTTCGATGGCCGCTGATAAAAATGCAAATCTTCGTCGTCTTCATGGTCACGCATAATTGAGCGTGGGATCCCAAGATATCGAGGATTAACCACAAATGACCTCTTTTCGTCCTCGTCATCTTGGTCTTCAGTGAGAAACTCGTCAATAGATGGTATAAATACTGTGGTTGGCCCACTTGTATCCATATAGTCATGGCCCACTGGCTGGCTGAACCGAGCCTCCTCCAGTGAAAGTTGCTCCAAGTTCTCTATCAGCCTCCGCTTGACTCTATCACTATAATCTTCATCTGATACCAGCCTTTTGATCGCAGGATTCATGCTTGTTTCAGCGCATCTCCTCCGAAAGTGCTAGAAAACTCGGCCTCACCAAAACAATGCGAATTGCGCGGGGCAGGCTAGTGCGGCGGCTTCAAGCGAACTACATATTCGATTGGGTCGACAATAAATTCAATTGACTAAATAGGTCTACACTACCTCTCTCTCTACTACAGTAATGATTTGCTTTTCATCTAGAGGTGGTGGCTCTACGTAATCACCAAAGGCCATTGCAACCTCCTCGAGGGAATATTCCTGAGTCTCGGGAAACAAGAAATAAACAAACACAAGCTCCAGGAATATCGTGCAGCAAAAGACAACATAATACTTTGCACCTATTTTCTCCATGGCAATTGCATTGACAAAGCCATTGAAGACTGTCCAACAGGCCATATTTAATCCATGTATTGTAAGGCCCGTGGCTCTAAGCTTGAACGGTAGAATCTCTGTCAAATAAAGATATGGCAATCCATTCAAACAGAAATTGTAGGCAAAGCTATTTAAAAAGATCATTGCCAGTACTCCCTGTCCAAGACGAGGGTTTATAAAGCCCTGATCCAAGTTGATCCATGACAAGATAGTCCAAATAGTAAATGTAACCAGCATTGCTGCAATACCGCCAAGAAAGACCTTTCTTCTTGGTAGTCTACCTACAATCAATCCTTGCGCGAGCGAGCACCCCCAGCTGAAGATTGTCAGTCCCATGCTGTAGACAAGCTGTTGAGTTGGAGAAGTCACACCAATACTCTTGAGGACATAACTCAAGTAAAAGGAAGTTAACCCATTACCGCTCATTTGCATTGCAAATGCAACAACCATAATAATAGCTAATCTGCGCAAATTGGCTCGCGTCCTCACAAACTCTCGTAGAGGGCTTTTTTGTTGTCGCTCAGACTCGATTGCAGTGTAAATCTCTGCAAATTCGAAATCTATCAAGCCACCTGATATTTCCATATCGTCACCGCCGTGAAACTTCTCAAGAATCTTCTTTGCCTTCTCGGGTTCGCCCCTTTTTACCAAATATCTTGGACTTTCCGGTACCCAGTATAGAAGCGGCAGCTGCACAAGAGGAATGAAAAGCTGCCATAGTGTAGGCAGTCTCCAAGACCAGTCTGAACCACCGGGCCAGTAATAGCATCCGTAGGTTGTGACTGCCGCGACAATAGAGCCCAAATTGTAAAAGCTGTTGTAAATCGCAGTCAGAACCCCACGGTGAGATGGGTATGCAATCTCGGCCACTATTGGAGGACCAGCAATGCCTCCAAAGACTCCGAAAACACCCAACATAATTCTAGCTCCAAATAGCATTCCATAGCTCTTTGACAGTGCCTGGATAATAACTGATACAACAACTCCGAATGTGGAGAAGATAAGAGATATCTTCCGACCATATCGATCCACGAAAAATGCTGCGAACGGGAGCAAAGCAACCTGTCCTAAAATGGGCGCTAAAACCAAAGCCCCGAGGACATACCCATTTGGACTAGCAAAATATCGTTGCCATTGCGGTAGGATCTGTAGACCATTCATAAGATAGCCATCGTAACCCGTCGCCGCAGACCCAAGCATAGCAACCACAGTCACGAACGTTGAGTGCCTAAGGTGCGGAATCCTGTACCAAGGCTTGTCATAGTGTGGAATGACCTCGCTGAGCTTTGTAATGTCCAGTCTGTCCATTGTGTGGTTCGACGCACCTAATTGAACTCAGAGACCAGCGAACCATCCCAAGCTATATATGCAGCTCACGATAAAACTCCGAAATGCGGGGGCTACACTCTTATCACTGTGGTTTGCAGGAAATAAATTCCGAATGAGGCCTTGTAAGGCAATTGGTTCTCTTCAGTCTACAGAATAAAAACCCTAGAAGCAGAATTCGTTACGTGACAATGGGGAAAATGTAACATGGACTCTGAGTTGCGGTTCGATCGACTTCAAGCGGAGTATCTTCGGTGGCACGCTGCATAAAGTGGTGAAGTTAATCTTCTTAATACGAAATCTTTACGTTACAATCTTGAAAACGTAATGAAAAATACATTGAGCTCTTATTTTTATGAAACTAGTTAGGGATATCTCTTACCGCGGCCTACCATTTGCAGGTCGCACAATCCGGGGTTCAAAAAGCACTTTTTTGGCCCAACAGCAGCAGGACGTAGTCCCCTTAGAAGCAAGCGCTGTCGGAAGTTACCGAGACGAGGAAGAAATTCAGTTTCTCTATGGAACCCCTCATTGTCTCGGTTGCCAGACCACACCAGCTCAGCAAGGGCTGCCGTCCGAGGCCACAAACGAGAGTCAACTTCAGCGCTATCGACCTGCTCAGACCACATCGCAGCCTCTGCCCCCAAAACATGCTTCTTCGAGTCTTCAGAAAGAGAATAATGAAAATCAAAATTGTAAATCCTCTGCCAAGTTTTGTATGGCCCACACCACGAGCCGCCATCTCCTCCATAATTAAAACTTGGAGTGCCCGGCGATGGATCCTTCTGAGTAGAATATCTGGCATCACCAGAAAGAAAGTGGCCAAACCCACAATCAAGATACAAAAAATCGCTGGCTGAGATCACTACATCGTAACCCAAGTCTGTCAGTCTTTCGACACTGTGCAGTCCACCATCCCATGACTGCATTATTACATCCTTTGGAATATCGTGTGCTCCAATTTCAGCTCCCAGAATAGAATCCTGCCACATCATAAGACGCCGATTCTCGATACTTTGGAAAATGGGTAAAGTCTTATTCACCCAAAACTGTGCTAGGTCCTTGTATGCGAAGTTCCGTTCTTTGAGCCACGATTTTATCTGCTCATCAGATTCAATACACTTTTTATACATTTCATCAAATCCAACGTGAAACACGTTATCCCGAAAATCCTTTGACAACTCCTGATAAACTTGCTCAACAATCTCGAATGTTTTCGGATTTGTCAAGTTCAGCTGTGGAGTCACAGGTCCAAAGGGCTCTGTTACAAAATGCAGTCCTTCACATATAACTGTACTTGGGTCAACCTGAAGCCAGCCAGCAGAGGCATGGCTTGGCATATCGATCTCTGGAACGACTCGCACCCCGCGGTAGCGTGCGTACTCAATTATAGTCGCAATATCCGCTTTAGAATACATTTCTTCTGGAGAATACGCCCCTAGACTCATTTGAGGCAGGTTGGCCATTTCAATTGGCCATGCCTGGCTATCAGAAATATGCCAATGGAAAACATTCATTTTTGACAGAGACATAGCATCAATCTGGCGTAATAAAGACTCGACTGAATAAAAATTTCTGGCCGTGTCAATCATTAGACCTCGATGTGGGTATAGTGGTTTATCCGTAATATGTGCTGGGTTACTGATGAATGCATTATCTGTACGGTGATCAAATACGGCCAGCTGCTCAAAGGTAATGAGAGCGTGCAATGCTCCCCAAACAGTTGCAGCACGAATCGTAGCAGTTCCAGCATCACGGCCTACCTCAAGATCATAACTCTCGTCGACACCCAATTGCAGGTCTGACTCTGTATCATCTACCTCTATCACAACTCTAGTGATGACGTCAGCCATGCCCAGGCTCTCACTTAAAGATTCCTCAATTGGAGACCACTTCTGATCCCATATGGACTCCATTGACCGCCTGAAGGCCTGCGCGATCACGAAATTTGTAGGAGAGTCAAGCACGGCATCTCTTGACACGCCAATTGGTCCTGAACAGCTCCAACTCACAGATGTTGGCGCGGGTACTACATGTCTTACAGGACTCACACACGACGGTTGATTCACTCCAAACGGACTGAGAGCTTGCAAAAACGTCAGCGAATTCCAGAGAAACTTCATTTTATCAGTGATGCAAGTGACAGGAAGGAGAGATCCTTGGTTGAAAGGGCCGGAGTTTTGGGCTGCTTTTCGGACTTATTTTCTAGGTGACTGGTACCGAACGAATTCTGGTCGGCGGCCAACTAGATACAATCAATAGACCTATTCGGTTCTAGCGTACATAGATCATGAACGTGACGTTACAGTTACAATCAATGAATTCCAGAGGGGCAGCAGCGTGACATATCTTAAGGAGAAGCTCGGCAGCTACTAGATCAGCAACAATTGACTTCCTGAAATTCTCCCTCCTATCTATAGAATCCCAAAGACTCTCACTGATCCGGATACAGAAAGTTCTATATCCTGTTAGCGGAGGATGGAGATGTCACTAACAGCGTTTGCAATATGTAATGTTCCTGTTCTACTATTACTCACACACTAATATTAGATCTAAGGGGGTAGGCAGCAGCCGCGGCGGCGGTACTGATTTGCACAACCTGTACTTTTGTACACTCCCAGCCCTTCCTATTAATCTTGCAGGATAAGCAGAAACCGCCAGACTGTGTGATCAACTTTGGAGTGATGGAGACAAAAGAGATCAAGCCTATCTCAGCGGCGTTCCATACTCCTCCTGTTGATGAGAACCGGTCATGGCTGGCCGAAAAGAGTGAAAAGGAGTCGTATGGAATCTCAGACCATGATCTCACAGGGTCGCCAGAGCCCCCTCCTCGTCCAGCGCGGATCAACTCACAACAGTCCAGTACCGAAGCAGATAATTTTGCAGGTACGGCTGGTAGTGAAAAGGATGGAAATATATCTGGCGAAGATAATATCACTGCCACAGATACTAAGTCAACGGTGCCGCAGCAGCCTGCAGTTACCGCCGTGGAGCTGCCATCCCGGCTATCCAACTTGGTGGAAACATTCATTCATTCGTTACAGGAGCCCAGGTATGCATCACCACTGAGTGCAGAGGAGATTTCCTCACTCTATCAGGAGTTTTACATGAAATTCCAGACTAAGGCTGAAGAATATCTGAGAGCAACCTCACGGCCTCCGCGAGAGATACAGATGGAGTCGTACAGTGCAATAGCGGAGAAGAAAAGGGAGAGGAGCGCGAAACATGCTAAAGTTAACCAATATGTGGAGGCTGCTGAGGTTAAGGCTTGCGAACTAGTTTATGAAAAGATCCTTGCGATTGGTGTTGGAGATGACCGAGCCAAGAATGAATTTATCCAGTCGAGGGCTAGGTGTCTGGAGAAGATCCCATTGACTCTACAGCATCTAGAGCTTGTGGTTGGAGATCAGGAAGCATTTATTGAAAGACTGAGAGACGCTGGCAAGGAACTAATGCATATGGATGAAGCCAGGAATCCCAGAGAGAAGCTGCAATACCTGCTCGCGGCACATCAAGTGATAGTGGAGGCATTGACCGCAAAGGGCAATGAACAGACCAGTGCAGATGCAATTCTTCCTGCCCTGCTTTATACTTTCATATTCTGCGAGATTCCAAATTTGTGGTTGAACATGAAGTTCATTCATCGGTTCCGGAATCAGAAATCTCTTCAAGGAGAATCCATGTATTGTCTCACCAATTTTGAGGCTTCCGTCGCATTTTTAGAGACTCTGACTCTCGAGTCTCTTGGAATTGATATATCGACAATCCCCTCACAAATAGACATTGCGCCGCTGTTGATTCAGGAAGATCCGCTTCAGTCCCGGTCCCGGTCTGGTAGTGATGCTGACTCGAGATCCTCGCGTGAGCCACGTGAATACATGACCCGCTCTTCGAGGAGCAATTCTTTGCAAAAAAGCAGTATGTACATCAACAGACGGCTCTCTATTTTACACCCTCCAGAATTTGCCGCCAATGCTGTTACCTCTGCGGATCAAAGCATAAAAAATATTAGCTCGACGTTCGGCAACTCGTATCGATTCTTGCTGGGTAAGTTCACAGAAACGAAGAAAGACAATCCTGATGCCTATCCCCACACTTTGGCAGAGGCACGCAAAGTCGTAGGACTTGATCCTAGTGATAAGAGCAGTCTTGCTGAAGAGGAGTCTGCTGCTACTAGCACCACAACAACACCACCACCCCCTCCACCCCCACCTCCTACTCCACCTCATGAACCACTGTTGGGAAAACTTGGTATGGGACTGATGCGAAATTTCCGGACCCCACCTGCTTCTGTGTCACTGGACGAAGCAGAAGCCGCAGCCACAGTAGCTGCCGCAACCAGCGGTGCTGCAGCACATAATGACAGCGCAGATGTATCCAAGACCCTTGGCCCACCTATTGAGCGTCTTTTGAACCTTGATACAGATTCTCTCCAGATTTCTGATATCGAGGTATTGCATTCAGATTACAAGCGACTCGTCAAGCATTTGAAGTCGATAAACGCATTTCAATAGTTATATTTGTTTTTAAGGTAACGGTTATATAACAATATATATATATATATATATTGGTAGCCTATTTAACTTTGGTAACTCCCCTACTGAGGATCTTCTGCATGTAAGCATCCACGTCCAAACCGTCAACAATAGCACTATAAGAGAGCTCCTTCTGCTTTGGGAAGCCGTTGATTGCAGAATCAAGCTTCAGCTTGACCATTTCATAGGCTTCAGGTCCAACAAGCAAGCCTCCGTCGAATCCAGTTCCACGTCCATTAGGGCACGAGTCGCTGATAACCTTGATCCAGCCATTAGCTGCATCAGCCTTTTCATACTCAAGAGCTTGGCTGTTAAGCTTGCTCAAGAGTTCTCCAAACTTGACAGGATCGCCACAGGCAGGTCCAGCTGAAACGGCTTTTCTAAGTTCAGCTATTTTCTCATAGCCTTGGCTGGGCTTAGATTCAACCATTGATCCTGTAGCCCAATCAGTGTTGAATCCACCAGGTCTCACGATAAGAACACCAATATTCCAAGATGGGTCGAGTTCTCCAGCTGCACAATCTAATACCTTCTCAATACCGCTCTTCGTACCTTGATAAAGACTAATACCAGGTGACGTCAGCATCACACCACAAGTAGTAACCTGGATAAAAGTTCCTTTGCCTTGTTTACGGAAAAGTTCCAGAGCCTTCCTGAACATGAAAAGAGGTCCTGTGAAACCGACTGCAATCTGGTTGGCGATCTGAGCTTCAGTTTGATCCTCAAGTGCACCGAAAACGGCGTACCCTGCGTTATTGGCGATCACATCGATGCGTCCGAAATGAGCAACAGCTGTATCGATTGCATCAGTAATATCCGAGTTGCTTGCCAAGTCGAGTTTCAACGGTAAGAAATCAGACTCAGTTTTAGCGAACGATTTTAAGCTGTCTAAATCCGAAGTTTTACGGGCGGTCGCTGCCACCTTTTGGCCAGCTCGCAGAAGTGCTTTGGCCCACTCCTTGCCAAGACCTCTAGATGCACCAGTAACTAACCAAACGTTTGAGGCGGACATGATATAAAGTAGCTTTTATTGTATACTCCAGTAGAATATGCTCTTTAATCCAGCTCAGTTCTTGGTCTTTCTTATATTCATACGACTCGCGTGTTTAGCTCGATGGGGTGGAGTTATTAGGGCTCGAGCCGCAGTCGAGGATCATCGAATTTGCAGGAAATTGCATTAACAGCGGTTTCCCCATACTAAAAAAAGGGACATAGCCGGAGAAGCCGCAGCGCTGATCATCTGCTACGGACATAACTTAAGCTTCAGGCCGAAAAGTCAAAAACCCATCTGACCGCGCCGTAAAAACTCTGAAAGATCCATCTCTTCATCGTGTTCCTCTTGTTCTCTGTCCGATACCACCATGATTCCAGAGCCACTCATGGAGAGGCTAGTATCTCGAGTCCTGGCTTCAGTCGGTGGAGACAAAGGCGATATTACATCAATGAATGGGTGCTTGAATTCTTGACGGTCATCGCTGCGTATTGACCAGTTGCCAAAACTGAATCTTGTGTTCCACATTCCATACACTGTGGAACCATCTGAAGACCGTTGGTATTGCCTCGTCCATGGAACATAGCTTGTGTGCTGGTGATGTCGGCCGCTACTACTGTTTGGTAAATCTGGCGAATTGAGAGCAGTCAGGGGTGGTTCAGCTGAGTATGTCGAGAAATTCTGTATACTAGCCAGCTGTAGGCGTTCTCGTGATACAAAGACGATTGCATTCACAAACCCCATGAACGGTCTCATCCAATCGGCAACAATTGATACCCAATATACTGGGGGCCTTCCGTATTCATATCCGTAATGCATCCAGTCCTGTATCAGTGGGAATATCCATAGGAACAGATATACAGCAGGATACACAAACATGAAGCTGACCTGGCGTTCGATTTGAGATCGTCTTCGCTGGAACTTGCGATAGTTCTCGGAACTAATAAATACCTGTATATCGGCAGATAATTGAGCCAGTCGCTGCTGGTCTGCATCTGGAAGTGTGAATGTATTCACAGTAGCTTCTGTAATTGATCCTCTAACCGTTGACACGCGTGCTACTGTCGCTGATCGCCAGTCATACGGAGTCAAGAACCCCAGCCCGGGGAACTGTGAGAACCATATTTTAGCACGAATCACAGCTCTACGCACGCAAGAGAGACTTTCCAGAGGCCTTGGAGTGTTTCTCTCGGCCTGAACTGATGTGCACCATGAATGCTTTCCCATCATCAACGCCACTGTTGAAGTTGGGGACGCCTGCGACGTGGTGATGCCAGTACATCCCGATCCAATAGAACTTAGTGACTGTTCCAAGGTTTTTATTTCTGAGTTGACATGCAAATATATCGCCCAGTATGTCGCGGCAATTGTTATCATAATTGTCCAGCGCGGTATCCATGCCAGTGCCAGCCGGTACCATATTGGAAAACTACGAAATGCGCACCCAGTTGTATTTTGCGCGTATCCTTGGATCAGTCCTAGTGATGCAAATGTAATTGGAATTACAACCAGGAAAAACGCATACGTATAGGTCCGGAATTTCGTAAATGTCTTCATAGCTGATTGCCAAAAGACAGAGATACCAGTATGCACTGCCAGAATCAAAACACTGAAGTCAGATCCCTCCACCCCAATCGTTACGAAGAATCCCAAAACGTTACAGAAGCTTGTCTGGACAACTCTGTCCGATGTTAGCGTGCTCAGTAGATACCGCGCATTGAATGTCAGTATCATGGTCGCCTTGATAAAATCAAAAACCAATAACGCGACAACAATTCCGTGCCGGAGCTGCTGGTGGACGTTTTTCCTTGTAAACCACCATATCAGCACAGATGGCACCGCTATTATCGACAGGGCCGCTGAAACCAGAGCTTCGCTCCTAAGCACTACAGCCCGATTTCCATCAAACTGGCCCGGATTCCAGTCGCTTGTGTGCATTTAACTGCTCTAGTGCTTCCCTAGGTTTGTTCATTCTTCGCTTAAGCAGTGTAGTTTTGATGTTAATTTTATTAGACTTTCATGTATGCGGCTCCGTTTTTCACTTGCTCGCTCTCTCCAGTTTCTTTGTCAGCTATAGCTGCGAGTATATCCTTGAGAGACGATGTACAATAGATGTCTTTTTCGGGTTGGTGCCTTTAGATGTCGTTTGTTCCACGTCTAATGCAGCTCTTGAATATGCAATTTCGCGATTCAGGGGCGCCGCACTGCGACCTGGACCTTTGCGCAATACCTGGACGTGAATTACTGGTCTATGCTTCTGAATACACGAGTGAATATGTATCAAGTACTCTAGTAAGATCAATCTTTTCGTTTGATACGTTGTGCTAGCTTGCTCTGGGGCATTCATTTAGTCCTTGTCTGTTTCTTTTACTAGTAGCCTAGCTCAGCGGTTATCAAAATTGTTGGACCTCGGACTCATTATCAGATTCATGCTTTCAATTATACTCTGTCAGTGCTTTGTCTAACCCGCCGGAGCTGTTGCTGTGTTCCGAATTTAGGATATGCCTCCAATTATGACACATTTTGAAGGCTCCATTATAGTGCAGCAACACACTCCCAGCTCGCATGCAAGCTAAGTAGTCATCGCACTCAACATATGATCTTTTGGTAAACAAAAAAACGCCCCCATTTGCCACCTTCTCGTTTAGAAACAATGACCAAAGCCTTTATTCCTCTTGAGTCCAACCCTGAAGTGTTTGATGAATTGATCCATTCACTGGGGGTGTCCAGAGCACTATCGTTCCATGACGTGTTTTCACTCGATGAGCCGGAGCTCCTTGCAATGCTACCGAGGCCGGTATATGCATTGATAATTGCATTCCCCATATCAGAGGCTTACGAAAAATATCGAGTGTCTGAAGATTCTGATAAAGACGCTAACTATTACGGTTCTATTTCTGGAACTCCCCAAGAAGATGCTATTTGGTTTAAACAGACTATTGGGAATGCATGTGGTACATATGCTCTGCTGCACGCTCTTACAAATGGATTACCTCAGGACTTCATTATACCCGAGTCCGATATCGCCAAGATCATAAAGGACGTCAAGCCTCTGGGTGTCAAGGAGAGGATTGAATACCTCGAGAATAGCAAACCTCTTGAGCAGAAGCACGCCAACGTTGCAAGCAAAGGAGCCACTGAAGCGCCCGATGCTCACCAGGCGGTGGAGTACCATTACGTCTGTCTCACAAGGAGTCGAAGAACAGGAAACCTATACGAGCTGGACGGCCGCAGGCTGGGGCCTATAGATTTGGGACCACTCGAATCAGAACAGGATCTCTTGGCAGAAAAATCTCTCAAGAGAGTCAAAGAATTCTTAACCCGCGAAGGTGCTTCAGGCCAGTTTTCAGTCATTGCCCTCGCTCCATCTTTCGATTAGTATACGCGAGAGACTATATCTGACCCTTGATGTCAACTTTTTTATACGCAACTTGACGAGCTAGCTCAAAGGTAGAATAAGTCCCTTTGGTATCTAGCTTCGCAGTAGCAAAGTTGTTCTCGTTTAGATCTTTGATAAATTTTGTAGCATTGTTCGTTTCTAGGAACTCGCAACAATCTTCCATTACCTCAAACCCCAGTGCCTCGCTAATGTACTCAAGAGAGATATCAGGTCTGAATGCTCGACATATCGCGGACATGGAAGCAAGCCTCTCACGACCTACAAAAGAATCCATGACATAACCACCCATATTTGGGGCATCGCAATAAAGCTTGAAGAGATTATAATAATCCTGACGGCTCATAGCAGTGTTCACTTTCAGAGCATGGGAAATACAAGCCTCTCGGCGCACTTCGTCTGTCATTTCAAGCAGTAGATGCCCTATCTCTGCGCGATTTCTTGTGTGGACCAAGTATAGAATTCTATACGCTAGAAACTCACTCTCACGACCAGGAATTTTCTTGCTATACAGCTCCTTCAATCTGCTCTGGCACTGGTTATACTCACCAAGATCAGCCCTCTCTAGTGCAATTCGGGCATGGATCTCATACACTGAAACAGTGAATTCATTTTCAATATGTTGCACTGTAAGATCTTGTCTCATGGACTTAAATTGATCACAAATATATGAATAGTTTTGTTCATCTTTCCACTTCTGCTTCAACAGAGCTAGAGTCTTCTCCAGAATATGCAATGGGCGGACCTGATCTGGGTCAGGCGCAGAAGTTAGTCTTAAATACCGCTTCTCTAGCTTTGTGCTTCTGCCCACAAAGTGTCCATCAGTACTGATACTTTCATCTGGGGTATTTGATGCTTCTCTTCTGGCTGCTACGGATGCAGCATAATTATGCTCTTTTTCAAATCGCTTCTGGCGCTTTTGCCTTCTTTCATCTGGCTCGATAAATGCTGGAGAACTTTTACGTTGCTTTGCCATTCCTAGTCTTTTAGATACCACAGGTTCTTTCTTATGCTCATACTTGTCCAGAATTGGAAGGACCTTGCTATCCCAGTCGATGCTCCATGTTGTACCCATTTGGAATGCATTAGTGATTTCCTTCTTCAACTGACTTTCCATCTCTGCTCTGTCCTGTTCCCTGACTTGATCGAATGAGCGACTTACAAAGCGTTTCAGAGAGTCTGGCCACAAGTTTTTAGCTCCATCGGCCTGATTATTTGAGCTAGACGGGGGTGAGTTGGTGACGGCGCCAGTGACACTGACGCCATTGGTGGCTGGTGCTGATAAACCCTGCCTTGAAGGGACGACTGTGTATGCTGCTCTAGGTGCACGCCATGGCGGAACAGATGACATTATTATCAATATCTATAGTGTTAGTATTAGAATGGTCCTAGTTCATTAATTAGTCGAAATAGATAATTTTATGAAACCAGGAAGGGCACCACCTCTTGTGTTATCCGAGGGTTTTCGCCTTTGGAGATTATCAGCAGGGTAACAACAGCCGCGCACAAGCCGCACGCGGCGCATCTTTTTTTTCCATTTGGAGGTCCGGTTGGAGGAGGAATTCCTCGGTATCTGAGCAAGCAGCAGATTGATATTTTGTGATATTTGATTCTAAATAGACCAATACATATGTGCGAGAGTCCATTGTTGAGTGTTGGGTGTGAGCTTGAGATGTTCTGGCGTCAGCCAAACACTTAGTTCCGACCCCGATCAACCTCCACGGCGCGCGACCTTAATGAATAGACAGCAGCAATTGGCAGCTCTGCAGAGGCAAAGGACTATATTGCTTTATAAAAAGCTTTCGGATTCAGGTTCGGGCGTTTCGGTAGATCTTTTGGATAATACTAAAATTACGGCAGATCAGATATTGACTGTTGACTCGTCGGAATCGAAAATCGTCCTTAAGGGAGCTACAACTGACTGGGGTACTTTGCCTGCCCCGGTGACAATCAGAGGAGGAGACATTGCAGTCATAGAGTCATCTGTGACTCAAACCAATGAAGGCGGCTGAGCCTTTCATAGTTGTGCATCTAGGTGCTGGGAATCACAGCAGGGCCAGAGCACGAGAATACTCTCGGCTTTGCAGGACTGCTTGTAAACATGGAATGAGTCTTTTACGAGATGGCGTCATGCTAGACAGGGTCGTTTTGGAAGTCTGCAAGATGCTGGAAGATTGCCCATTAACGAATGCTGGATATGGATCTCAATTGACTGCAGATGGTACAGTTGAATGTGATGCGTCCATGCTCTGTTCCAGTGATATGCTCGGTACGGCTGTTGGATCACTGTCGACCATCCAAAATCCAATTGAGGTAGCCTTTAGGCTTCGAAGGAACTTTCTGGATGAGCCAAAGGACAAATGGAACCGTTCAAAGCCCGCGTTTCTATGTGGAGAAGGGGCCCGAGTATATGCAGTCGAGCACGGCTGTCAGGAGATGACCGACATGACGACTGACCAAAGCAGAAAATTCTATAACTATTGGAAGACGGTGATTGATCTCAGCCGGTCTCCTCCTCCTCCAGAGGATGCGATTGACGAGAAAATAACTGACACTGTTGGGGTCATATGCGGGGATGAGAACGGCGTCGTAGCTGTAGGATCAAGCTCGGGCGGCGTTGCTCTTAAGAAGCCAGGACGAATAGGTCCTGCTGCTGTAATAGGAAGCGGAATTGATATTGTCCAAGAAGCAGACCGTATATCTGCCGCGTGTGCCACCGGCCACGGCGAGGATATTATGGGCGCTCGCCTAGCGCACAAGTGCTGTCAAGCGCTTGTAAAAGACCCAGACATGGATGAAAATAAAGTATTTAACCTGTTGCTTGGGCAGCCAACGTCTTTTACACAGAGCGATCCTCTATACTGGGGAATTGTGGCTGTGACACGGTCGCACAACCGCACAATGCTATCTTACGCGCACTCTACCGAGTCGTTGATTCTAGCGTCCTACTGTAAAAGCGAGCTTGAAATCATAACTTCGCGAAGAAAGAATTCAGAGAGTAGTCTTGTCATTGGATGCAGTCGTCTGTATTAGCCTTAACCTACTGCAAAAACGAGTTTGAAATCATAACTTCGCAGAGAACTAATTCAGAGACTAGTCTATATTAACCTTAAACTTGTATATACATTTTTCTCTCGCATTGACTACATAAAGCATATGTACATGCATGGAACTTGACGCGTTCTTTGCACCCAGACATTGCCCGCTGCGGCGACAGCGTTAGGAGGCCCTGGTCCAGTCCTTAACGAAAATTGTACATCGTGCGTAATCCAAAACTCCACACGAAAGAACGCTTTAAAGGTCATTTTTGATTCCGGCTTGTTATTATATTTATTTATCTAGCTTTTCGATGAGGATTACTACTACTGCTACTTCTGGACTGTTTGTATTTACCTTGGACGTGGTGACCCTTTAAGCTTGCTTCATTTTATTTTTATTTTTCATTCATTCTCTCTGTTCATTTGGCCGGGGTTGCAGGGCTTTTCAGATAGCCAGGTTTATTTATATTTATTTCGCACAGAGACATGGCTGCGATTTTCGAGTTTGACGAGCTTGAGTACAGCGAGAGCCTGGATACACTTGCTCCACTTGCTCGGAAGCTGTCGACTTCTTCACAGAACTTCGTCTTCATTGACGATGGACCCGTTGGTACGGAAACTTCCGATTCAAAGCTAGGAGCCAAGCTCAAGAGGTTGGAGCTCACTGAGGTAAAAGAGGAACCGGATTCTAGCGGAGGGTCCTTGCCTATCGCTGTCAACTCTCCCTCAAAGCTCACCGCAGGTTTGAACGACACGACGACGACACACACCGTTGGTGTGGATGCCTCGAGCTACAACCGACTGGGCACTTCGTATGAAGTGGGGATCGATAGGGACTTCATTGCTAGCATCGCGAGAGGAGATACGACCCCCACACGCAAAATGACACCCCATGATTTTGAGCCCTTGAAGGTATTAGGACAAGGTGCATATGGGAAAGTTTTGCTTGTCAAGCACAAGAAGACTGGAAAGCTTTTTGCGCAGAAGCAGCTCAAGAAGGCATCCATGATTGTGGAGGAGCGCAAAATCGAGCAGACGAAGACCGAGAAGTCTATACTGGAGTCTGTTCGTCACCCATTTATCGTGAAGCTGTTCTACGCTCTTCAGGATAGAGAGAAGCTTTATTTAATTCTAGAATACGCACAGGGCGGCGAGCTGTTCACACACCTGGCGTCGGAGAGAATGTTTTCTGAGGACGTTACTGCATTTTATGTCGCTGAGATGTCGCTTGCGCTATTGCACCTGCACTCGAACGTTGGGGTCGTATATAGAGACCTCAAGCCTGAGAATTGCCTTCTTGATGCAGACGGGCATCTGGTTCTGACTGATTTTGGACTCAGCAAAGTGGCAGAGGATGGTTCAAGTTGTAATACACTCATGGGGACTCCAGAGTATATGGCCCCTGAGATATTTCTTGGCCAGGAGTACGATTATGCTGTCGATTGGTGGTCCCTAGGAGCGGTGTGCTACGATTTGCTCACTGGCAGCCCACCATTCACAGGAAACAATAACAAGAAGATAATTGATAAAATCACCACCTCCAAGCTGAACCTCCCTTATTATTTATCTATGGATGCGAAAGATCTCCTCACGAGACTGCTACGGAAGGAGCCCAAGAGACGACTAGGCTTCAAGGATATTGCAATCATCAAGAAGCACCGCTTTTTCAGAAAGATAAACTGGGCAAAGCTAGAGACTCGCGACCCAGAAATCACTCCTCCTATTGTGCCAATCATCACGGACCCTATTCTCGCCGAAAACTTCTCCGCAGAATTCACTGAGATGGTCCTGACTCCAGATGAACACTACTCTATTCCCGTGCCGACTTCGCCTTCGTTTCTTCGAGACGATGACAATGTAAACAACGCCTTCCTTGGGTTTTCGTTCACGGCGTCACAGAGCTACATCGAGCACGCAAACATGACACAGATCGCATAAATTTGTGCTTCTAGATTAATCCTTATTATTATCTCATATAGACTACTTTTAATATTTATAATGCCTGGCTTTGTTTTATTTTGAAACCATTTGCTGCTGTTGCCCTTAGTTTTCATATTATGCGTCCAACATGTGGGCGGCCGAGACTCTGTGGGAAGCAGAATGCGGATAAGAGATGTGGATTTTCGTGCGCATGAAAAGACCTGAAGTCAACTACGTGCGGAACTAAACTGATTGGCAACCAAACCCACAGTACCGCCGTGCTTGATAGAGACATAATTCGCTGTGCTTTTTCATTTCTGTGTCTCGCTATTCACTCCTTCTTCTAGTGCGACAGGGGTATTTCTTCTTGCAGTATTGCGTATTGCGCGACTTGACGAGGTGTCTCCTTTGCCAGCGACTAAATATACGAGGCGATTCTTAGTCTATGAAAGCGAACGGTTATTACTCCTGACGTTTGCGAGCGATCCTCTTTTGAGCTTTGGAAGCGGTGCTATTTATTTATTTCTTTGAACAACTGATCGGTGGTGCACCCTTGACAAAGCGGTGGTTTCAGCTGCAACCATGAGCCAAGCAATTAGCCGTGTAGGAAGTACAACAGCTGCGAGAAGTATCATGTCTAATAGGGATAAGGTATGTTATTATCACAGTCGTCGACGAGAATTTGCTTTCGAACTAACCCAATTCCAAAGAAATCAGGTTCTCCAGGCCTGGCTCTTCCACCGATGCTGAGTCCAACTCTACCTGCTTGGGTCGACGATCTCTTGCCGCAAAAGATGCTGAGTCCGACATTGCCTTCATTCTTTGATTCGCTGTTGGATGAAAAGAACGGCGCAATCGATAAGCTGGAGCTTGATGAGAGTATCCCTATTCTCCAGCCAGTTCCAAAACGGGCCACTGTCAAAAAACAAGTGGCTTCGCTGGTATCGAAGGACGGAATATCTTCGGCTACAAAACCAAATAAGCAACCTCCAGAGTCGAGCAATAAAGCTAGAGAACGTCGTCCATCGCTTATTGTGACCTTAAAAGTGCCAGACGTTGAGCGACGATTATCTCAGGTCAAGACCAACGGAGTGGTACCTGTCTCAGCAGGACAATTGAAGAAGGTAAGCAGCTTGCCGGACAAGCCAGAGTCCAGGAAATCACTAGCAGCATCTGCTATACCGGCCAAACCGTCTAAGAGCACAGAGGTTATTGGTCTTGGCATATCTGATTCACAGGCAGTGAAGAGGAAGTCTCCACCTTCGGCTCCTAGTTCGGCACAATCTTCGAAAACAAAAAAGAGTCGAATAAGCAGAAGCTATTCAAGCTCCGAATCTTCTGAGAGTGAGAATACATCAGCAATCAGTACCCTTAGAAAAAAGATCTCGACGCCCACTACTCCCCTGGCGTCTTCTAATACCCCAAAGCAATCTACTTTTCCTAGGCCATCTTCCAGTGCAGTTGTAAAGGATTCATCTCCATTATCCACAAATGTCTCGACCGCTTCCTCAGTCGCAAAGGAAGAGAGAGAGAAAAGCTATAGACTGCTACGAAATAAGATGCACAAATGGATTGAACTGGCTCGGGAGCGAAAACACGATGCAGATAAAGCCACCAAGCAAGGCGATTTCAGGCTTTCAATAGCTATTAGTGTGGACTCTCTACTGGCGTTTATAATTGGTTTCGACTACGAGGATCGCGCTGACAAGATCATTCGCAGTGATTCCCATGCCAGATCATGGAATACTCTTCTTCCGTACATTGGACGTTTAATAACAGCTTTGGAGGGTCAGAAAATGCAAGGATTATTGGGCATGTGCCATCAGATTAGGGCTTTGATCCAGCTGCGGATTTGCAGCACTTATCAAGCATCAATACAGAAACAGCTGCGGCTGCTAACAGACTTTAACAACGAAGAGAACGAATCTGGAAAGGCCGGTCTGGAGCTTCAGTCTTGTACAAAGAAGTACCTAGCATTACAGGATGCTCTTGTGCGGGATTTCAAGAAGGGCATGGAAGATTTGACTTTGGAGACGATGCAGAAGGAATACCCAAAAACTTGGGCCATCAGAAGTAAAGAACCAGATTCTTCCAGCAGGATTGGAGGTGGGTATAGACCGGCTAATGACAAATTTTTCTGGCCTTTACACTCTTTCTCGACCTTGCAGGAAGCAGCTGCCTTTGGCTACTCAATGACTAATGAATGGGCTGCTAATAATGACATCACCTGTGAGTGGACGATTGCTAAAGGGCTTAAATAGCGGAATGAATTTTTGGTATCTGGTTGCTCCTGTTTACTTTTGGATTGCATCATTCAAGACTTATTCTGTTTTGGAGCACTTAGCTTATTATATATATATTTTCAGCTTTCACGCAACAATATTTATAATCTTTTTTTCTTCTTCTTCTTCTTCTCCTCCTCCTCCTCATGACTATAAATATAAAGGAAGAATTATTGTCTAGTTATCATTAAAAACTGGCTAACTTTTCCCCTTGACTGCAGCATCACCTTCCAACTCGATGGCACTTTTAACAACACCTATAGTAGCACTTGTCTGGATTTTTTCGTTTCCACCACTTGAGAGTCGCCATTCCACTTCACTAAGGCCCTCTAGAAGTGCTATTCGAGTTTGAGGTTTAAGCTCTAGCTTCTCAAACTCGGTAGTAATTAACGTCAGAATGTCGGCCAGAGCCAATCCCTTAGACTGCTTAATTAAGTTTATTGAATGCAAGCAGGTGGTCCAATCATCTTTGAGTATGACCCCCATTATAGTTTTGATGTCTTCCGGATGAGGACTGCCTACACACTCGTAAATCATTGAGTCATTTATTGAGTCGCCTTCGTCTACTGCAGCAGAGCAGGCCTGGAGGACGTTAAGCGCTCGTCTCATGTCACCACTGGACAGCTCCAGCAGTGCTGTGACCGCGTGAGGTTCGATTTTCAGCCTTTCGTTATCAATGACGTGCTGGATCCGTCCCCGGATGGCCTCCTTGGGGAGCGGCGAGAATCTGAACCGGGTACACCGTGACAGCAGCGCAGGATTGAGTTTGTGTGTGTAATTAGCCAATATGCAGAATCGGGTATGTGCAGTGTACTTTTCAATGATTCGACGAAGGGCATTCTGTGCAACGTTCGTCATGGCATCTGCTTCATCCAGGATTACAAGTTTCATGCCAGACGAAAACATCTGCCGCGTACTTGCAAATGTTTTGATCTCGCCTCTCACAACATCAATCCCTCGGTCATCCGAGGCATTCAGCTCCAATACCATATGCCGGTAGTTCTTGCCATATATCTCTCTTGCCACTGCTATTATTGTCGAGGTCTTACCGGTGCCTGGTGGTCCATAGAACAACAGGTGAGGAATCTGATTGGTCTCGATGAACTTGCGAACTACAAACCTTGTTAGATCATTCAGCATAATGACAAATGACCTCAATAGAGATAGACATATTATATATATATATACCTGTTGCAACGACACCTTCCTGTCCAGCAACGTCATCGAGAGTCGCTGGTCGGTACTTTTCAACCCTGCGTGTGACAATTAGACCAACTCACGAATCAGCTTCTGCAGTTTGGCCACATACCAAGGAAGATTGTCCAATTTCTTATCATCGGACGAAAGAGCCTTCTTGCCTTTAATCGCTATAGGGTCGTCGATATTCATAGTCGGCGTCTAGTAGTAGCCCCGAAAACGCGTCTGTCTGCTGCTCTTGTAAAGGCTGCCACTTAAATTTAGGGCGCGGTAGACGCGAGTTCAGTGGTCGAGGCCCAAGGGCGAACGTTTTCGGTAGGGGACACTGCTGATCGTTTTTGACGAAACCCGAAACTTTCTGTGAAGGAGCCTAAAGGAGGAGGAGCCCTAAATATCTCCTTACAAACCCTTCTCCACTCGTACACAACGGTTAACTCCTATAGACTCGGAACTTGGCCCATGCTATAGTGATAGGACGAGAAAAGAGGATCATTTATTTGTTCAAAATCGTTATATACCCTGCCATGAGGTTTAATACCGCAGGAGTGAGGCCCTTGTTGTCAGTGGCAGTTGTAGTTGTGGCTGGAATCACTGGCAGCGGTGCCACAGAAGCAGAACAGATCAGTATAGAGAAAAGCGAGCTTGTGAAGAGGGTAGATGGCGACATTGCAGCGCCTTCAGGCGGCTTTTTGCCCAATATTCAAGATGCACAAGCGACAGCAGTGCTGAATGCGAGGCCGCCGTCGGCGCAGGCTACGCCTATCCAAAACAACCAAGTGATAAGATACCAAATAACGCCAGGGGAAGTTCATCAATATGAGCTTACTATGAACGAAACGTCGGAGTTTATGTATTCTACGATGAATATCTGTAACGAGCCGTATATCAAAACTCCGTTTGACCTGGATCCGGAGCTGACGCTCTCGCTTTATCTTTCAGATACAAATATTTCCTCCACGCCTTCAGAGTATATGGCAGCAGTCCAGGGCTTTGCGAATGCAAGTCTGTTCGGCTCCACTAGCTATAAGGCTTATATAGATGTGGTGGCGCCAAGCATAAACCAGACAACGACAGGGAACTGGACTTATGAAGTTGGCATCTCAAACGACTGGCCCTTGCATAAAGTCAGCCCTGGGTCTAATTTGTTTCTAGTTGATACAGACTTTGCGAATGCTTTATTTGTGACGTCAAATTTTACAACAGACGCAAATGGGCAGTATATTGAACATTCGTCGGACTATGGCATGTATGTCTATCATGCTGACTATAATACGCAGGCCGTCAACCAGAAGCTGGCGTTCTCGTACTGTGCAATAACCACCGGAGGTGCCATGCTGGATACAGGCAATTCTGATGTGTCCAACACAACAAGAGGGTTTGGCGATGAGCTCAAAGGTCAGTTTATGATGAAGGGGCTCAACAAGTCCAGTAGCTATCTCGGATACTTGACTAGACCCAATGCCGGACTCGACCTTGGGGGAGAAATATTCCAGCCGGTAAACTTTACCACCAAGGCACAGGATATTTGCCAGGTCGTATATGATTTGGATTTTTGCGACGGAGTTGCATATGCCGTGCCTGGAAATAGCTCTAGCTTCACGGCAGACCAATTGACCACATTCTATGATGATATGGCTGTAGAAAGGTATCAGAACTTCTCGAAATCGCTAGAGAATATCCCGTGCAATGCCTCAATCGAGACACGATATTCAGTGATGAGGGATTGTGATGACTGCGATAATGCATATAAGCAATGGCTGTGTGCAATCACTATTCCACGCTGTACCGATTGGACTGCGACCCAGTCATATCTGTTCCCGCGTATGCTTGGCAATTCAAGGAATCCGCAAATAAATGAAATTATAAAGCCGGGCAACTACAAAGAGGTCCTGCCTTGCGCAGATCTGTGCTACAGGTTGGTACAGGACTGCCCTTCGGATTTCCAGTTCGTTTGCCCAAGTGGTAGCCAGCTTGCGGATTCGTATGGCGAATATTCAAGCGACGGAGATGTTAGCTGCAGTTACCCCGGTGCTATCTATGTTATGAGTGGCTCGAACAGAGTTCTGGAATTACCAGGGTTGTGGCTGATTGCTTTCTCGCTGGCATTGATTGCAGAGTTTGTACTCTAGCTACAGTGTATATTTATTATATTTTTTACTATGAGCATTACAGAACGTTTATGACTTCTTCAACATCAATTGTCTTTTTAGCGGTTCGCAGAGCGTCGAGATCAGTCCCAGGTCCTTCGGTCAAGTAGTGCCGTAAAGGACCCTCCCATTCCTCTACAGGTTTATCTATGAAATCAGATACCTCGAAGACGTTTTTATTAAGCTCCCAAGGTCCCTGACTAAGCCTGACAAGCTTCACCATGTGCGACGTAGTCCCCGCGGCAAGACCAATGTCATGCAGTAGAGAACGAATATAAGTGCCAGACGACACAGAGAATTTTATTTCCATGATTGGAGATTTTTCTTCTTCTGCGGGTTCCGATATTTCGGGCTCGGAGCCTGCATTATCTTCTTTATGAGCCAGTTTTTCTAACTTCCTAGCAAATGCTCGTTCATCTTCTGACGCATCCGTCGTGGGGTGCTTGTATTCGTGGTCCCAGACCAGCCCGTTACTAACAACTTCTATACTGTGAACCTGTACTTTACGAGGCTCAATCTCCTTCGGCAAAGGCTCTCCAGACCTCGCATATGCATACAATGGCTTCCCACTCATTTTCAGAGCAGAATATATTGGCGGAGTCTGCAGTATTTCTCCTCTAAACCTGTCCAGAACAGATTCAATGAGTTCATTAGTCAAATGCTTTGTAGGCTTTCGGTCCAACACCAACCCTTGAGCATCGAATGTAGTTGTGGAGCTGCCGAATAGAACAGTTGCCTGGTATGTTTTTGTCGACCCTTTGAGGTAGCCCTCCAACTTCTTGGTTCCTGTTCCAACGCCAATTACAAGGACACCTTCTGCCAGAGGATCCAACGTTCCGCCATGTCCTATCTTGATGAATTGAGCATTTCTATGGTTATGCCTTCCGCCTCTACCACTTCCTCGTCTGTTGAATTTTCCGTCGTTCCTCTGCAGAAGCTCAATATCAGGGCGGAATAATGGTAGTTTAGAGAAATACCGTTTTAAGTCGCCCACGACATCCTGCGATGTAGGTCCTGCAGGTTTATTCACCGCAAATACGCCGTTCATACCCGTTCCGTTTACTAATATCTTGCGTATTGCCGGCGATATCTCAGTTCGAAGCATTCAATCTGCGTCGGAGGAAAACGATAGAAATCAAATTTTCGTGAAAGGTTAGGTCAAGCCTCGAGTCAACAGCCCCAAACATCATTATCAAATTCTATTTCTAAGTATATATGGTTTTAATTGTGATGAATAAATATTAAGAGAGATGACAACACGAGACATTGTTTCATCACATGCATCATGCATCCAATCAAAATATTGGAAGGCGTGGTGTGCTTAGATATGATTTTAGAGCGAGATCAATCTCGACCTTCTCTCTGCACTCTCTTGAGACTAGAGCATCAATTTGTTGTAATGCAACAGTTATCGTAAGATCCACCAATAACGAATCCAGCGTTATCAGTATGAATTCGGCCGCTGTCAGCTGGCCCAGCTTTAGGTCAAAATCCAGTATCCTCTCTTCAAGCTCATAGTACAGGAATATAAGAACGTCAAGGAGTGCAATATAGCTCTGGTATCCGTCTGGACAGAACGGTAGATCATCTTCGCCGGGCGTGGGCAGTGAGGTCAGGACAGCCATAGCAACAGGATCCTTCATCAAGTTCTTTGGCAAGTTTGATTTCTGAAACTTTCGGCTTGTGGCAGCTCGCAGAGAAGCGGGCGATGGCACTGTCCCTTGCCTTGTGGGCGAGTTTGGAGATCCTATACTTGATTGCATAGCCGAGACAGGCGATATAGCCGAAATATTCATGGACGATGAATTCCCCGATTGTGTCGGTGTGATATACCCGCTACTTGACCTATGACTGACAGTTGACTTGATGTTCATGCTGGATGGCTTCCTTCTCAAGAACTTCTTGAGCTTGGAGCCCGTGCTAGTTCTGCTGGATTTGCCAAACATGCTCCCCGTATCGAAAGTATCATCCGAGAATATCGACGAGCCCTGCTGTAGACTGGCATTACTGCCGGCCGCACGTTTGGCGTCATAATGGCTATAGAACTGCAAGATTGTAACCACGCTGTGAAGATAGTCACCAATCGTAGCTGGAGGCTTGGATGTCACGAAGCCGACGCTGCTTCCAATGGCAAAGTATGACTTTGGCCGTCTAGAGATTCACCAGGTTAGCCATATGCGAATAAACCGTTGCGATTGAATACGGACATTTCATTGAAATAAGCAGCTTGCCAGCGTTCTTTCGATACTGTTGCATTTCCAAGCCATAGTTCTTCGCCCAGGTGCCTATGGAGATGTGCCAGTTAGCAAATTATCCCGTTTGCACCAAGAAGAGTTCTGCGTGCAAGCAAGCCGCATTAGCGTTGCAAAAAGGCTGCAATGCAATGTGACCAAAATTCAAAGTCAAAAGTGGGCCCTAGCGCATTGCCCTGTTCGGAAGGGATCTGAGAGTGTGTCTAGGGCCCGTTTAAACTTTGTCTCAATTTTCAGGGGTAACGAAAAAAAAGACTACGTCGTTTGGCAGACAAAATCAAAAAGATAAAAAGTAAAGCAGAAGACCGAAATCTTCAGGAGAAGGAGACACGCCAGAGGAACTTACAGTTTCTTAAGGTGAATGAGACCATCCCGTCGGCCCTGAATAGATTTCAAGACTCTTTTCTTCTCGCCGACTGTGAAATTGTCGATGTAGGCCACGCTTTGATCATGCCGAATATGGACTGCTGAAGCACCGGTGGGCATTCCCACGCCCAATGGCACAGGAAACATTGCGGAAAGAGCTTGATTGCTTCGAAATGAGGTTACCAGAGGAGAAACTCCGGGGGAACTGGAGATATATTTATAATGAAACTCAACGCAGCTCCTCGTAGTCCCCCCTCAATGTGCAGCAGCAGCAGCATCAGCAGCAGCATTGTTTGTCGTGTGGGCTACTAGCCAGTTTCAGTGAGGTGCATTGCAGGCTAAATGAGGCTTCTCTCCTCCGCCTTGGTCCCAATTTCTTGTGACTATCAAAGCTTGTGTGTGAGCCATTCAATTTGATCCATAACATGTTGCGACGAGCGCAAACCAGTAGAGATACAGTGGAATCAGTAACCGCGCGCTTGGAGCAGAAACAGGACCAGCTAGATGAACTGAACAAACAGCACGCAGCTCTATGCGTAGAGCTTACGTATGTAGCTGCCCCCACTCGTATCACAGCTGCCACTGTGAAGCAGTAAGCAGGCTGTAAACAGTTAATAATCACTGACATATGACAGTGATGATCCAAAGGTCATTGTAGACCGGCATATTCAGCTTCTCAAGAACTACAATGAGATCAGAGACGTGGCACTGGCTCTTATCGGAAAGGTGGCGGATCAACGTGATGTTCCAACATCAATTGTTATGAAGGAGCTGGACATGGAATTGGAGATTTCGTAGACGGTTCTGAGTCTCTATTTATTAGTATACGTATACATATTCAATCATGTGATTAACGATTCTTACAACCAGAATGGCGCTTTGGATCGTAGTGAATTTGACCGAGTGCACTTGAAGAGTTGTCTGGGTGGTGGTGCGGGCGTCTAGATTCTGCCCCAAAACTGAGACATTTCTCCTTCTACATCGATGAGTGACTCTGAAACTCAATTTTATAACTATAATGAGTATATAGTGAGAAGCAATGATGACTCTCAGGTATTGACACATTATCCTAATCCTCATGTTCCTGCGGCTTCCACAATCTTTCAAACTACAAGAGTCGTGAGGATACCCCGGGCTTTTCACGGTGATACTGCTACTAGAAGCAATCAAAAGGCTGACTACCCAGGCGCATGTCCCCGTTTCTCTGAATATTTCCCAGGTACAGAGCCTGGCGCTCTTGAGCCTGGCTCGGCATCGTCAAATGGGCCTGGCGGAACCTTGTCATCAGCGTCTCCGTTGCGAGAGTACCTATCTACAGAGGACTATCAAAAGATTGTAAAGCATGTGAATCAGATTCTATGTGAAGCATTCAGTCCATGGAAGTGGCAGAATTTTGCTCATTTCGCTATTGGAGCGCTCACGGCTTGGACGAGCGAGATTTTCCTGAAACCATACACTGCGACTAGACTTGAGGAGCTGGAGGTATACATTAACGATCTCAACAAGGAATATGCGCCCTACAGGGTCCGATTCATATCTCCACGAAGATGCGCGTTCTTATCAGTGAGTTTTCTTTTCTATCCAGGCTTACAAATAAATTCATGCTAACTGTGAGAGTCTAGTTTGACATTGAAATCCCTAAGCCACCAACTCGCACTTAGAACAAGATTCGATACACTAACCGGTATGCCAAGAAGATTACAAGTACTACGATAAGGATTCGCCCTACAATGAAAGCCTTGTATCCCAGTTTCTGCACAAGAATGTCCCTGTTTTTGCGCTCAATCTCGGAAATGCATGCGGTGTTCCTCCGGAATATTTCTAGTGACTCTTGGATAATTTCTTGTTTCTCCTGTTCAGTCAGATTATTACGGGTAGCAAGTTCGAATTTCGACTTGAATCCGACTCTTAGACTCTCTTCATCATCGACTTGAAAGCGAAAGAGATTAGTCCCCCTTAGCGCCACCTCCTCTTTAGAGAGACCCTCAACCTGTGGAAACAGTCCTACGGTGGACATAATATTTGATCTCAAAATGCGCCCTCCTGCAAAAAGTGCGAGGTACATCACATGTCCATATGCTAGGAGCAAATGAGGTTTATCTTTGGTTACCATCTTAATATGGTCTACAAAATCAATCTGTTCTTGCATTATTGGCGTCCTGAACTTTGAAGCATCATCCTGGTAGAAAAACAATAGGTCGGTCGTGAGGGCTTCGGTTCTGGTTATGGCAGGTGTCCAAACTTCTCGTAAAATATCCTGGACCCGGCCGTCTTTCTCCATTTCCTGTTTCCAACAGTCTTCATAGGTTCGGAAAACATGATAAAATGACTATATCAAGATCAGCACGTCTCACTCCACCGTCAAATGATCTTTCCCAAGCACTCACCTGTATACCCTGCCTGTATATCCTGTAGTCGCGTAATGCAAAAACAATCTTAAGGTTAATAAGATTATTTATCTTACTGTGCGACGACCTGGTAGCGAGGTTTATTCTATTGGCCAAAGCTCCTAAGTCGCCCGGCAGGGGAAGCACATCATCTTGAGAGAGCTGAGACCTCATTTACAAGTTGTTTCTGTAAACAGGTGAACGAATGCAGTACAGCGACTGTTTCTTATATTTATATTTCGTCGGCTTTTTCCTTCCCCTCTCTTGGCGGATACCCTGGTCCGGCGTTCTCTATGCTCAATAGTCAATCTGATTAGTCCCAATTAGGCGAGATTTTTTGATCAGATAATCTACGATCGACAAATTGGGGAATATGAGACCACCCCTCTGCAGAAGAATTTGAATGGAGTGGAGATCGGCATAACAGACGAGCCAGTCTCACGTACGACGCTAAATATATATCGATAAAGTATGTATGCTCTTCCTGCCTAGTTCATAAAAGTAACTCAGGGCCATCCATCGCCTCGGCAGATATTAAAGATCATTCGTTTTCAACTAGAGTCACTAGTACAGAGTAAGAAAGCTGTGTTTTCAGACACACACCGGCTCCGGAGCAATCATGTTATTGAGATCTGGAAGAAACACCTGCGAAATTAGAACCAGTCTCTTTCGGTCGCATCGGCAGAAAACTTCTTTCAAGGCGAAGAACTCTTCTAAAAACCGACTTAGCGTCTGACTAGCTGCACGATAACAGATATATTATAAGGTATATAGGAAATACCACAAGTACAAAGCAACTGCACATGTATTAGTCTCCTCCACAGCCTCCGCATCCACCTGAACCGCAAGCACTACCGCTACAGACTCCCGTCAAACCACCACATGAAGTGATTCCATCACCTCCACAAGATCCAGCGACGCAAGACCCGTCTGCTGCACATCCTGGATATCCGTAATAGAACATTGGCGTGTAAAAATCGCCAGTAAATGGATAATCCACAGGACTGAAATCGGTACGCTTCTCAGGAATGGGCCGATTCTGCTTCTTTGCTCGATTGCATGCACGTTTATATGCTCGCTCATAACAAGAGGATAGCAGCATTTTGTGTATTGTCTGCTGAGAAGTCGGTACACGCGCATTTTCAGCGACAGCATTATGTGCGCTGATATGTGGACCATTCTCAGGATGGAGAAGCTTCCCCTCGTTTTCTTCATAGAATTTCTTAGCTGTCTTTGAGCCACCAAAGATCCCCCTATTTTGTTCTCTGACTGCTTCACAGTACCAACACATGCACTCTGAATATATCTGCCCGAATCTATACTCGTATCGTTTTGCCGTCAGAGAAAATGCAGCAGATAGAGTAGTCTCTTCAATCTTGTCATCATGGTCAATAAATTTCGAAACCATTGAATTGCTATACTGGTAATATGAATGTGGAGAGAGTTGGTGTGTATGCCAGGCGAGATCCACATCCAGAGTTGGTACAGCCAAGTTGCTTGGCCACCTCTTTATCACCTCCAAGAAACGTGTGTATTTCAGTATAGAACGGTCAATCGTTGAGTACTTTGCCGGACTGTTTAGCCAATCCAACTTTTCCATCTTCCGCACAAATGAAGCCTGTCTAATTACCGCGCTTGCAAGATTCAACGAGAAAATGGAGCAATTACCACTGTACGAAAGCATCAGTTTCCGTATAGATCTCCTCTCATGAGATAGTAAACCGCGACTGAACATACCACTGGTCTTAATTCTGGTTGTAAACGGCTGTAGAATCTCGCGCAAATCGTCCATTGTGGGGAGCATTTTGCCAGGTTTGTCAGATACAAGCTCATTAATTTGATCGACAAGGTCTTCTTTTCCAATGAACATCTCTTCAAAAACTTTGCTTCTCTCGCGCACTGTTATCTGACCGGTAAGTGGACATATTATGAGCCCCGGCATGCAAGTACCGGTGTGTATATAGACTGCTAAATCATCCCGGAACTTTCGTATTCTTAGCAAATCATGACTCACACTGGTATAGCATTTTATGCATCGGCACAGGAATCCCGCTTCCGAGTAACTCATTCGCTTCAGCACAATCGGTTCTTTTGAACTCTTTGCATCAACACTATCCAAGATATCCATTGAAAGCCAGGGGACTTCAAGGCCCGCACCACATCCATCACAGGTGATCTTTTTAGTGAGAGGGTCATCTCTGTTATCCCATCTAAGACCTGTCATACTTGTGAAGTAGCCCAAAGTATGATCATCAGGTGAATACTCCCCGTACTCATCATATTTACTATTGATAAGGTTCCATGGAAGGCCCGTATGCCATAAATTACCAAGACCAAAGCGAAAGCAATCCTCGAGAAAGCAATGTGGATTGAGCATATAAGCTTGCCACACCATCAGTATGTCGAGTGGAGGCAGGGCAGACGCGGTGTAGGCTATTACACTATTCTTTTCCGTCCAGGAAGACATGACTGAGTTGTTATTCAACATATTTCTCGTCGCCGGTTCCCGATTCCGGTAGCTCGGAATTACAAACTTGGACCACCACACTTCAAATCGTTCTGCAGCTCTCTGAACGTACATTGCCCATCTCTTTTCCTTAATTGAATCTAGTGAGTCCTTTTCGGCAATACCACGGATCAGCATAGAATTGCGAAGCCCAAAGAGCCCGTCCTGCTCTTCCACCTCTTCCCTGAGGGCGCTGAAAGCGTGCAACAACCAAAGATGACTCTCGACCTGCCCAGTAGTAGGAATAGTAGACTTAGATTCACCTGCAGAAGTCTTCATCCTATCCGGAATCTTTTGCTGAGGCTTGTTCTGACCTGCTTCGACCCCTGATTCTGGAGGGACGATGCTACCAGCAGCCGCAGGCCGCCCAGAGGCGTGTTCTGTATATGGAGGAGGTATCTCATGGCTCATGATTGACTTCAGATTATCTTCGGAGTTCCTTGCTAGGTATTGATTTTGAGTAAAGCCATATCTTTTATATTACGCCAAGTCGTGGCGCGGATGGGGTGTGCTTATCATGTGCACTGCGCAGTGGTCATCTCCACATGCAACTATTCCGCAGCTATTATTCGTGGATCTACTTCGGTTACAGCCTGAACACATGGCATAGAAAACGTGTCGTTCATACCTTGTACTATGTAATAAAATATAGAGTGCTATCATACAAAATGATTAGAAGTGCCTAAAACATATAGTCGTTAGTGTTCATATGCTTTCTAGACCCTGTGCTACATAATGCGCCCATTCCCCCGCATGACGCATGTCCGTGCGAGCCACACGCTCCGCTAATACAAGAAGCACCATTGGTGCAACCAGGATTCCCGTTGTAAAGCATAGCCGTATATATGTGGCCACTCGTAAAAGGATTATTGTGCGGGTCAGTGCGCTTATCCGGTGGAGGAAGATTTTGCTTCTTCGACCGTTTGCAAGCGCGCTTCCAAGCCGAGTGGTACGCAGCTTCCAACAATCCCCTGTGCATTTTCTGATGGGCGGACGATACACCAGGGCCTTCTGGAACAGAGCTATGGGCACTGATATGAGCACCCTCATCATTCCCATGGTTACCAGCTGCTGCTTCGTAGAGACTATCGGCCAACCGAGAACTGCCAAGTAGACCCCGATTCTCCTCTCTCACAGCTTCGCAGTACCAGCATATACACTCTGAGTACACCTGGCCGAACATTTTCTCGAACCGTTTTGTAGTATTCATGAATGCAGAGGAGAGTGTTGTCTCTTCGATTTTGTCGTCATGATCAATGAACTTCGAAACCATGGATACACTGTACTGGTAATAAGAATGCGGAGATAACTGATGAGTATGCCAGACTAAATCAACATCTAGAGTGGGTACTGAGGAATCCTGAGGGTACGTCTTTATAAGCTCCAAGAATCTAGTGTATTTTAGTATGGCTCGTTCCACCGTTCCGGACAGGTTCGGGTTATCAAGCCAGGCCAATTTTTCCATCTTCTCTGTAAACACACATTGCCTTATAACAGCACAAGCGAGATTTAATGAAAACATGGAGCTGTTATCCCAGTACACTTGCATCAGCTTCCTTACCGACCGCTTCTCGTGAGGGCGAAAAGGTTCACTCAATATACCTGTGTCATTCCGGATAGAGGTCGAATATCGTTCAATTACATGGCGCAACCTATCTATTTCGGGTAATTCTTTCTCTGGCGCGCCTGAAGCAAGTTCTTTGATCATCTTAGTAAGATCGTCTTTTCCGATAAAGAGACGCGTGAAGTTCTTAGAGTGTTGACGAATTGTTATCATGCCAGTCTGTGGGCATATAATCAGTCCTGGTAAGCATCGGGAAAAGGTTGTGTACAGCTTCAGCTCGTCTCTGAATTTTCTGATTCTCAGCAGGTTGTGATTAACACGGGTACCACATCCTTCACATTTATACAAGAAACTCTGCTGTGAATAACTGCTGGACTCAAACTCGACGTACTGCTTTTTGTCTTTGCTCTTTTTGATAGACAACCAAGGAACATCTAAGCGATTGCCGCAGCAGTCGCAGAGCATGTTCTTCACCAAGGCATCGTCGCAATTATCCCAATGAAGACCAGTTTTTTTGGTAAAAAAGCCCTTGGCTTCATCACTAGGGCAATATTCTTCATTCTCATTGTACCACTCATTAATAAGATCCCATGGGAGACCAGTCGACCATACACTACCCAGGCCGAAGCGAAAGCAATCCTCCAGGTAACGATGTGGATTCAGCATATAAGAGTGCCATACCATTAATACATCCAACGGGGGCAGCACACGCGATGTATATCTGATTACGTTATTCATCTGAGTCCAAGTAAACATTGTAGTATTGTCATTCAGCGTATCTCGCGTGGCAGGCTCTCTATTTCTGTACATTGGAATTATCACCTTCGTCCACCAGGTCTCGAATCTTTCCGCAGCCCTCTGAGTATAAACAGACCATCGCTTTTCTTTGATTGCACTGAGAGAGTTCTCCTCTGGCACTCCTTCGACTTTCATGAAATTGTGAAGTCCAAAAAGCCCGTCCTGCTCCACAATCTCCTGCCTCAGATCGCTGAACGCGCGCAGAAGTTGCAGGTGACTCCTTACCTGGCTCAAAGTTGGGCGCGGCGACCGACTCGGTCCACCAATGGTAAACGAGCTTCCAAAAGACTCCATTATTTGTGATAGCCCGGGAACCTGCTGTAATCCTAGGCCCCCGAGGTCCTGAAAGCTACCACTCGGCATACTCATACTAATTGAGACGTCGGGAGCCCGTCTGCTTCGCGGGGCCCCACGAGAAGCATACTCAGACTCTGAGTATGGTGGAGGCTCATCCTTATCAGACATCGTTTTCTACAGTTCAAATGTTACTTAATTACCTGAATAGGAAAGGGAGTCGGAGCTTATCGAAGAGGTGGAGAAGCTGCGGAGCGCAGGAACATGCACGCAGTAGCCTCAGGAGAAAAAGGGCGAGAACCACAACATATCTTTTTCATGAAAGCTCCTGCGATTTATACCAACTCTCTTGCAAACCTCCGCGATATAATCGATTCCCCATCTATTAAAAGTGGGTATACAGACTCATTTGGTGAACGGCTTCTACGCGTCTCGGGAGCGCATGTGATACAGGCTTTGGGCACTATTCTGCAAATCCCGCAGCCGGTCATAGCGCAGGGGATAATATACTTTCAAAGGTTCTATGTGCACACGAGCTTTGCGGAGTCGCCTCTGAAGAATAAGGCGCCTGCCTCGCTTATGCTAGCTGCCAAGCTGTGTAATTGCGCGCCGGACATTCGTGACGTGGTTGTTGCCCGAGACTATATAGCCAAGAACCCACAGCTGTTTACTACCGTGGATGGAGCATACGTCTCGGACGATCCCATATCTTTGCATATGCATGGCCGTGAGATTATAGTCTCTGAGAGCTGTTCAATGATGGGGTTGGCATTCAACACTATCGCTGTCACGCCGTATTGCTTGGCACTGTCATATATTCAGCTTCTGAAGCTGCACCGGCGGTCTGATCGATTCGCACAACTGACTTGGACAATACTCACAGATGCAATAGTCTGCTCACCGCAGCTGACACTATTATATCAGCCATCTCAAATAGCAGTCGGAGCGATTGCTCTGGCTGCGCGCCACCTGAACATGCTTGTTTCGCATCATCCATGGTACGAGATCTTTGACGTATCGCTAGAAGACATGAACAGGGTGGCAGATATGATTGAAAGCGACATGTCATATGAAAGACAGCTAAGCATTGGTTGCCACTGTTGCTTTGTTCCTGGTGGCTACATAGAAAAATATATACAGAAGTATTAATAAATAATAGTATAAGGTTATGCTAACGATTAACTTAAACGAACATATAAAAACTTAGCGTTAAATAAAATAATAAAATAATAAAATAAAATAAAATAGATATTTGACAGAGTGCATCCAAGTCACGCCGAGTCTCAACTCATGCCGAGTCTCTCTTTAAGAATTCGAAGGCGGTATTCAGCAATCCTAATGGACTCACCTAACTCCTGCTGCGAGTATTTGCCTAGATTGGCTTTCATCATTTTCTTACTAGTCCCATCAGATCTCAAGCCAGGTCCACCAGAAATAGAGTCAACAAAGAGTGGATACCTGAGCACTTCATCTGCGGTGCTTGGTGACGTGTAATGCGATTCATACTGCTCTCCAATCGAGATACGATTATCGATCCATTTCCACATCTGGAACTCTTCATCAAGTCTAAGATACTTCTGGCGTTCGAGTTCTGCTTGAAGCCTTGCATTTGCTGATATACCGAGCCTTCCTGCTAAGAAAAAGCTGAGCAGGAACAAGCTGAAAACCAGCACATACCCAGGAATGGGCACAAATGGAATTGGGCTAGACGTTAAGAAGCGGCCAACAGCACCAATAAAGCCAGCCGATTCAGCAACAGCCTCTTTTTCTTGCTTTGGCGATTTCTTGCTCTTGGAGTCCTTCTTTCGCTTACCAGTAGCACTCTTTTTAGACTTGAGTGCAGGAGCCTTCCTCTTTCCAGCCTTGGCAGATTTTATTGAAGAGTTCAGCTCATTGACGAATTCCTTTGCAAACGTAACCTGGCCATCCTGTGCACCCTTTTCGATAGCACCCTTAAGCCAGCTCTTACCAGTCCATTCCATCCAATAGCTAATCGTGATTGTAGTTTGGTTATTATCTGCCCAGCAAAGCCCAGTTCGAGTTTTTGTCAGGAATGATCCTCCGCTAGGAACATCTGGTGTGCTAGTAGAAGTGATCACTATAACATGATCATCGAGGTCCCACTTCTCCACTGTGTCTGTTGAAATACATTTTGTTTGCTTAGGCCCAACAGGGCCATTAAGAGGCTTGATATATTCGTACTGCCGCGATTTTTCATCTTCTTTCGAACTTAAAGGCGGTATCTCACTGAGCTTAGTATTTTTTTGATTCTCGGTTAGAAAACTTTTATAAAACGGGACATTCTCGCCATAGATAAGATTGACAACGACACCCAACGGTGCTGCAATCTTTTCAGTGATTAGATGCTTCTCATTACTGTCAATTGCAGGGAGATCTGTAGGGGCGTGCGTCTCTGGCCCAATATTTGCAACGGGCCAGGCAGAGTCTCCACCCGAGGAGCCGTTGGTATTTCCATTTGTCGCTGAACCATTTGTACCACCTTGAGAATCATGTGCAGACGATTTCCTCCTATTGGTATCCTTGGGCCTAGATGTATCTTTTGGTTTGGGAGCGCGAGCTGAATCGTCAAACTCGTCCTCCGATTCGATCCCGCTACTGCCACTGCTAATAAAGCTTTCGCTTCCATCTTCTTCGTCACTGCTCATAGAAAATTCGTTTGTCCTACGATCTTGACCAGCATCAGCATCGTCATCGTACTCGAAATCATCGACATCACTCATCGATGAGCCTGACGATCCCGCGTCACGGTTATCAGCAAAGCGATCATTTTTGCCCGCCTGATGCGGACTTGTTTGTTTCCAGACAATCGTAAGAAACTCGAGAGTACTATCTCGAGATACAAAGCTTGCAAAAGAATGTCGAGCATGAAGAGTCTGGATAGCTATACCATTTGGGAAAACCCCTGCAGTGTTCTTCTTCTCCATTGTCACGATCTCGTCGAACCTTATGATCAGGTTTGTGACCCAGCCAAGAATATTAGAGTTGAAGCAAAGGTGCTTTTCTGAAACATACATCCTTCCGTGGACCAAAATTTCTTTGCTAAGTGCACAGCTAAAATCATCTAATAGATAATCGTTTGGTAGAATTGAGCGGAACAATCGATGAAACTCCCTATCCCGCTTCTTATTCGCATATGCAAAGCCAGTAATTGTCGCCTGGTGCTGATGTCGGCGATGTTCTATTTGGCCTACCTCGGAAGCTGCCGCATTAGAATCACTGGGCGAAGAATCTTCCTCTGTATAGGAGCTGGTTACCGTATCCGAGTTACTGAATCGTCTTGGCCTAGGAGTGGCAGTTCTGCTAGCAGTTTCTACATCAGCAGTAGCTGGGGCACGCTTCAAACTGCCAGACTCGGATCGTGGTGTCGATGGGTGAAGTGCTTTGTGGTGGAAAGAAGGGAGCGAGAATTCCGAACTTTGCTCTTCAGGCTCCTGTGGAATAGTCGAGCGCTTTACCTTGTCGCTGAGGGCCACTGGCTCACTGGCTGATTTGCCCATAATCGGACGGTCCTCTGCAACCGGGGTCTGCACCTGCTCATCAGGGAATCCCAGGCTTGCCAAAGAAAGATCACCTTTCCCCATAGTTGAGATGGTTGTTCGGATCGGTTCAATCACGACTTCCGACACCGTTTTGCCCAGAGGTGCGCCCATTTCCTGGTCATCGTCTTCTTCAGACTCGTCATGACCCAAAAAAGACGATACATCTTCGTTAAACCGATGCGATGACCCATCGCCAGACTTCAGTCCAGCAAGCGAGGAGGCGGCGTTTTGAGCAACCGTAATGACAGAGCTGAGAAAATGAGACGCAGCAGGTTCTTCTTTCCGAGAGAGCGGCTCGATTGGCGGCTGCTGCTGCTGCTTGCCCAAGCCTGAGTGCTGGGAATGCTCGCTCTCTTCTAGGGTGGTGGCGCTCCTTCCCAGTCTTGAGTTGGACCTTGATGTAGAAGATGCGCTCCTTTATGAGAATAGTTAGTTACAAATCACAACGCATCATCAAACAATTGCAATTCAGCTTCCTTCAGTGCTTACTTCTGACTAAATCTGGATCTCGCCGATTGAGACCGTGGCCTATTGCCAATCGCCTGCCTTGCGTCTGGAGAGAGAAAAGCGTTACTATCCTGAGATTGCGCTTGTGGGTGCTCCTGCTGCACTAGCCCCCCTCCCGGACTCGAAGGCGTAGAGGAGATACCATTAACCTGTAGCCCAGGGTTCAGAGGCGAAGGCCGCTGAGGAGCAGGGCTTTGATCCATGCTCAAAGTCACAGTCT
The DNA here is from genome assembly GCA_030555955.1 of Diddensiella transvaalensis. NCBI lineage: Eukaryota > Fungi > Ascomycota > Dipodascomycetes > Dipodascales > Trichomonascaceae > Diddensiella > Diddensiella transvaalensis. The sequence goes on along the minus strand of JANIVV010000006.1, from coordinate 437,736 downwards.
TGTTTGTTCCTGGAGGCCCTGAACTGCGCCTTGGTAACGGAAGCGATTGTGAAGAGACTACTGGTAACGTACGCCCGGCGGAGTTGTTCGAGAGAAGACGTTTGGGGCTGGTGGACCTATTTCGAGAAGAAGACATCCTGCATTAAAATATATCAATTCACAAGGGATCTCGATTCTGAGCTTTTTCCAGTTCTGCAGTCATTTGCCCTGAAAAAAGTGGGAATATTTATTGTGTGAGTACCCAACTTGTTCAACTGATTCGATTTATGTAAAGTTTAAAAAATTCCGTGGTTATACGCTCTCTCTCTGTGAACGGGAGTGCCGATGCGCGTCCCCAATGAAGTGACCATGACAATTTTTTTTTTCATACGATACTCAGAGTCTAAAACTTGGGCGCCATATAAGCTTGAAGAGAAAGTTTGAACGTGAATTGGAGACGCGCCTCTACCATAAGTGACATTAAAGACAACAGAAAAATAGCTAAAATAGTGTTGAAATCTACCGATCCTCAGCCCATTCGTTCTCACGGCGGATCTGGTTTTCTTCCTCGGGTGTGAAATCATTCTGGATGTTGAAGGTCTTTCGGATTTCCTCAGGCGATTTGCCCTTGATCATGTTGGCGACAGTTTTGCAGCCAACTTCCAAAAGAGGCTTGATATCCAAGTAATTCGCACTCTTTAAGAGCCTACGTTAGAATATATGACGAGCCCAATCACCTGCATCGTGCAGTTTCTGTGCTTACCAAGATGATTTCAAACAGCATCTCCTGATCGACCTGGAGGAACTTCTGATCCCACTCGTTGATATCAGTGGTTTTCTTGGCCTTTTCGATTCCATCTTCACTGCTGACGAAATTGTCATCCTTGTGGTATTCGCAGTATTCAATGATCTTTCGAAGAACGTTGGACGTAACCTGAAACCCCAGTTAGAGATAATGCCACTAAGAGTGTGTCGAAACTAGATTATGTAGCTTACGTTTGGCACGGGAACCTCAGCGGCCTCATCGCCGATATCTAATCGCATCCCCAGGTTAATGTAAAACATTCACATATACTAGATACAGGATCCCATACCTTCAATCATGTTTTTGAGAACCACGCTCTTCTCAGCCACTTTGGTTTCTATGGCGCCGGTTAGAGGACACCTTCACTGCATTTGTCAATTTAGTAAAGCAGGCCCAAACGTACCAACTTCGAAAGTGACACCATCCGATGAAATAATCTTAACAGTCATCTTTAATAGTTCTGATTCTGACCTGTACTGGATTGAAGATGTGTTTGTATTAACTCTATCAACAGTGAGCAAAGTGAGACTTGTTAGACGCTGCACAAACTTGGGGTATGGTGGGTCGCGACCATCAAAAAGTCCCGTCAAAGTCCGCATGAACGATCAGACCAACAACATAAGGTTGGTCTCGAATGTCTTCGTCAGTGTAATTAATAATAATAATAATAATAATAATAATAATGCATTAGATATAAATTCAAGCCTCTCAGTAGTGGTCTATGACTGCGTTCGTGAATACTAAGAAGAGATGCGGTGCTATTTTATAACTTTCTATAAGTAGGGTCATTAATTTTTTCAGTCCTGCCTTTAGACTTGCGTTCCAGTTCCTGATAGTATCCTATTTCGTATCCTCGAACCTTTGGCAGAGCGTTTTTATCGATGTATTTGTCCCTTATCTGTTTAACTTGGAATGCATCTCCATATACTTCTGAGAATCGTACACTCTGTTCTTCGAAAGTCCCGTCGATAATAGAGGCTCGAACACCCTCGAAAAACTGCTGTGATATGTGCAGATTGTGCATCTGCAATAGCACCCATGCAGTCATTTCCCGAGCTTTGAGCAAATGATGTACATATGCTCGAGTATACAAAGTCCCAGGTTCACTGCGAGGTCCAAATGGAGTAACATCTGTCGCATACTTGGCGTCCCACAGGTTCCTCCCGAATGACTGGCCTTCTATGGCCGGGAAGCTGAAGTCAAGTGCGACACCAGCATCTGTAAATTCAGTCACGAAATTACCGTGGAAAAAGTCAAACCCCTGGCCGACCAGGCTCAAAATCTCGTGCGGGGTTTCAACAGCAGTAGCATAGTATCTAACCAAGTCCTCAAGCCCCTCACACACATCAAAGAGACTGGCGAAGCCCTCCTCTTCTGAGGTGGTGGTCTCCTTAGCCGCATCGCGTTTCTGTTCCAGCGATGCCTGTTTCTCAGAGAGACGTCCAGACTGACCAGTCCAGAAAGTCAAGCCAGAGATCGTACCTTCTAGCTGGCAGGCCTTTAGATAGTCCAGATACGGCTGGAGAGCCCTGAGGGGCAACGCAGGCAGAACGGGAGCAAAAACATCCGAGTCTCGATAGGTGCGCTTCGAGATTATCTCACCTAGCCAGGATCTTGTTCTTGCAAGCATTTTGCGCGACCTATTGCCTCCTGGCCGCCCACCTGGGGACAGATTTGGAATATCAGGAATAGATATGACAACGTCTGGTTGGAAGCGATCCACAAACTTGACATATTGTGAGCCTGCAAGGTACCTCAATCCTTCGCTAGTCATTATACTGATCTTGTCGTCTCCATTTGGTCTCGGTGAGGGAACCGGAGTAGAACGCCTAGCCGCTATTACAAGAGGCATGCTGGTCGGTATTGACAGAAGCTCTCGGCACGGGCCAGGGTAGCCGTACATGGGTATTTCACCATTCGGTCCGAGAGTCTCCAAGAAATCCTCTGCACCAAGATAAATACCAGCTATATCGTTTTGAATTCTGGCGACATTATCTGGAGTTAGATGCGATATGACTCCCCGTGAAGTAGGTGTGAAAACCCCGGGAGTAGGGACTCCTTCAATGCCAGACCCGAAGTTATATACACCTACACGAGCCCGGGACTTTAGAGATTTTGACTTCAAAATCTGTAGTCCTCTCACCTTCATGGGTTTATCGTTAGTCATAGATCGGGTTCTCTCCTGTGATGTTTTCTTTCCGTCAAGAAAAAAAATGTAACGAGCGGCGCTAGCTAACGCAGTTCCCCGAGCCCCAATGCTGCATCACAGGATCGTCGGCAGAAGAACTTCGTGCCTGGCTGGCTACTATCAAAATCATCACTAGCGGCAGAATTTCTGCACGCATTTCTCGGCACTATTATTAAATTACCATCTCGCCTGCCGGGGCCAATCAGTATCGCTAGTTTGTCTTGAAATGGAATAAGTGGCTCATGATGCAGATTACATTGTTTCATGGTGATGCGGCTATGGCTAGCCTCATTTGACCTGTCTGCATTTGGGGCAGATATATATAAATATATACAAGTGCACCTGTTACATTCTTCTTCCTCTTCTTAATTGCCACTTGAATTATTTAATAATGCGGGAAGTCCATGCTTTTGATATCAACACAGACCTCAAGCAGGCCTGGAACAAGTACGAGAGCCATTTCGCGCAACTGCCTCGATCAACCAAACAGGAATTCATGGGTTGGTATCTCCAGGGATGTTTCGGCGATTTTGAAAGCTGGATCAAGATTCCAAAGGATGCCTGGACTTTGAACTTCGTTCATAAGGGACTTCAGAATATTGCTCTTAATTCCGAACGTGAGTGGATTCTGCGCAAGGGACACGATCCCTGGCTTGCGCAGGCCAACGCTGCCAATCTTCTCAGAGCAGCTGCTAGCCGATATGCTTCGTGAAGCGTCTACCTGAATAATAATTGCTACTAGTCATCTCATCTAATATTCTATCAATCAAATACAATAATATCAATCTAGTCCAGCCCCAGATTGGCCCAATCAAAATTCGAATAAACCAAGGCACTGAAGCCATCCAATTCCGGTAAGTTAATCATGCTTAAAATGTATTCGTTGGGCTCAAACGGTGACCCTCCAGATAACCCCTGCGCCTGCCTGGATGCACTTGCAAGGACGCTCGCCAGTTTCACCTTCGATGCCGAGGTTTTTTCACCAGCGGTAGCTGGATATATATCTGAGATCTTTCCCACAAATACAGAGAGACCCCGGTGAACCAATCTTTCAACAATATCGGTGCCATTGGGAGATTCGATAAAGTCTGCGGTTTCATCCAGGAGGCGTCGCAGGGGCTCGGATATCACAGCAGCCTCGCTGTTATCATCAATCTCGCTAATTCCCAATGTAGGAGGGCTATTTGAGGCCGGCGCTTGAGCTAGGACGTACGACTCCAATTCAGACGGAGGTAGCAGATTATTTATAAAGGAACTTCCATTAGATCCTCCGCCCGCAGATTCGACCTCGAATACAAATTTCCGATCTATCTTAAGTTGAACTTTTCCAATTAGCTCGGATAGCTCTTCAAGGTTGAGATCAGCACGGGGGTTTATAGATTCGAACACTTCAGTCACAGCAGCCTCAATACGCTCACTCAAGGATTCCCACCCCTTATTAAGTAACCACCAGCTGAAGGTCAGATACATGCGATTAATGCGTAGCTCCTCCTCGTCAGATTCCAGCTTGGTCCTGCTCACCTCTTCCTCAAAATCGGGACTAGGCTTATCTTGACCCCTCTCAGCCATCTGGATAACAGAAATAACATAATTCTTCCTTCCAAGAATGTTCAATTGAAGCCTTGTGAAGAAGACCAGCATAGCACTGGCATAAATAAGAGTGAAAGCTCTAGTCAAGCTTTGTATTTTGAGTTCCTTCCATAGTTGCGTTTTAGACTTCTTTCCCTTGGAATCCTCCTCAGAAATACTGACTGATAGTGCTTGCACAGAATCAGACACCGACTCACTTTGGATATCTGAGGCTTCGAGATCCCCACGCGTTGAAGCCTTGTCAGATCTTTTTGCTTGAAGTTCCTGGGTTATCTTCTCGACGGGGTATTTTTCCAGGATTTGACTAGCAAGTCCCGGCAGCAGCGCCATTATGGTAAAAGTAGCATCTTGCTGATTCTGCTCAAATCTTCGTTTCAGACTATCATTAAAAGTTAGCGTGATCATTTAAAAGAATACCAGAGGGAGTGCGAAGCTTACTTCTCTTTGGCGGCTCTCTCAGTTGCCATCCGATCCTGCAATTCGAAGAACTTCGTCTTAACATAGTCCACTAGAATGTAACCACTGGCCACTATTCCAGTTGCAACCAACACCTTTCTCCGGTGGCGCTTTACAAACCCTGTCGCCTGGCCCAGCATGTTTTTTGTCCGATATGCTCTTTCTACACTCGATCGCGTCGTTCTTTTCTCACAGTTCTAGGCCCTCCTGCGTGCTTTTCAAAAGGATTCACAGCCGGCCTCAAACAAACTACCCTACTCAGGAGGATCGATAAAATGGGGCAATTATGGCTCTTGGCCGCTGTTATACTCGGCGTTGCTCAAAACTCAATGGATTCGCGATTCCTTGTAGAAGAGCCGAGGCAGCTTTTCAAATCCAAACTGTAGGAGGAGGTAGTGTGTGTGCGGTGGGAGGACGATTTGTTTCCCCACGAAGTTATGAGGAGTACTACACACACGCGCATGGGCAGAACTGCAAGTCATTAGTATCTGGCAAATCACAGGTTGGCGAATAGAGAGAATATCTAAGACATGACTTTGACGGGCTTGTTGGAGCCTGGGCCTTCTTAGTAGCCGATTGAGGGAGACAAAGCGTTGCAGTGTTAGCCGGATCTGGGATTCTTCTCATTAGAGAGAATATTAAATACCTAAATAAGCTAAGCTATCGAGATTTCGATTTCTTCTTGTTCTTTGGAGTGCCTCCTTTACTTTTCCTCTTCTTTGTTTTTGGTGGAGGGGGGGGAGTAACTGATTTCTGCCCTGTTATTTGGACCTCATCACTACCACTGTCGTTGTTGTCTTCCAGTTCATTGGAGTTCTTAGTCAACTCTGCAGGCGCATTCTGAACCGTCTCAGAGATATCAGATACAAATTTTTCAGCATCCACTTGCGGTCTGTTTGAAGAGGAGTCGTTTGAAGCCAGGTCGTGCTTGATTATCCTTGTAGCAGCATCTTTATCTATTCGCGATTTTCCTAGAGAGAACAGTTAGCCAATCATACGTTGAACCGCGTAACACGAGCAAATAAAACGTACTAGCATCTGGCTTTCCAGCGACCGCTTTAACTTTAGCCATATAAGACTTGACCCTGTCAAGCTCTCCCATGATGGGATGATTTTTTGTGTCAACGCCAAGACTCTTTAAATATGCTACAGTGGCAGAGCATTAGCATCGCAAGCACAACAAAGTATTCATAACTGGATGCTTCCTTACCAAATAATACAGACGTAAGGGAGTATGAGAGCATGACATAGAGCTGAGCCTGTTCCGTCGGATCGCTGTACTTAGAAAGCAAGTCCTGCAAAGACCTCGATAATATAACATCCAGATTCTCTTTCAGATTCTCTATATCTGACGACAGTTGGTCGACCAGACCTTGGACCTCTGGTATATTTTCCATGGCTATATATGAAAGTTCTGTTGTAGTAGAAAATTCGAAGGCCTTGAAAAAAGTCACTCCCAATGCATTGTAGATCGTCGCATAAAACTTTCCCAGCCGCACCCCTTTGATGAGCCTAAAAATACTTATATCAGACGGTAATGGAGTATTTTTGAGTTTCTTCAAGTATCCAAGCATCGATTGTAATATATTAACGTTGCGTATTAATATAATGATAAGAGAGTCAGTTGCCACCTCACAATTGCGGCGGTAAACCTTACCCTAGAACTAGGGTCAAATGTGCCGATCAAGTATCTTTAGCAAAAGGCGTTAGTGGTTTAGCGGTAAAATTCGTCGTTGCCATCGACGAGCCCCCGGTTCGACTCCGGGCTGACGCAATCTATCTTTTTTTTTTCTTTCGCTTTTGATTGATTTTATTTAATATAATTTAACAATATTTATCCGTCAATAAAGCCAGAGAGTTTATGCGGCAAATAAGGATCCTCTAGATAAGCTATCTCCTCTGTTGTTAGTTTAAGGCCAACAGCCGCCACAGCTTCATCAATCCTTTCGGGCTTGTTAGCACCAATTATTGGGCAAGCACCCTTAGACAATACCCATGCCATTGCAATCATGGACATCGAAACATTTCGCTTTTCAGCGATTACCTGGACACGAGAGATTATTTCAGCGTCATCAGAAGAGCAGCCTAAACCAAGGATCTTTTGAAACGGATCAGCCTCGGACCTTATAGTGGTTTGACCTAGTGGACGAGATAAAACACCTCTTGCAATTGGACTCCATGGAACGAGACCCACACCAGTATCCTTGCAGAATGGAATCATTTCGCGTTCTTCCTCTCGATAGAGAAGATTGTAGAAGTTCTGCATGCTGGTAAACTTTGGCCAGCCGTTTTTCTCAGCTATGAATTGCAATTGAGCAAACTCATAGGCTCGCATGGTAGAAGCTCCAATATAGCGGACTTTTCCGCTCTTTACCATATCATTCAGTGCACACATTATCTCTTCTTTTGGAGTAGACCGGTCCAGTCGATGTATTTGTAGTACATCGACATATGTCCCCAACCTCTCAATTGACCCTTCAACCGCATCAAATATGTGCTTACGCGATAAGCCCTTACGGTTGATCAAGTTAAGTTGATCGCGAGGGATATTTGGATCATTATGGACAGCACCATGGCATTTCGTCATAATAACTACTGTAGAGCGCGGGATGTTGTAATGCTTTAGAAACTTGCCGAGATAAATTTCTGAATTTCCATTCGAGTAGGTATCAGCAGTATCAAACGTTCTGATTCCCATATCGTAAGCTTTCTTCATTAACATAAAAGCAGTATTCAGGTCATCTATGATCCATTCCTCATTTTCAGTCTTGTGGCCGTAAGTACCACATCCAAGAACAATCTTAGATATCTGTAGCCCAGAAGAACCCAGTCTTTGAAACTCCATACTCTAAGAATGTAACGAGAATCCTAGGGCCAGCAGCTGCCCCCATGTATTTATAAGTGCATCTTACCCCGATAATCAAACCGGGGCTTTACTAGAACCCTCAGGACGTGGGGGGAAAGGAAGGCTGACGCGGAAATTAATTTAACCGATTAGAGAAGCCCCGACCTGATCTGCCACAAAACCCATCACATCACGTTACATTCGTTGAGAAGTCCAGGGCCCTCCAAACCCTTGATCCCACGGCACACTGTGTGCTTGTGTATTATAGATGAAAGGATTATCCTTTAGGTATACTGGTTATAGAATTGGATATAATCATGGCGGCAAATTACTCGTGACTGCGATTCAAAGGCGATGGTATTCAAGTGAGATTCAGCTGCGTGACTATCAGAAAGATTGCATAAAGGCCTGTCTAGACGCGTTTGAATCTGGATCAAGGCGTATAGGAGTAAGTCTACCAACAGGAGGGGGCAAGACTGTGGTGTTTTCACACTTGATGCAGCATGTGAAACCCATCATGCCAGGACAGGGCAACAAGATTCTGGTGCTGGCTCACCGAGTCGAATTAATTGGACAGGCACTTGACCGAATCACCAAAACATATCCTCACTTGAATGTCGAAGTCGAAATGGCGCAAAGCAATGCTTCTGAAGATGCGGATATTATCGTTGCATCTGTGCCATCTCTAAGAAAGGAACGCAGGTTATCGAGGTTCAATCCAAAGGACTTCAAACTTATAATTATAGATGAAGTTCATCATGCAGCAGCTCACTCATACTTGGAGATTCAGCGTTATTTTGGTGCGGATAAGCCTGATTCTGCTATTGCAGTGGCGGGGTTTTCGGCCACTTTATCGAGACATGACGGATTGGCTCTGGCCAAAGTGATGGATCGTATTGTATATCATAAGGATCTGATGGAGATGATCACAGATGGAAGTTTGAGCCAGGTGAAGGTTACAACCGTCAAAACAGATACAGATCTTACAAAAGTACGCAAGGTCGGAGGCGATTTTGATGTCGATCAACTAGCTACCGCAGTGAACACTTCAAAACTAAACGAACTTGTATATAAAACGTGGCGCCATATATCAGAGAATGGGAGAAAGTACAAATCAACACTAGTGTTTTGTGTTAATATAGAACATTCAGTAGCAGTTACGTCACTGTTTAGACAACATGGAGTGGATACTCACTTGGTGACTGCAGGCACGCATGCAGGCGTTCGGGCTGAACTGATTGAGAAATTCAAAAATCGAGAGTTTCCAGTGCTAATTAATTGTGGTATCTTCACGGAAGGAACTGATATTCCTAATATTGATATGGTCATTCTTGACCGTCCGACTCGCTCCACGACTTTGCTCACCCAGATGGTGGGTCGTGGTCTAAGGCTTTTTCCAGGAAAATCACATTGCCATGTAGTTGATATGGTTGGCACGATTACTGCAGCCAGTGGACTTGCCACTGTGCCCACGCTTGCAGGACTAGACTCTGATTTAGTATTTGAGGATGGTGATCTGAGTGCGAAGGCAGCACTAGCACCATACAAGAAACGTGAAAAACGACGAGAAAAAACAGAAAAGCCCGATTTTGATAAAGTAAAACTTGAGACATTCAACAGCCTAATGAGCTTTATGTCATTGTCCTCAAACGGCACGCTGTCAGGAGCTTTTCGCCAAAGTCAATTTAACTGGCTTCCCGTAGATGAAAGTACTTATGTACTCAGTGGGAGTGAGGGATATCTCAAAATTCACACTACGGCTGATGACAAGTATAACTTGTCGTTTCATCAGCCGATTCCACATTTTGTATATGGTAGAGCCCAAGGACTGAGATTTAGGGGCTCTAGAATGATGGCGGACGAAAATAGCATAACTAGGGTCCTTAATGCGGCTGATTTATTGGCCTCCAAGCGGTTCCGTCGTCATGTCATTATGCGCAATGCGACGTGGCGCAAGGCTGGTGTGACAGATGAACAAAGATTAAAGCTCAAAAAGGCATTTGAAGATGCATTCAGCCGGAAAATGGATAAAGAAAAGTTTGCCCAAAAGCCCGTTTTTGATGATTCATGGCTTCACCGACTTACGAAGGGTGAGGCTAGTGACGTAATCACGCTATGGACGATAAATAGGACAGCTGCGAATAACGTGCTGAGGAAGTCATATAGCCGTCTGGCAAAAGCTGAGGCAAAGCGAAGTCGCGCAATTGAGGCTTGTGAAGCAATTGGAGTTGGCCCTGTCCACCAGCCTGGTCTGGATACATTGTCCAATGACGAGACTTCAATCGAAGCTCTATCGTCGATAAATCCCAGTCACTATGGCGATGGATCCAACTCTCAGATGATGCATTTCCGAATGAAACAGAGCTCATAGACCAGAAACCGTCCTGATTGAACTATACAGCAAGTGGGATTAACTGTCCCTACATGAAATTTCAGCCTAGTTTCTTTTTGATGCGAGAATAGTGATATATGAACAGAATCAATTCCAATGCAGCAAGTCAAAAAGTTTATGCCAGTATATATTAAGAAGAATTGCCTTGCCGGGATCTTCCAGAATCAAGAATCAAGAGGGTGATTCAGGTGTAGCCATTACTCAAGAACATAAAGGTTATTGTCTGACATTAAGGCAGCATAGTTCTGGTGGAATATTTGACTAGGAAATCTGCCATAGAGTTGAAGAATAGGCAGAATTTCCAACTTTAAAGACCTGCAGAACCACAGAGGTAAAATCCTCATGCATGTGCATACACTTCTCTGAGAGTAAATATTTAGCAAGAAATAGTTCCAACTACATCATTTCAAAGGATATACTACGAATAAGTGGGGAGTTCAAAGAAGCGTGGAAGCGGCTACATTCTGACTGTGAAGCATAGTGGAGGCAGAATGAGTTACAGCGCAACTATCGTCGCAACTTAGTCTTAATGGCCGTGTCGACTTCTTCCTTCTTGACGATGGGTTAATGATAGTCATGCCTAGTCGCACTTATGAGTTTACCACAGGGGACTTAGCACGCTTTCTCGAGGGTTTCAGCTTTCGCGTGTCGTAACGTCCATTCATCAGCTGAGTCAGCTATATTCTTTGTGGTTTGAATACTGCTACTGTGCTCGAGCTCTTTAAGTTGTATTCACGCTTGGCAAAGGGACAAGCCTTCATTCACATGGTCTTCAATGCACTCCACTAATATCTATGATCAGTTTACTTCCTTTCTTTTTTTATGTACCACAAGAGCAGCGGGCAGATTGCATTGTCTTAACCCAAATTAGTAATTTTTTTGATTTTCTCACTTACTTCACTGGACCCTTAAATGATTAAAGACCATCACGTTAAGCAGAGGTAATACGGGACCTGTATCTCATTCTACCGAGAAAAATAAGATACAGGACCCGTAATAAGCAAGGACTTGAAACTGAAGAAAATACTGGGATCCAAACACCTGAATTGGACAACGTCGATAACTCCATAAATTTCGAGAGCCACGCACTCGAGTCACCTCGAGATTCTCAAGTGCAAGATTCTGGAAGACCCACACATCGTCCGCTGGAGCATTGACGAACTATTCAAAAGAGATGTGTTAAGTGAGAAGTTCAGAGAGGCATTAAAGGGGCTACATTCTGATTGTGACCATGTTATGGTGATGTACAACTGCTGGAGTACGGCAAAGGCAGATCCAGTTATAGAGGAACTATCATCACAGCTTGGTATCAGGGGCTGTATCAATTTTTCTCTCCCTGAAGTTTAACTAATAATAGTCATGCCGAGTGATACGAATTTACTTGTTATAGTGCTTTACTACTCTTTTTCGTGGGAATTCCAGCGGGACTGGATTACTTTGAATTCAGGCACTACTAGATGCTGCTTTCGAGTACTTTAAAAAGTAACGATGCAAGAAAGGACCCTGATAATAGCATTATATCGATGTCTCGATGTGTCACTTTCCCAAAAGGTTTTCGATTTCCGGGGTTTGCATTTGAAATCCGACATTCTGAAGGAGAGCGTCAATTGGAACGTGATGCGCTCAAGATATTCCGAATATCAGATTATAAATGCAAAGCAGTATTTCCTGTGAAGACATATCCCGTGGACGAAGAAGTAGTGAGGCTGGTATTCTCTCTCTGGAAGAAGCGGAACGTGGAGGAGTTGATGAATCAGTGTACAGGAGAGCACCTGCGCAACGATCCAGTTACGTTGAGAGCAGTTTCAGAACTGGCTTCATTTCTCATATATGGAATTGAAGAAGGGCTGAGGATTTATGATGAAACCGTGATTCGGCAGAGGCCTCGTCTAAACTACCCAGTGAGAATTCAAGAGCTCCTCAAACAGATACGTCACGAAAGAACAAATTCGGCCGACAACGTGCTATTTGCAATGAGTTTAAATCACGACTTCGTCCACTTGGGTTCAAGCCCTGGCGTAGAACGAGGGAGTATGATATTGACTCTGCGGCAAGTAACCTCCTATTTTGCGAAGCAACATGGCAAGAGACAGAATTAGATATGTTGAAGCCCGGTTTGTTTATACAGTCAATGATGAGCAGGTCATTAGGCTGCCAGTTGAGATGGTGATGAATCCACTGTCAGACGATGCATTTCATGGTGGGACGGTCCCCACAAGCGTGGCAGAGTTGATTCAGTGTATTACAGGGCCTATTACGCTCCTGATATCCGACAGTAAAGGCTGAGAAACGAGAATAGCCGGTAGCACGTGGGCTGATAAGCTCCAGCAATTGCATTGCATGCCGACGGATTGCTGCTATGGCCATAGATCAATACCCGGAAGAATCGGATGAGGTAGGATTCTAAGAGCTTGATCCCGCACCATTAATGATCAAGCATCTTGCAATTATTGCTGTCAGGCAGGACCCGGAACATCGAGGCAGCACTTATAAGTTGATATTCATCCCTGAACCTGCCGTGCTGCTTTCCGGCAGTAGTGCTCGTATAGCCTTGTCAGATATAAGGAAAATATAAGGAAAATACCTCAAGGCTCACCATTATAACATTCGAACTCAAATTCAGCAAAAGAACAATCTCATTAATTCAATTATGATAAACTCATATATGTAGATATTACAACGCTGCTGCGTGCGGAGAAATACACGCGGGTGTTAGCCAAAGTATGCAGTGAGTTCCTCATCGTGTGAATTATGCTTCGAGCCGGGCGTCTGCACATCCCAGTTCAGATCAAGACGACCATCGGCCACTTTATAGTTCTCAACAGCAGCTATAACTTCATCAGGAGTACTAACTGAGATTATGATATCTTTCTGATTGCGGCCAACAAACCCAAACTCTACAGCCTTATCGATCCATTGTAAAAGTCCATCGTAGAACCCGTTCGTATTAAGCACAATAATCGGCTGGGAATGGATCCCTAGCTGGTTCCAGGTAGTGGCCTCGAAGAGCTCTTCGAGAGTACCGAATCCTCCGGGTAGAGCAATGAATGCATCCGCATGCCTGCCCATAAGTCTCTTCCGAGTATGCATATCCTGAACAATAACCGTCTTGCCATATTCAGCCTCTGTGGGTACTTGATCGCCCTGTTCCCGAGCAATCAGCGCCTGGGGGATGATTCCAACCACCTTGCCCCCTCTCGAGGCAATCGATTTAGCTATCGTACCCATAACACCGGTCGTTCCTCCTCCGTATACAAGCCCCCATCCACGTTCAACAAATAGCCGGCCCAACTTCTCAGCAGCGAGAACAAACTCCTCGTCTGATCCTTCGCGCGATCCACAGTACACACAGACAGTTTTAGTATTTGGTTTATCAAGAGTCATCTTGTTTTTTTTTGGTTTATCAAGGGCTCGGAAAGATAGAGAGATCAAATGGCTTTTATCACAACGCGCGCAGGCGCCCTGCTCTTAAATAGTTCCGAGATTGTGTGTGTTGGCGGCAAAACAATAACAAGAGGGTGACTGGCCCCTCTTACCTCCCGCCGCACATCGCCGCACATCGCCGCACAACCTTGCAGATGTCAAAATTCAAAAAAACAACTAGCTTGTTAAGGACAGTTTTGGAATAATCTAGAACATCTCAACTGTGGCCTCCAATATTTTAAAACCTGACCACATCGTTTTCTCTTGTTCACACTTCCCTCCGAACAGGTTTCTACCAAGCTCGTATATTCGAATAATAACCAGCCGAGACTTCCCCCTCACTGTCTTGTGACTATGACTACGTACTCGGTTGGTTCCGTCGGCAATCCTGCGGACGGCTATGGCCGGCCCTGGCCGGCCCAGCAGAAGCTTCTAAACAGCACGATAACGCTTCTATCCGAGAATTTGTAGGCAAAGAGTGATATATAACGGTGGATGAGATGGCATCCGTCATCGGGGCGGCCCCGAGACTTATCTTGAATGTGATGGACAATGCCTTTGTTTAAAGCACTTGTTGAGTTAGTTCTTTATCAACGATTACACGGTGGCTAATTGCGAGTAGTCGCGCGCTACAGCGCGTAATCTAGGATCGAAAAAATCTCAGTGACGGGCTCTCCAATAGTCTGATGAACCATATTAGATAGTGAGAAACGCTAAGTACGCCTAGTGCAATTGACTCCAGAAACATGTTTACTCCAGCAGTGGCCCTGTAGTGGCAGTGGACGATAAAGGAGGCGTTAACTCCGATAGTCCTGAACACCGAGCGATGTGGGGGGTGGGGACTCCACACAGCAGTTGCGTGCTCAGCTGCTTTCAAATCCAAATCAGATTCGATTCAACCAAACAATGTCATACAGAGGAAAGGCCTTACTTGATCTTACGGGACGAATTGCTCTAATTACAGGAGGTGGAACCGGCTTGGGAGCCTCTATTGCCGAAGCGTTTATTGAAAATGGCGCCTCAAAGGTGTACATCACTGGTCGCAGAAAGGAGAAATTGGATGCAACTGTAAGCCGGATCAATGCTCTTGGAGTTGGGAAAGGAGGCAGGGTCATTGGACTCCAGGGGGATGTATCATCTCATGAAGGGTGCAAGAAACTGATTGACGACTATAAGAAGCTTGAGAGTGAGTTGGATATCTTGGTCAACAACGCCGGTATCAATCACAAGACGGAAGCACCATCTGTAGATAGACCGAAGACAGTGGCAGAGGACGGAATTGATGCGTTTGCAAAGGATTTGTCTGAACGACACCTAAACTTGAACTACGATGGGTGGGTTGAGTCGGTTCGAACAAATGGTATTGGCCCCTACGTATTAAGTTTTGGGTTTTTGCCGCTTCTGACAGAGGCTGCGAGGAAGGGTGAGGGTCGAGGCAATATTATCAATCTTGGTTCTGTTGCTGCATTTGCTGCAGGCCCTCCTAACTCTGCTTCTTATCAAAGCTCAAAGGCGGTAGTGGTTAAGGCTACAAGGCAGATTGCGCTTCGAATCAGGGGTACATTTGTGCGCGTCAACTCTATTAGTCCTGGACTATTTCCTAGTGATATGAGTGCTCCTCAGCTAACTGACAAGCTCCGTCTCAGTGTGCCAGTGGAGAGATTCGGTGAGGAGCACGAGATCGCAGCACTGGCTCTGTTCCTAGCAGGCCCCAGTGGTGGGTACACGAACGGAACAGACTATCTGATCGATGGTGGCCGCCTTATGACGATCTTTTAAACATCCACATATCGTGAATTTGGTATGGGTCATACTTTGTAGCCCCATCAGTTACAGTTTTAGCTAGAGTGAATCCATTTTTTTCCAGAGTTTTCCTACTAGCGTTATTATTTGCAAACGTATTTGCAAAAAAGTAACGGATATTTAGCCTATTGATACCAACTTCTTGTAGAGTTGTCTGAAGAGCGACGCTCATAATGCCCTTGCGATGGTACTTTGGCGACAACCAGAAACTCAGAATCATGAATGGTTCGTCTAACCCTGGCTCGGAAATGTACTGTTTGATCTCCTTGTTATTAATTTCATCTGCGCTTATAAATGCCTTGCCAGATACAGCACCAATTAGTTGACTCAGGTTCGATCTGTCTCTGATGGCCCAGTATAGTGGCACACTGCATGCACTGAGGTCTTTCCGGTCAGTGATGAACTCCATGGCATGCTCTTCAGTGTATGGAAGACGTCTAGGCCCGGACAGAAATTCTGTCACTCGAGGATCATTCATAGCTTCCACGAGTGGCTCAACATCTTGGGCAGTATATGGCGACAAGTAGTAAGGCTCGAAGAGCAGTATTTCCTCAGAGGGCATTGTTATTCTGAATTTGAAGTATCTTAAATAGACACACCACTCTAAATCTACCTTGATCCGATCTATATGGCGGATATGTCAAGATCAAGGAAATGGCGAATCTCCATTGTTTGTGGGCAACACACCACGTTTCTTGATAATTGCGGAAACATCGCCAAACAAGGTTTTTTGAGCAGAGTGATGGCAACAGAACCGCAACAGGCCGAGCCTGAACGTCAAGAGAGAAGTCTCTGGGATAGATTCAAATGGGCATTGCTGGTATATGTTATAGTTACAGTGGTGACGGGCCAATTAACCAAATCAAACACCGGTAGTAATGTGCCTGCACCACCGGGGGAAGGAGGGGCTGAAGGAACACCAGCACAGAGTGTAATGACATGGTATCCGCTATGGAAACTGGAAGATGAAATGAATGTATTGGTGTATATTGATCAGTCGCCTGAATTGGATTTGGCTCGTAGTCAGCTTGTTATCGATGAGAAGCAGATTGCATTAAAGCGAGCTAAGGGAGACACTGTTGAGCGAAAGTTTGATTCAACTAAAGTTCAAGTTGAGGTTCCTATTCGGGATGCAAACAGCTCTATCTATGCACATTTATTGATTAAAAAGAGTGATGGTTCGGATATTTACAATGTTACAAGGACTCTCACATTTGTTCAGGCAAAGAAACGAGAGGTCAAGAAACGGCATTTGCTGGATTCGGCAGACAGCGGGAATGAAGATCAGTCTACAGTCAATGAAGAAGACATTGAAAGGGTTCCGGACGCGCCAAGTGTACATTACCACCCAAATATCAGCCTTGCACTGGTAACTAGTGACTCGCCGTTTATTCCTAGTCGAGTGCCAGCAGGAGTTCGCGCCTACTTCCCAGAGGCGTCGCAATATAGAAATGAAACCTCTAACATTGGATTCTACTATCCGATAGTGTTTAATAATCAATTCTGGCAACTTGATTCGCAGTTGCGAGAAGTGCCTGTTGAAAGTGTAACTCTGAATGTTGAGCTTTACATTCTGTCGAATATGAAGTTTCAATTTCTATCGACAATAGATGACAATTTCAAGAATAGTAATGACAATAATAAGCAGCAGCAACAGACTCTAGGAAAGGGGGAGATCGATGAGGTGAAAAGAATGTTATCAGAGACAAACCCGTATTTACTAGGGCTGACGATGGTTGTTTCGTTATTCCATACATTGTTTGAATTTCTCGCGTTTAAAAATGATATTTCTCACTGGAAACATAAGCAGGATTCAGTCGGGGTGAGTCCGCGTACAATTATAGGCAATGTGGTGATGCAGGCGGTAATTTTTCTTTATCTGATCGATAACTCCGAGTCTACCAACTATATGATTCTACTTTCACAGGGCTTTGGTATACTGGTCGAGGCATGGAAGATCACCAAAGTGGTTGATATTCAAATAGTCGGGGGTAGTGTTAAGCTTATTCCAAAGCACCAGCTCACAGAGACTGAGCAGAGGACTATGGAGTACGATGAGATTGCATTTCGATATATGTACATTCTGGCAATCCCACTTTTGCTGGCATATGCGGGATACTCAGTAGTATATGAGACGCACAAGTCTTGGTACTCGTTTATAATCTCGACATTAGTGGGATCAGTGTATGCATATGGATTCTTGATGTTAGTGCCGGGGATATACATAAACTACCGACTCAAGTCAGTGGCCCATATGCCAGCAAAAGCAATGGTGTACAAATTCCTCAACACCTTTATTGACGATTTGTTTGCATTTGTGATCAAGATGCCATGGTTACACCGGATCGCGACTCTTCGAGACGATGTTATATTTTTCATTTATCTGTACCAGACGTGGCTTTATAAGGTGGATTACTCACGAGTGAATGAATATGGCCAACAGGCAGTAGTAGATGACGATTCTTCTTCGCGGGAAGAAGAGGAGGAAGAGAGGAGGAACCAAAAGACCAAGTAGTTGTACGCGCTCGACATATTTAATAAACCGGTTCTAGAACAATATTAAAAATGTCTCCTTTCTTATCCAGAGCTGACTACTAGGTACTAGAACTGCAAAACAACAACTAAAAGCAAAAAATATACATCGGAGTCCATCCACAACCCACAGTGAGATGCGTTTCAGATCTGTTCTACGCCCTTAACAAATTTTTTTTTTTTATTTTTTAATTCCAGATGCTCTATCAAGACTCAGTGAGAGATGGAAGAACAATTTTCCTCTCATCCGCTACGTTATATATAGGAGATGATGATTACGTTGGCCAAGAGAACTCCCCAACCCAAAACCCAAACCCCCAAAACCCACCAATCACATTCAATAGCCAAACGTCGTCTGTATCTCCTAACCTGACAACAAATAGCATACTCAGTTACGTCTATGTCACCAACTGATCTGAATGATAAGGCAAGGGGTATCTGATTATTAGTACAATCGAAAACAGCGGACAAACGATCGTCATTTCAATACGCCCGCAAAAGTACCGAGAAGCCCGCGCGCGTGCGTTGCATTGCAGCAGGAGGAGTGCTCGTGTGAGCATTCTCCTGATTGGGTTAAAGGGATCTCCAGGCCCTCTCCCCCTTTAGAGAGTAATGACACCGAAACAAGTAACTAATAGCCTGAACTGAACAGAACTCCAAAGATCGGGGAGGGGGGTTTAAGCAGTGGATAAGATGATAATGATGAAGCTATGGATATGGCTCTATATATATTTATATATAAATATATATGCTACTACTACTACTACTACTACTACTACTACTACTACTACTACTACTATTCATACAACTCCAAATGGGTTCTATTCTAGGCTTCTAGAAGACACACACGTCGAAAACGGCTAAGCTTTTTAGTTTGTGCATTTCGATGGACAAACAACCGCCAAGAGTCCTCCAAACAGCAGAAAAAATATCCTTAGGGCGTACCACCCGTGGCGAAAAATAAATTAGGCACTCAAGTGCACACACTGGCACGCACAGCACACACACGACCAAATGCCAACGGTTAGTATTACGCTACTACTAACCAGTTGCTATATATATATATATAAGTCCACTTGTCCCCCCCATCGTTATCTTGACATTTTTTCCCCTGTCCCCTGATATTGCCGTTTAATAGCATCTAGTTTATCTTTTAACAATACTTTTAACAAATACCCTTTAAAGTTCCCTGTGGCGTTGTTATTTGAGTTATTTGTTTTCTCGTAAGGGAAAAAGTATTTGTTGTTGTTTCTCTAATCGCGTGCCGTTCCAGATAGCCGCCGGGTGCTGCGCAAATCGCTAACGACGTCGAGGATAGAAGGGTTTCACAGCCACTACTATCAAGAACTTTTTGTTCGTGTTCATTTTGGGGCGCATCCATATCAACGATCCAACCCGGGTTGATATAGTACGGGGTTTCTATTGATCTAAAACTGGTAGGGCTGGAAGCAACCGAAATAAAATAAAAAAAAACGTTATATTGTAACCGGAGGGAGTCATTTAAGGTTGTATTGGGTGTGTTATAACATCAGGACTTGCAAAAAGAAGAAGAGAAGAAGAAACAAAAGAGGATTAAAGGATCCTAGTGTGGTTTGCATTCAGGAGGGGATTCATTACTGTCGATACAGGAGAAGAAGCAGATAATAATAGCATTCAGCGCATTTAACTTCGCCTTTTGAAAGAGAGTAGCAACCCTTTCTACATTCTTTTCAAGCATTTTTGCATATATATATATTTTTGGTTTAAGCTTCTCGACTCTTTTCGACAATAAAGAGAGTTTTTTCACAAAAAAAAACTGAGAGAGAGCTTTTATATAATTACTTTCCTGTACATTATCACGAATTTTTTTGGTGGTGGCATATATCAGAGGGATTTCGGTAAATGTCGATATGGCTACACCAACTAATATAACTTCATCGGGTCAGTTCGATGATGAAAAGCATATGGGGTTCTCAGATGGACTACTAGGTGAGCTATCGTCGTCATCGTCGTCAAATCCACCTGGGTCCCCAACTTCGTCCAAAGTTTCAAACATTCTGGCAATTATATCACGACCAACTAGAATAATGAGGCACGGCCTCATAGTCAAAGTACTCTGTGTATTGGCATCGGTTTATGTGGTTATTGTGACGACTCTATATTTATTCACTTCAGATTATTATCCATTATCGGCGCATGGTCTTACAGATGCCATTGGCAACTCGGCTACAATACGAGAACCAATAAACAAATTCTACAGTGAATCATTTGATCCTACTCTTGCTCTTAATGATCTTCAGGCGAATAGTAGTGTTTCCGATGGTCCGTTTGAGTTTGAGTGGAGGAACTGGATTGATCTTAATGAGGTTTATAATTTTGGCCGTGATTCTATCTGGCCCTTTACAAAGTATGGTAATAAAGGAGTGGAAGATTATCAGTTACCCTTGAAAAAGCATGCCTCGGAACATGAACATAGAATGATGGGTAAGCTTTATTTGGATAAACTGGCCCCGGCCCCTCAAAAGGTTATTGTAGTTGGAGGTGCTAGAGCAACTTATTCTGTTGTTGCAAAGGAAGGTGGTCGAAGCTATGTTGGTTACGGTGATCAGATTGAAAACTCGGTAGCTGCCTCTACTGAAACACCAAAGCCTGCTCCTAATCGGTCTGGAAAGCACGATGATCAGCCACCTTCTGAAGAGCAAGCCAAGGCTGACAAGAAGAAGGAAGAAGAAGAAAAGAAACAGGCTGAAGAGAAAAAGAAGAAGGAGGACGAAGAAAAGAAGAAGAAGGACGATGAGGAAAAGAAGAAGAAACAGGAGGAGGAAGAGAAGAAAAAGGATGAAGAGGAGGAGAAGAAGGACCCTGAGGACACTTCTGAGAAAACTTCTGGGGGTGCATCTGAAGAAACAACTCAGGAAGAAAAGAAAGAAAAGAGATCCTTGTCGTCAGAACCTGAATTCACTGGCCTTGAACCTCTTGTCCCTGCCCTTGATGGGCCTTTGCAAGACAAGATTGCTGTTGACTTGAACTTGGACATGTTCAAGCTGGACCTTGACAAGTTGGAATTTCCTGGCGAAAATGCCACTGATGAAGCAAAGGCTCATGCACGAATGATTGCAAAGGCTCGCAAGTACATCCAAAAGTCTGAAAAGCACTTTTATGAAGTCACTCTTTCAAATGACCCTCAAGGCCACGGTACACATTATGACTGGAGATTCTTCAACTTGGTTCGTCACGATAAGGACCATGAAGCTTCAATGCATCATTTGATTAGAGCTTGGTCCAACTTTGTCAACCAAGAAAACATTCTTACCTGGATTGCTCATGGTTCTCTTCTTGGCTGGTACTGGGATGGGATTGCTATGCCTTGGGATAGTGATAATGATGTTCAGATGCCAATTATGGAACTCGATCGGTTTGGTCGCTTGTATAACGGAACACTGGTTGTCGAGGACCCTGAAGAGGGAACTGGCAGGTATTATATTGATGTCAGTCCATGGTATGTGGAACGAAAGAGAGGTAACGGTCGTAACTTGATTGATGCTCGATTTATCGACATTCGGTCGGGCATTTACATCGACATCACGGGCCTGGCCGTGGTAGGTCCTTCCACAGAAAAGTTCCAATGCAAGAATGCCCACACCTATATCTTGCCCAAGATCTCTCCCTTACGACGAACTAAGTATGAAGGCGTGGAAGCATATGTTCCCAACAACTATGAGGCTATTTTGGGCCAAGAGTACAAGAACTATCGCAACGACAAGTATAAAAAGTGGGTCTATAACCGAAACCTGCGTCTATGGGTTCCAGAGGGCAAATGCGACAAGTACACAAACAAGGCCAAGATGATTGATCCTGAGACTGAAGACCTTTCTCTTTATGGTGCCTGCAACGACCGAGCCATCTGGAATGAATACAATATCACAAAGCATGTTACAGAGATACATTCACGGGAAATGGATCTATATAACTCGTTGGAACTGGATGATGATGGAGATAAGCATGCCTCTAAGGAGGACTATGAAGATGCTCAAAAGGAGCATCTCAAAAACATGAATCAGAAATTTGCTGATTTAATTGAAGGATATAATGCCCCATTGCGTTACGATCCTCGATGATTTGCTTGGTCATTTAACTTAATAACACTGTGTAAATTGAGAAAAAAGAGATATGTAGTAATGACAACTACTATAATGACATTTTACTAATCTTCCTCCGCTCTTTGGCCTCATTTGGGGTGGGACTAATCACTGATAAGTGTGAATGGGCACGTGACTTTTCTAACCACAAAGGTGTTTTAAATGTCTTCACTAGTCGGATCCCAATTTTTTTTCTTTTTCAAATATATTTTTTAGATACTGGAACACTATTTCTGCCCCCTTTCCCCTTTATACTTCAGTTCTCTCTGGGTGGAAAAGAATTCAAAAGTGAATCAGAATGAGAGCTGCTGCCAAACTGGCTCCCACGATGGTTATACCGGCAGACCCTTGTGATTTGGCAGCATGCACGGCGGATTGTTTTGAATTCTGCGATTTCGATTCATGCCCCGAATGTGAAGCCGCTGAGAAGGATCACATGTCGTCTGCTACCTCCTGCTACGATAGTGTTGTCGATGATTGTGCTGAATGTATATCGGCCAAGCGAGATCATCTCGAAAGAGCCGTCAGTCCCTGCCAGGAACCATCGTCGTCAAACAACTTGGTTACAAAGAGAAGAAAAATTGAACAAGACAACCAACACCAACAGGATATTGAACTTCTGCTGTCGACTACGCCTCAGGAGATCTTGGAATGTCACTGGGATGACTGTGCGTTCAATACTAGTCAGTTACGGGACTTCGACTTCCATTTGAGTACTCATTTGAAAAATGAAGATATGCATACTCTACCATCGCCTCCAGACTCGATTAATCCCTTCCAGTGCGAGTGGAGTAAATGTACTTTTGAAAGCCAGGACTATGTTCAGTTCATGTCGCATGTTAGAGGACATCAAACCCATCATCATTCGTTCGAGCTCGCCCATTATACTCTAGATGCCTTGAATAGCACTTCTCCCGTGCCTCACAACAGTCAAGAGCATCACCACCAGCATCATCATGATGTAACAAGTTTCATGCCGGACCACCATGATCATGACCACCAGCTGCATCACCACCAAGAAATAGAGCACAATTCACTCTTGTCGCTGTCTTCACATACTACCCCTTCATCAGCACATGTTTGCAAATGGATTACAGATACAAACTCTGGCATGGTTTGTGACCATGTCTTCAACTCACCTCAGGAACTATCGGAGCATGTAGTCGCTGACCATATAGGGTCAAGGAAACGGGAATATACATGTCTATGGCAAGGTTGCGAGCGTAATTGCAGGCCATTTGCGCAGCGACAAAAGATAATAAGACATTTACAAACACACTCAAAAAATCGCCCATTCAAATGCCATGAATGCGGCAATACATTTGGCGAAGAAAGTGTGTTGATTCAACATATGAGAATTCACTCGGGTGAGAAGCCGTTCGAGTGTAAGATTTGCCATAAGAAATTCGCTGCCAGTACCGCACTATCAGTGCATCTTCGAGTTCATACTGGAGAAAAGCCCTTAGTGTGCAAGTTCCCAGGCTGTGGGAAAAGGTTCTCCGAATCTTCGAACCTCAACAAACACATGAAGATTCATTTCAAGGATCGTACAAATAGTATAGAGACTGACAGCAGTATTAGTAGCTGATATATATAGGGGAAATAAGAGGATCTGTGTGAGTGTGATGTTGATAAAAATAAAATAAGTATTGTTTCTTTTATATAAACTTCTCTTCTTCGGTGAAATTGCCAACTGGCGGTGGTTTTTTTATGATTCCGACACATTCTCAGGGTTTCGGTAGAGAATGATTTCTGATTGCTTGAAATAACGTCTGGAATCTTCGTCTATTAGCACTAATGAAAGAAACGTCCTGGTGGAGAATTTCTTGTTAACATCCCTGAAAGTAGGAGTCAAGTCAAATCCACCCAAAAACAATCGGATAGGGATCGTTTCGCCCCGGACCGGTGCACCATCCATGATTTCAAACCGTACCAGAGTATCGCTTTCATTATATTGATTTGGAGCCACGCCAACTGTTTCTCGCCGGATAATGGAGAGCTCCATGTGCTTTATTTTCAGCCTCACCAGCAAGAAATAGATCCTGCCAACTATGACATCTTTGAGATGATATCTCGACTTCGAATATTCAAATTCAATATGCAAACAATCCTCAATTCCAACGTCCATCTTGATTGAACTAATACCATCCGCTGGTACCTTGTAACTATACACCCATACATCCTTATCACGAACCACATCAGCCATCCGCCGGAATACTGTCACTCGTACATAATATCTTAGCTTCACATTCACTCCCAAGTAACTTTCGAATTGCTTCTCTACATTTTTGAACTCAAAGTCGTACGTCTCTGGATGGCGCAGCTCGGCTGGAGCCGCCAGTTCCTGACCCAGAGATAGAAAGTCATCATGCTGACCCCGATCATTGCTCATCTCAATGCTTCCTACAAATTGAACTTTGATTCCCGTATGCTCCAGTTTCTTGCCATCTCTAGGTCGTATAGTCACTGACCCCTTGACGGACTCTCCATCCACATACAACGGAACACTTTCCCGTCTTGCCTTCTCTCCCTTCACATCCACATGTGTTCGAGAGTCTTCGCCATCCAGACGTATCTCAATGTCTAGAGGCGACTTGAAAAACAGCGACATTGTCCTCCGAACCTGTGTCTTATTGTATGTAACTTGTTCCCTTTGCGTGGCGGGCCTGAACTACAGATACTATATAATATAATGTATTATTATATTTGTTGTTGTGTGAGCCTTGGCTCAATGCCTAGCTATACTGAGCATGCTGGGAGATTGGAATATCTCCTCACGCCGGGGTCGACCCGGCATTATTCCCCACAAAGTCTAATTCCTGCCGCCTATAGCCAGCTCCGGCCGAACTTCTGAATATATTTTTTTGCGATCCATCATCAACCAACACCACTACTTTTGCGTAACGAGAAAAAAAACATTCGCAATGTTCAGGCTGCTGAGAATCTCTCGCTCGGCCGTAAGAGTTTCGACGGTAGCGATGCGTTGCGATATACGACCGGTGCCTGCGCGCTTGTTTCATTCGAGTATATCGAGGCTGGCGGTCAAGCCGTTCATGCTCGCTGATATTGGTGAAGGAATCAAGGAATGCGAGGTCATTCAGTGGTTTGTAGAGCCTGGTGCTACTGTGGAAGAATTCGATCTGTTATGTGAGGTGCAGTCTGATAAAGCTAGTGTCGAGATAACTTCTCGATTCAACGGCGTGATCAAGAAGTTGTACTATGAGGTTGGTGAAATGGCATTGGTTGGGAAACCACTGGTTGATATCGATATCGCTGGCGAGGAGCCTCTGGCTGAGTTTCCTGCCGCAGATACTGGCGTGAAGCCGGTTGATGGCGGTGCGCAAAGTGCAGAGGTTACAATTGAAGATGTACCAAAGACATCTACAGGGACAAGTACACGATTCGGATCGCTCGCCACCCCAGCAGTGCGCCGTATCTGTAATGAGCTTGGCATTGACGTCGCCGATGTTAAAGGAAGTGGCAAAGATGGTCGCGTTTTAAAGGAGGATGTCATGGCCCACTCTAACGGAAGTGAACCTTCTCCGTTAGCACCAGCATCAACACCGGCACCACCACCGGTAGTCTCGGATAAAGAAGAAATCATGCCTCTGACGCCAATTCAGAAGCAGATGTTCAAAGCCATGTCGAATTCGCTGTCTATTCCTCATTTCCTCTACACTGACGAAGTCAACTTGGCAAAACTAACTCAACTCCGAAAGTCAATCGATATCAAAATGTCATATATGCCCTTCTTCATTAAGGCTCTGTCATTGTCATTAAACAAGTACCCTCTACTAAACTCTCGAGTGGACGTATCATCAGGCACTCCAATGCTGGTTAAGAGACCGGCTCACAATATAGGAATTGCAATGGATACCCCACAGGGTCTGATTGTGCCCAACATCAAGAATTGTCAGAGTCTTTCGATTATAGAGATTGCCCAGGAGCTTAATAGACTACAAGATCTGGGCAAACTTGGCAAGCTAAGCACCAATGACCTCAAGGCTGGTACGATTACATTATCAAACATTGGTACTGTAGGTGGTACTTATGTGGCTCCGGTTATTGTTGATTCGACCGTGGCCATTGGAGGTTTGGGCAGAGCACGGACTCTGCCACGATATGATACGGACATGAACGTGGTACCGACTTCAGTTGTAAACACTAGTTGGAGTGGAGATCACCGGGTAGTGGACGGTGTAAGCATGGCCAGAATGGTCCAAGAATGGAAGACACTAGTTGAATCACCAGATAAGATGATCCTCAGCCTTAGGTGAAGTCGCATATAAATATACCTAGAATTCTATAAAGTTAATCTAAATGCATAACGTTTATCATGTTTATTTGACTAAGACCTAGAGCACATTCCGATAGTTACCGATGGCGCTCAGACTTGGAAATATGGAAAACACCGCTCAGCTATCATGGTTCTCTAGATGCCTGTAATATATAGCTAGGAATGTGCAGGAGCTGCTTGCCAGATGATATTACGTGTACGCCTCCTCCTTGACCCGTCAACCTAAATCCTAAATCCTAAATAGGTTGCACGATAGAACTAAGAATATGAATAACTGGTTGGAGACAAAGATTGTATTTATTTTCTTTTCTTTAGTCTCTAGAAGAGAAAGGGCACTGTCAAATTTTCAACCTCTCCCTGCTATAAGTGCCATAGTTCTTCTGAACTGGAAAAAGTTTCGCCTTAGCCATGAGTCACCATCAAATCAATTATTCAGTGCCTGAGTTAGAAGAAAATTTGTAAACCGGTAGAAGCAAATTTATGAATGTGTTCATGTTCTCGCCCTACCATTTTCTTTTATACCTTCGAGTCATCTAGATACTACATCAGTGATCGAAGCTGTTTATGTCATCACTATCTACCATAACAAGAGCATTAGTGAAGCTGGCTTTATAGTAGTTATGCACAGATACGTGGTCTATATGCCCAGCAGCCCTCAGGTAGCTGTCCATTTCCACCATGACGCTCACAGTTGTAACTCAGATTTAGACACTCGTTCAGACACTTGACATTTACAAATCCAAATACTTTAAGTATAGAAAAGGCTTCTCCTCGGGTCCATGAAAGGCAGTCGACGCCGTCCGTTGAGCTCATGCACATTCTCACCGATTTAGTTGCTTTTGCAAGACTTGAGTCCCATGGGCGATAAGTGAACGACACACAAGAACTCTCGGGAGCATGTTCTTCAAGGGAAAAGATTGAACTAGGATCATATCTAGCATTATATTTAATTCCACTAGATGTTTTGTTCATCTCATGTAGGGGCTTCGACACGTCGATTGCCAACGAATCAGTAGGCAGGTCAAAGGCGGTCTTCAAATGGTATAGTGTACTCAGCCTATCAAATATCCCATACGATGTATTAGAAGCAGCCTTGCCATAAATTATCTCCAAATATGCAGCACCGTCCTTGTTAATGTCGCCAGTGCAGGTATAACTCTCAGCAGCAGCTCTCTTAGCGTTGGCTTCGAGGTCATCCGGTAAAGAAATGACTGTATCCAACGCTGCATAATCCCCACCATAGCACCCAAATATGCTTTGGCCCGAGTACTTGTAAGTTCTCACGCATCCTGATTCGTCCTGGCGTGATAACTCAACAGCCTTCCCCGCAAAGCCGACTTGTAGAACCAGCTGCAAGAACACTGCAGCACACCATATTGATACCATGCGAATCCCCTAGCGTACTTCCGAAGCTATTTTTATCGTGGTTGCCGTTGGATTCTAAATCAACCGGAAGTTCAAGTGATGAGATATTTTTCGTCTGGGGTTCCTTTTTGCGGAGTAGATCTGAGACTACTGTGACGAAATGGTAAGAGCTTCGATCCGAAATCGTTGTGTATACCATTCAGACTCAAGACCGCGATATACTCCCGATAAGGGTGCGGATACTTAGCGATACGATTCATGGTTCGTTCGGTAGTGGTGTTTGTTCAATCTCGTAATAAATCTCGGTCCGAGGACAATGGACTATAGAGCGGAGGCCAGCCTGTAAGCAGAAAATGTAGTATGTGGCTCGGCCTATCGTGCGTTAAAAAGCATGGAGAAACGGCTTACCCCGCGATACTGTGAGAGTTGGTTTGCTATACTGGTGGTTCACTCGGACCGAGAGTGTGGTCTGTTACGAGACCCCACAGTTGATAAAGTATTTAAACGCGGGGAAAGGAGGAAACGAATATACTACTTTTCTTAACTAGACAGATAGTCTTTGGTGAACCGCTGCAAATAATGGAGGCGAAATCTGAGGATTTTGAACATCTTGAGAAAGGCGAAGCTGCCGTAGTCGATTGGACTGAGGAGCTAAGTGCTTCTGAACACAGCCTGACCCTGAGACAGGCTCTGCGGGTTTACAGGAAGGCAATAATGTGGTCTGTCATTGTGTCCATGTGTACTGTCATGGAAAGTTACGACTTGCAATTAATTGGGTCTTTTTTTGCGTATCCGTCATTTCAGAAGCGATATGGAGTTCCATTTGAAGATGGATACCAAATTCCTAGCCATTGGCAAGTAGCACTAAGCCTGGCAGGAAATATCGGAATTGTAATTGGTATTTTCGCTAACGGATTCCTGGTCGACCTTATGGGTCATGTAAGGCTGCTTCAAATCGCACTTGTATTCATGGCAGCATTTATTTTTATCCCCTTCTTTTCGAATTCTATTGAAGTACTTTTTGTTGGAGAAATTCTTTGCGGTTTGCCCTGGGGTATATTTAATACTATTGCCCCGTCATATGCTGCTGAAGTCTGTCCTACTATTTTGAGAAGTTATCTGACTACTTTTGTGAATCTCTGTTGGGTTATTGGCCATATGATAGCAGCTGGTGTGCTAGATGGCCTTGTTTCAAACACGACTCAATGGTCCTATAGAATTCCATTTGCAATTCAATGGGCATGGCCGCTGCCGCTTTTCATTCTAATATCTTTTGCTCCAAGCTCGCCATGGTGGCTCGTAAGACACAAGAGAATTGAAGAGGCAGAGAAAACAATGAGTAGACTTGCTGATGACTCACAAGGTCTTATTAACTACCAAAGTCTAGTCGCTATGATGGTACGAACAAATCAGCTCGAGAAAGACATGAATATCGGGTCAAATTATCTTGATTGTTTTAAGGGGGTTGATTTGAGACGTACTGAAATTGCTAGTGTGGCATGGGGGTCTCAAGCATTAGTGGGGTTTGTTGTGCAAGGATACTCGACTTATTTCTTTGAACTTGCAGGTCTTCCAGCTAGTCAGGCTTATAAACTGGCTTTGGGTTCATACTGCATTGCATTTGTTGGAACTGTGACATCATGGATACTTCAAAAGTTCTTTGGCCGTCGTCAGATCTATATGTGGGGATTGGTGGGCATGACACCAGTGCTATATATTGTTGGGTTTCTTGAATTTGGTCGTAATACTAGTAGCGCAATTCCATGGGTGCAGTCTGTTCTTCTCATGGTATGGTTCGCCGGGTATGGTCTGACTATTGGTCCTATCCCATATGTGATTGCAAGTGAAACTTCTGCTACAAGGTTAAGGATGAAAACAATCAGTATATCCCGAAATATTTACTATATTCTGAATATTGTCAGCACTATCGCAGGCCCATATATGTTGAATCCCCAAAACGCCGATTTGAAAGGCAAGGCCGCATTCCCTGCTGCGGCAATGTCGACAGTTCTATTGATTTGGGCTTATTTCAGACTACCTGAATGTAAAGGCCGTACATATGAGGAGCTTGATATTATGTTTGAACGTCATATTCCTTCCAGGAAGTTCCGCGCATATGTTGTTGATACCACTGAAGTTGGTGATATAGTTCAAGTTGAAACTTAAATAGCTTTTGCATAATCTCGGTCCGAAAAATCTATTTCTTTTCTAATCCCTATAGCTTAGTGTCGATTCCGGTGTCGAAGTTGAAGTAGTTTCTCGGTCCGAGAGGAATGATCAGCGGGGTACCCACGATTCGCGGCCAATGCGGGGGTCTTCGCCGATGAGTACTGAATATCGAGTGATATAAATAGAGCGTCGTTGGGTCACCATCTCCCATTTATTTGTTCTTTTAGCAAAAGGTGTTAGTTGATGATAATGAGTGGGCAGCCAAATATTGTGTTTATCATGGCCGATGACCATGCAGCTAAGGCAATTAGCTGTTACGGAGAAGGACTGAATAATACTCCAAACCTGGATCGTATTGCCAATAATGGAATGCTATTCAATCACTGCTATGTGACAAACTCAATCTGTACACCGAGTAGAGCTAGTATCCTCACTGGCACTTATAATCATGTCAATGGTGTGTATACCCTTATGAGCAAGATCAACAAGCGGATTCCGAATGTCGCCAAACACCTGAGATCAGGGGGGTATCAGACTGCCATGGTTGGTAAGTGGCATCTTGGTGAAGGAATTGACCATGAGCCGAGTGGATTTGACTATTGGTCTGTTGTGCCTGGACAGGGTGAATACCATGATCCTGTGATGATTGAGATGGGGACTGAGCGACAAGAGATTGGGTATGCAACAGATATTATCACAGATAAATGTCTCAGTTGGTTGGATAAGAGAGATACCGGCCGCCCATTCTTTCTGATGTGCCACCATAAAGCCCCTCATAGATCATGGGAATGTCACGAAAAGCATAAGCACATGTTCCAAGAAGATGTTAAAGTTCCCGACACGTTCAGTGATGACTATAAAAATCGTGCCAAAGCTGCTGAGGCTGCCAAAATGAGAGTCGATTCCGATTTGACTTATTTTGATCTGGGTCTAGCTCAGCCGGATGGTGGTGCATCTGTGGTTGGTGAAAAGCCATATCCAAGTGGAACTGATCGAAAGATTCCAAACCCCTCTGATGTCACGAAAATGAAACTTATAGACAAGGACACAGGCGAAATCTTCAGATTTAAAACTAACGAAGAATTGAAACATTTCAAGTATCAACGCTACATCAAGCGATACCTGCGAACAATCCAATCAATTGATGACAATGTGGGTCGACTTTTGGATTATCTAGACGAGGCTGGGATCACTGACAACACTATTGTGATTTATACTTCTGACCAGGGCTTCTTTCTAGGTGATCACGGTTGGTTTGACAAACGTTTCATGTACGAGGAATCATTCCAGATGCCTTTCATGATTTCGTACCCAAAAGAAATCAAACCTAGATCTGTATGCAATGATATTATTTCAAATGTAGACTTTGCGCCCACGTTTTTGGATTTTGCTGGCCTGACCACGCCATCTTATATGCAGGGATTTTCCATTCGAAAGCTCCTGGAGGGGAAACCCCCAAAGAGCTGGCAACAGGTAGCTTATCACAGATACTGGATGCATCGTGACGATATCCATAACGCTTATGCCCACTATGGAGTCAGGGACCAACGTTACAAGTTAATCTACTGGTATAATGAAGGCTTTGAACTACCAGGAACAAGAAAAGGTGGACAGGACCGCGAATGGGAGCTCTTTGACTGCAAGAAAGATCCATTAGAATTATTCAATTGTTATCAGAACCCAGAGTATTCAGGTATCGTTAAATCCATGACCAAGCTACTGGAAAACAAGATGGCAGAGATCGGTGATGATCCTGTTCACTGAGATAGAAAAAGACGCGTATACATAATCAAACCTATATAGCATTAAAAAAAGACGATATTTCACTACAGAATGTACCTGAAATTGGAGTTGACTTCACCATCGGGACCAATAGAGTCCGAAGCATCAGTAGTTTGACCAACATTAACAGGACCGAATCGATCATCAAGTTTTTTGTTCTGGTAGGCGAGATAGAGTCTCAACGCAGCGGCACAGATCCCAATCAGAGCAGTGAACGCAAAACTGACCCAAAATCCCTTGATATAGTAGGGTGCTTCACTAGCAGGAAACAATCGAGTACCCAAAAGAGGACCGCATTGTCCAACAGCCTGAAGAAGTACGAAACCTACACCACGCTTGGTATCTGAAGATTGGTTATTACCTAGCCAAGCAAGTAAGATAGCCACACATGGGAAAATTCCACCTGCAGCAAGGAATACGGCGAAATACTTGACACCAGTATTGTGGCATACAGCAAGGATCAAAAACCCAGCCGAACCCATCACAGAAAGGAGGATAATAATAATACCTCTCTGCATATATTTATCTGACAGATATGAAGTCAGTAACACTAAGAGCGCAGTAGTGACATACGGAGGAGCAGACAATCCTTGAGCATCAATAGAAGTATAGCCCATACCTTTGAGGATAGCAGGTAAGAAAACTGGCAACGAAGAGAAAGAAACATTAATAGAGAAAAACATCAACATAGGCAAGAGATTCTTAATATCAATCACTGAAAGAACCATCTCTTTCCAGTTCAACTTGTGGTTACGTTCAACTTGACCAGTCTGCTGTGCTAGTCTGGATACAGCGATTTTCTTCTCATGTTCGTTCAAGAACCGACAACTAGTGGGGCCATTTGGTATGGCATAGTATCCAATAAGACCCACAACCACTGTTGGTAGACCTTCAACTAGGAAAAGCACTCGCCAGCTGGCAATTCCTTCATGATGACTAGTGATTCCGTAAGCAAGCGCACCCGAGAAAGCAGATGCAAAGGGCGCCGCGGCCATGAATATACCCGTTCTCCAGGCAATTTCATGTCTGTAGTAAAAGAATGTCAGGTAATAAGGCACACCGGGACCAAATGCAGCCTCAAAAACACCCAACAAGAAACGCAAGGCCATCAATGTAGACCAATTCTGAGCTGCGGCACTAGATGCTGATATAATACCCCAAAGCACAACCACAGTAGGAGCATACAACCTTGGAGGAAACACTTTCCAGCCAAGAATCATAAACTCAAACACAATATAAGAAATATAAAAAATAGTCAGCAACCATTGATACTGCGCATCACTCATCGCCAAGTCTATTGACATGCCAGCAGTATTTGCATTCCCAATATTACCTCTGTCGAGAAACGCCAAAATATACAAAGAAGTGACATAGCTGAGGATGTTGAGATCAAGCTTACGAACAACTTTCTTCTCTTCCTCGTCAGTATACTCATAGCTCAAAGCCTCAGCAATAGCAATCTGATTCTCTTTGCTTGGTTCCAGGTAATCGGCCTGGTCCTCATGGACCGTTTGAATCTTAGATTCCTCAGCCATATGGGTTTATCAATGGTTTATCAATAGTATTAAACTCAGTGTGAAGAAATATCGAGCAGTTGGGGGCAGACGACTTCATTGAAATAGTCTGGTATTGCAACCCCGCACTGCAGGTTTTTCACACTATGCGTTGTCATCCATCGCCCTAGTAAGGTTCAGATGGGGTATGTCCTACGCTTTCTTAGTTACCACCCACCGTCTGCCCGCACTGGCGCAGGAGCATCCGGAGTTTAAGGTCCACAAGGGCTGAGAAAATTATCGAAAGAAACTAAATCGTGAGGAGGAGAAATTCACGTAAATAGATATACGAAAATTAGCCGGACGATGATTACAGAATTGTAGTAAAAATATCAATGTGGCCAATCGCTCACTCTTTAAAAAAAGTCTTGGTTGCGCTCTATTTTCATTGCACCCTCAGATGTGCAGTTCGCCTTCCTAATGCCGAACGAATCCTACCCCATATTGAAGATCACTGCAAATTGTTACCGAATTCTGCACAGTTCAGCCCGTTCTGATCAGCGAAATCGGCAGCGATAATCGGGTGCTGTGGGGGCAGATTATCAAAGTTGGCTCACCTAGGGCCGGCTTCGTTCCGTGGAGGAGGAGTGATATTCTCCGTTAGTAGAGATGCATGTCGTCGCATCGGGCTGAAGCCTGTTTCAGAGTTGTTATTGGAAGAACTGTCTGGGCTCTCATCTGCCATTATTGATTCATAGATTCCAACCAAGTACTTATCTCGCGTAAATAGATGGTTAATCCCCTCACAAGAAAAAGACAAGTGCATGAAGCATAGTCGGATCTGCGTGAAATCCTTGTACTCACT
Source organism: Diddensiella transvaalensis (assembly GCA_030555955.1). NCBI lineage: Eukaryota > Fungi > Ascomycota > Dipodascomycetes > Dipodascales > Trichomonascaceae > Diddensiella > Diddensiella transvaalensis. The sequence continues at coordinate 403,634 of JANIVV010000006.1, read as the reverse complement.
TCCCCACTTTGAAATCCATCAGGTGCCAATTGGGGCTGTTGGTTTGTAAGTGGTAATGTAAGCTGTGGGAGACAGACAGAACTCCAGACTAGCCCCCGCTCGAAAAGTCTGTTCGCAGAGATATCCCAGTGTAGTGCACTTATATGACCGCATTGATTAGCTGAATAGCTGATAAACTCAGAGTTCTTTTTTATTGTTAATCAGGAACTGTTCAAGCGATCGGTAACATGCGGCATTAGGCGGGCCATCTCTGTATTGAAAGTGCGGGGTACCCGGCCCGACCAACCGATATCGGTCTCGTAGCAAACGAACTCGACCCATAAATATACCGACAATCTTGAAGGAGGAGAGCATAATATCTAGAGAAAATAGGTCGGAAGTTCTGAAGAGCATGGTTGAATACCCATTTGATTTCTCAGATGTGCATGCTGCGGAGAGCACAGAGCCTCCATCTGGTGCTGTAACAGTTCATTACAGTCATTCGCGGGGAATGATACCGAGAGAAACCGTTTCCAGGTTGCGTGCCATGATTAATGTATCCAGGGATGACCCCTCAAAGATACTTGCAGTGTGCTGCTCGTATGATGGACTTTCATCCAGACAAGTGGAGGAAGCTGGATTTCCTGCAATCTTTCTGTCGGGGTACAATGTAGCATCCTCAATGGGGCTTCCAGACACAGGGTTTGTAGGATTCCAGGATATGGTAGAGCGAATACAGGAGGTCTCTAGGCAAGTTTCGGTTCCTATTTTTGCCGATGGTGATACTGGTTATGGAGGGCTTGCAGGTGTATTTAGGACAGTGCAAGGGTTCGCACATGCAGGTGCTTCTGCTGTTATGATTGAGGATCAGGAATGGCCAAAACGTAAGTTACAAATGAATTTCTTCCCCCAGTAACAGGTATGTCTAACATTCAAGAATGTGGTCACACTGTTGGAAAACGAGTTGTTGGACGAAACGAGGCCTATGGTCGGATGCGAGCAGCCTGTGACGCCCGAGACAGCGGACTCGACATATTCATATTGGCGAGTATGACAATGATGAGCAGTACAGGAGAGCATTCGGAGGAATGAGCTAACTCGTCTAGGAACTGATTCTCTGATACTGGGATGGGATGAGGCCATCACAAGAGCACGCGAGTTTCGCAAGATTGGTGCCGATGCCATATTCGTTGAAGCCCTACCAGATCGATCTTCTATGATTAGAGCTGCCAAAGAGGTGGGCTGTCCGATTGTCGCCAATATCATTGAAGGTGGCAAGACCGAGAACATATCGGCCAGGGATCTGGCCGAGATTGGCTACTCTGCGGCATTCTATCCTCTAACCCTGATCGCATCCCGCATCAAAGCGACTAGGGAAGCTCTTGAACATCTCAAAAGATCATTCACAGAGGGTTCACCCGTCATGATTTTGCCGTTTGAGGAAGTCTGTGACGAAGTAGGTTTTCAGAAGAGCTTTGATATGGAAACAAAGTACTCTCAGCAATAAATTAGAATACATAGATAAATAAAATTCTTCATCGCAACTAGAAACTCACGAAGTTTTCCTCTGTACGAAAAATTAACACTCTGACTAGCTAGTGACGTATATCTCTGTGTGGGGTTTCCCGCAGCCCACTCCGGCATAAAATCTCAAACCTGCAAGGTAACCACCCCGTTATCCATCACCAATTCACAGTAGAAGAAATGACTGATTCCGTACTAGAGGCAAATCTCAAGCACTTCAATAAAGAAGAAGCACAAAAGTATGATTCTCCTGCGTCAGTTGCATTGTCCCGAGAGGTAGCAGCACAGATTCTTACGGTTGGAAAATGGGACCCAGAGTCCTCAAGACTGCTTGATTTTGGATGTGGAACAGGACTGGTTTCTCAGCAATTGGCTGAACATGTTAAACAGATTGTAGGAGTAGATGTGTCTCCGTCTATGGTTAACGTCTATAATGAGAAAGTATTTAACCAGGGTATATCTGAGGACGAAATGCATGCCCAGGTTTTGAACATGGAGGAGTCTAGCCATGGGCTACGAGATTTCGATATTGTGGTCTCATCTATGGCATACCATCATATCGAGAATGTCGATCTTGTGACGAAGCATCTTGTAGAGACTCTTAAGCCTGGTGGTAGGCTGTTTGTCGTGGATCTTCAATATGGACATGGGTTTCATAGAAAGATGCATGAAGATGTGGCCAGAGAGCACGGGGTCGCTCATCGGGGTGGCTTCACAGAGGAGCGACTCATTGAGATTTTCCAAAAGTCTGGCCTTTCTGATGTGAAGTGTGAAAAAACGTTCAGCGTCAAGTTTTGGGTAGGTGAAGAGAAATTGAAAACTTTCCAACACCTTGTAGGGGAGGAGAAAGTGGCCAATGGTGAAAAGCAGTACGCAGTAGGCGCAAAACTGGTACTAATTGGCGGCCAAAAGTCCACTTAGATTACGAAATGGGAATATACCTTTATAACTCTTTTTATTAGAATAAATAAAATGTTCATATTAATGCATAACTATCTTTTACGTCTTAGAAATCGCTATCATCGGCTAGAGTCTCGATAGTGACATGCCTTACTGGCGATCGCTGTCGCCTCAATGGGACTGCATCCTTCTTGATTTCAGATTCAGTCTCAGACTCTGACGAGCTCTCACTTTCCTGCAGCTGCTTCTCAGCCAACAGCTTTGTTCGGTGTCCTTCAAGAACTCTAAGAAGATCATCGACCTTATCGGCATATGCAACTGATTTGGATGTCAAGTCATGCTTTAGCTTTCTGTTGTGATCGTGCTTAGAATCGTGTGACAATGTACATTTGTCAAGCTCAGTGTACAATTGTTCGAGCTGGATCTGAGTTCTTTGCAAGACCTTGATCCTGGATGACAACGAAGTCACTGTCTGGCTCAGAGAAGAATCACTGTCTGATTCCGCGGCAAACAATCGCTCGTATGTCTCGATTGCATCATCAACCCTGGACTTTATGTTTTCCAATCGCTCAGTGAGCTCCTCTGCTGAAACAATCTCAGGCTGTGGTGCGTCCTTTGGAGCTTCTGTTGGGGATTCCACAACTGGAGCCTTTGGTGCAGATGAGACCTTCTTGTTTTCCTGAACTGGCACTTGACTTTGTTCTTCTTCATGAGAATCGAACGTATTATTCAAGTGAGAAAGTAGACCACCAACGAAATCATCCAAGTCTACCTGCTTAGGCTCATATGGCTTCTGAACCGGAATCTGTGGCGCTGCTCTTGGTTCCTCAATAGTCTTTGGAGCAGGAGCGTAGATATCGTCATCGTCATTATCCTCAGGAACAGAAACATCAGGGTCGGCCATGACCTCATCCTGGTCGACTTCTTCGTCCTCCTCGTCCACTTCCTCCTCCTCATCATCATCAGCCGGACCCAGGAAATCGTACCAAGAGAAAGGGCGCACGCCATAAAGCTCATGTCTGAGACGCTCTTGTCTCAACTGCTCCTGTCTCAGCAGCTCCCTTTCTCTCTCTTCGCGCAAGGCTCTTTCTCTCATGGCTCGCTCAGTCCTTGCCTTTCTGGCCTTGACTGCCTGAGCTCTCCTCGCTGCCTCACGAAGTTCAACCGCACGTTGGCGGTAAGCTTCCTCAATCATTTGACGTCTCACCTGTTCTTGGTAAGCCTGTTCTCGAAGCTGTTCCAAAGCCTGCTGACGACGGTGTTCTGAAAGCCTCTGCTGATAGTTCCGCTGCAGAAGAGCTTGATAGTAGTCATCAGCATCAACCGGATACTGGTTATAATAGTTGACAGGAATAAACTGCATACTGTCGAAAATGTTTATTGCTTGGTAGGTTAAAATTGACTAAATTCTTTAATGGAATGATTCACAATTTACTAGGTCCCGGGGGGCAATATTTATATGCTGGGGTTATGCATGTTCCGGATTAATAAACACGAGCCGCAAGCGCCCTTCTCGAAGATGCTACTGATTTCCACTGCGATCCATTCACCGCTCGAAGCTTCCAGAAAATTCCCGCGTCACACCACAAACGCTCGCCTCCCCGCAACTCCGCGACGTTAATTTTTAGGGTTCCTCCGGGTGGCCAATTTAGTGTTAGTAACCTGATAGTTCTGCCGCGCAAAAACTGAGGCCATAGCTGACTAACGGAGATGCAAGGAGGAGAGACCCGCTGAATGACAACGTTACGGGTTCTACTTGTGCAGCTCAACCCCGTGATTGGAGCCGTGGCGTCAAACATGGAACGAGCCACTGCGCTTGTTCAGTGTGCGCGGGAGAGTCCTGATATGGTGGTATTGCCAGAGTTTGCGTTCACAGGCTACAACTTCCGAGATCGAAAGCACATCGAGCCATATTTGGAAAGGACCAGTGCGGGGGTGTCCACTCAATGGGCGCGGGAAACGTCTCGGGCGCTGAAATGCCATACTCTGGTGGGGTATCCAGAGCGGTCAGAGCCTGGAGATGTGGTATATAACTCAGCAGTGATGGTGTCACCATCTGGCGATGTTTTATTCAATTATAGAAAGACCTTTCTATACGAGACTGACGAGAAGTTTGGGTGTAAGGAGAACCCTGATGGACATGGATTTGCAAGCTTTGGGCCGTTTGATAGCCTGCCTTTCAAGGTTCAGGTGGGTATCTGCATGGATCTGAATCCATACCAGTTCCAAGCGCCGTTTCACGACTTTGAATTTGCTTCTGCCGCTGTGGAAAATGATGCTTCGATTATTTTGGCGCCCATGAATTGGCTTCATCCCCAGTCGCCTAGTCTTGTAGCTGATGCCACTGTCGAGGATAGGCAATCAAAGAAGGAGAACCTACAGGAGTCGCTTGACCCCAAGGAACCTAGTATGAGTACTGTGGAGTATTGGGCGCTTCGAATGAGTCCATTCCTCCCGGCCACTTCCCCCTATAGGAAGCGCGTAGCGTTCATTGGCTGTAATCGGAGTGGATGGGAGGGCCACGTCTTGTTTAGTGGTTCAAGTAGCGTGTTTACCTTTGGAGATAAGAGCTCTCCGCCCAGGGGATTGGTATATCATGGGTCTCTGGGTCAGCTTGAGGAGGGCATATTAGAAACTCAAATAACTGTAGATTAAGAATATAGAATGAAACAAACAAAACATCAAAAAAAGAAGAAAAAAACCAGGGGAAAAAATTAAATAATATTAGCAGCGAATCATTTGCCCTTGCTCACACTGGCACAAGCCTGTTTCCATTGTTCGGCCTCCCTCCAAGCCTGTTCAAGCTCAATCCTGAGAGTCTTGTTAGTGGCAGTAAGATCCGCAATGGTCTGGTCAGTGACAAGCTTATCGAGAGTCCACTTCTCCATATTGGCATTGCCTTGGTCTCTAAGTTTCCTAATGTAGTCCACTGCCCGTTGCAGGATTTGACCCTTTTGTTTATCGCAATCGGGTACAACATCTGCAAGCTGCTCGATGCCTCGATTAATATTCTCCCTTCTTCGACGCTCGACCTCCTTATGATTGTCACGTCTGATCCTGTGCCATTCGTCACTACCGACCTGAGGCTTGTTCATAGGCAGAACGTGGACTGAAGTGCTGGAAGCTGAACCCAGGGCCTCTGACTTGAGGGAAGAAGCAGCCTTATTTTCGGTCCGTGCAACCTGAGCAGCAGCAGCAGCTGCAACTGCAGCAGTGAATTGCGAGTTGGCCAACCTATCCTCTAGAGGGATATTCTCGTAGCCAGTCGTCAGCAGCTCGTTATCAATATTGTTCACCTCATGACGCTGAAGGCGCTGCTGCGGTTGAGGTTGCGGTTGCGGTTGAGGCTGCTGCTGCTGTTGTTCCTGTTGTTCCTGTTGCTCCTGCTGTTCCTGTTGCTCCTGCTGCTGCTGCTGCTGCAGAGATTCTTCTTCTTCTCCGTCGTCTCTGTGCTGTTCTTGACCAGATGGATTCTCATCAGGATGATGGTTCTTGCTTCCCCCTTCCATCTCTTCATTGTACTTAATCAACCCGCCATCATCCCCCGTGGCAAGCATAGGGTCGGTAGGAGGTCCATCTTCGGAGCTTCTCAGCTTCTTCCTCGGCGACTGCTGCTGTTGATGCTGCTGCTTCTTACCGGCTTTGACGTTGCGTCTCTTGAGACGAGAACTGGATCCATCGACGGCGTCAACAGAAGGAGGCGAAACAGCAGCGTTCGCCCTTCTCGGATTCGGTGGATTCACCTGCATCTGCTTATCATCTTAGTTAGAACGTTCGTGACCAGAACTAGCGTATTTTTCTTCTCCTGAAATAGTTTCATGATGCACCAACTTGTTATCATCATGTGATGATAGAGCATTCTCACGGGACCACCAGACCCACCATTGTGTGTGCTGCTATCATTGACTATATCTGGGACAAGAAAAAGCGCGTCGTCGGTTACATACCTTTTTATTCAACGAAAACCTTGGATCCGCAATCCTCCAAATACCGTTAAAATATTATTCAATAATAGTTAAGCACGCTGCTGCTTCTTTTCAGTTGGGCTCCTTGCAGCTGTTGTTCTTGTGTATGGGCTTAATTTTTTGTTTTGGTGATGGAGGTCAGGTGAACACAGGCAACTGGTTGGGTCCTGTAAACCACTCGTCCCAGGGACATTTTTTTTGGCTGGGAGGACCACTGTTCGGCCAGAGCCGGGCCGGGATTCTACGCGCCCTTCAATTCTGGAATAACGCTAAATACCGGGCGACTCAAGCAGCTGTGCTCGGCTGCCGTCCGGCACTTCTTTCTCTTGGGCACCCAGAAGCTAGCCGCATGTAAGGAGGATCATGCCGTATGAGCAGCCCTCGCTCTGGCCTACTACATCGCAAGCACAACAAATGCTCGTGATTCGGCGCTCCCCCTCATTCAGGCCAAGACTCGAATTACGATCAAATGTCTTGGATCTTCAGATAAGATTGGCTGATTGAGAGGATTGTTGCGAGATCTTGGAGAGCGTGGTGGTGGTTAACTTTCGTGCCGTTCCTTGGCAGTATATACCAAGCATGATCGCACACCGGGACTATGGCGGCAGTAGCAGTGGCAGTAGCAGTGGCAGTAGCAGTGGCAGTAGCAGTAGCAGCTAGCAGCTAGCAGTAGCATTCAGTCTTAGCCGAAGATGTAAAACCAATTAAAGTTAATAAGGTCTAATTTAGCTCACTATAATACTGATAGATAAAGCACCCAAGGCCAATTTCAAGACCCCTGATTGGACAAACCCACCGCTCTGTTGAAACTCTCCGGCGTCATCACCACCCATCGCGCAGTGAGTTAATCCGGCGACTAAGCGGTAGTCCCACACTATGGTACACCAAGTGTAAAGTTTCCCTTTTAGGCAACATTTTCGTGCTTAGCCACACGAGCTGCTGCTTGGGAGCGCGGGTCTGCAACGTTGTAACAGCTCAAAACAAATTTTTTCGTCGCCCTGGTGTGATGGGATAATCCGTCGATCTTATATAGCTCCTCCTTCCTTTAGGGTACATGGCTAAGAGAAAAATAAAATGTTGGATGTTTAACTCCAGCGCAACACAACAGTGCTGAAAAGAAGAAGAAGAAGAAGAAGAAGAAGAAGAAGAAAAAAAAGAATTTAGAGTCACGTAGTGTGGTGTATGTATATAAGAAGTGAGGATTTCCCTTTTGATACTAAGTTTATTCGGATCCAAAAAAAATAAAAAACATTTAGAAAGAAGCTTATATCAATCAAACCGTATATATATAAGCCCAACTTTCTTTATAAAGCTGCCAAACCTTTTCCCTTCGATCTAAGAAATTTTAATGGAATCTACAACCCAACCGCAGGATACTGAGCTCAAAAAGGAGGACGCCTATGTGCAGCCTTTTGATAGCTCCAGCTTCGATGACCTTGTAACAGACCTACCCGGTCCTGTACCAACCGAGGAAGAACTGGCCACGCTTCGCCGTGTTTCAGATAAACTTCCCGCTTCGGCTTGGCTTGTCGCGGTGGTGGAGCTTTGCGAGCGGTTCACTTATTATGGTATTTCCGGACCTTTTCAGAATTATATGCAACTGCCTCGGGATAACAAGAAACAACCCGGTGCTATTGGATTAGGACAGCAGGGCTCCAGTGCATTATCATATTTTTTTCAGTTTTGGTGCTATATCACTCCAATTTTGGGCGCTGTGATTTCAGATCGATATCTAGGAAAATACAAGACAATTTGTCTTTTCTCGGGAATATATGTATGTGGAAATCTGATCCTATTCACCACGTCTCTACCTTCTTCAATTGATAATGGGGCTGCTCTTGGAGGGCTTGTCGCTGCTATGATTATCATTGGTCTAGGTACTGGTGGAATCAAGTCCAACGTATCTCCTCTGATCGCTGATCAATATACTGTCACCAAGCCCTACGTTAAGACCTTGAAGAGCGGAGAGAGAGTCATTGCAGATCCTGCTATTACTGTCCAGTCTATTTTCATGATATTCTACTTTTGCATCAACTTTGGTTCTCTGTCTGCAATCGCCACTACTGAGCTCGAGAAGAATGTGGATTTCTGGGCCGCATATCTCCTGCCGTTCTGCTTCTTTTTTTTCGCTTTAGTGGCACTTTTCTTGGGACGAAACATGTATATTAAGAGACCTCCTATGGGCTCAGTTATCCCCAATGCCTTCCGAATCTGCTACATTGGTGCCAAGAATAAGTTTAATATGGAATCTGCCAAACCCAGTATTAGACGACAGAATGGCCAACCTGAGGTTGGATGGAGTGATTTATTTGTCGATGAGGTCCGACGTGCCATTATGGCTTGCAAGGTCTTTATTGCCTATCCCGTTTACTGGCTAGTTTACGGCCAGATGGTCAACAACTTTGTTTCTCAAGCCGGCCAGATGGAGACTCATGGAATTCCAAATGACATTATGCAGAACATCGATCCAATTGCCGTGATAATCTTCATTCCTATCATAAACAAGCTTGTCTATCCGTTCCTGAGAAAAGTGGGCATTCCATTTAAGCCCATTACTAGAATCTTCTTTGGATTCATGTTTGCTTCCATTGCTATGGCCTATGCAGCTATAGTCCAGCATTTGATTTACACAAAGGGACCCTGTTATGATGAACCCCTCAGCTGCCCTGCCTCTGAGGATGGCACCATTCCAAATCGAATTCATGTCGCTGTCCAAACTCCTGCTTACTTTTTCATTGCCCTCTCGGAAATTATGGCTTCGATTACTGGCCTCGAGTATGCTTACACAAAGGCCCCTGCTAATATGAAATCATTTATTATGTCGCTATTTTTACTTACAAATGCGTTTGGAGCGGCTTTGGGTATTGCACTCTCTTCCGTCGCAGTTGACCCTAAGCTAGTATGGATGTACACTGGTATCTCGATAGCCACAGTAGCTGCTGGTGTGATTTTCTGGTTCTGTTTCAGAAGCTATAACGAAATTGAGGAAGAGCTCAATGTAATTGATGCTGAGTACACTGCCGAGATTAACGCAAATATCAAGCACGGCGTAGCCCTTGATAAGAAGGAAAAGGACGAGGAGCGCAGCATTGCATGAAACTACTGATGATATAACCTCTACCCACACATTATTACTTAACCCACAGCTCATGACTCTGTTATCGATTTTTTTATAAGTTAGTTACTTTTTTTTCTTAGTTCCAAAACATCTGTACTTCTAGTTCACAAATCCTTCTCCTCTTCCTCTGTAGATAATGCCAAAAATTCTTTACCCCCTCCTTTTATGCAAATGATACTCGCTTCTTGCTGCTACTAGGAGCATCTGATTCGACCGCCTTGGCGGACTTGGTTGAAGACTTGCGTTTCTTGAGCTCTGACTTCTTTTTGGAAAGCTTGTCACTCTTTTCCTGATCTCGCTTCTCAATCTCGCGCCTCTTGGCCTCTCTAATTTCCTCCAGTTGTCTGGCCTTTTCTAGCTTGGAGGCCTGGCGAGAATCAACCTGCTCGTTAACCTGACTTAATATCCGCACCATGGCATCATTATCCGCAAACACTTTGCCCTTCTTCCCTCGCGGCCTCCTTATACCCTCAGGATCAATAGCTTTATTCAGTTTTGGTATCCCTAGCTCCTTTTCCGTATACACCCTTGGCTTTTTCTTCTTGATCTTACTATTGCTTGACTTGGCTGAGATGACCGGTTTGGTCTTTCGTACCCCCTTTGACTGTGCGTAGTTTGTAGATTGGGATTCCAGCAGGTTCTTGGCCTGTGTATCCGATCTAACCTCCTGAGGTACAGATCTCTGAGGATTGACCTTTCGTTTAGTCTTGACCATATTTCTATTACACAAATAAAGAGAGAGTGAAAGGTGCTTCTATGAAATTTTTATGATGGGAAGATTCGAAAAAAAAATATATGCCGCACACTAACTAACTTGACTGGAGAAGCGTAGTGATATGTGATTCTATTCCGGCAAAGCAGATCATAAGTTTATAATGCTGGTTTGCTAAAAGCATCCAAATATGATCTAGCTACCAACGAAGTCTTGAAGTACCGAATGTAATGCGCCCGCCCATATTCCAAGGAAAGATCAACCTGCCTGTAATTATCAACCAAATGCTATGAATAAACATGTCCTTCGTAAATCATTCTCCTGATATTGAGAAATTCATGAAACATACGATACCTAGGAATAAGGCCATTGTGGACTTCTCGTTGTATATCCGTCGAAAGAAAGCCTGTGCAGAGCTCATGGGCGTTATATTAAATCCAGATACCAGCAGACCTTAATATATTTTAAGCGTAGTTAGTTATAGATAACCATCTCTTTTTTCTTTTTGCATTTCACAACAGGAGCGCTACTCGGTTCTGACGAATGAGGGACTATAGGCATTGTCTCTAGGATAATTATCTTCATTGATGGGACTTGGCTTGTCTATAATGCTAGTTGGTCTACTTTATTGAGATTGGAGAGATGGGAGGCATCCCCAAACGATTCGATGACCCCCAATCTTGACTGTATATTCACTCGGACTTTAGTGAATGAGGTATTGTGTGGCACCTTCAGATCCTCGTCCTTGATGTTTTCAGATAACACGAACCCTTCTGTGAGAAGATGGTGCGCGAAATGCGGGATTACACCGCCATGAGACAAGATAATTATCCTTTCATATCCCTTCTCAATACATGTGTCCAAAATTGTATCCCATGCTTGGTCCAGTCTTCGCACGGCTGCTTTCTTGGACTCTCCGTAATCATGAAAGGTCTTGCCCTCAGCGTTCACTTTTTCCCGGGCCTCGGCTAACGACATCCCTTCTAATTCGCCCATATATCTCTCGCGCAGCTGAGCCAAGGCTATCACCGTCACACCCTGGTTCCGGGAGTCCTGTGCGACCATGACTTTGGCAGTTTCCTGGCATCGGATCAGATCGCTGGACCAAGCTGCATCGAGAGTATATCCCTCTTCACGCAGTCTATTCCCGGCCAATAATGCCTGGTCTCTTCCGGTGTCATTAAGCGGGATATCTGCGTGACCTTGTAGGATCTTTTTCCTGTTATGATCTGTCTCGCCATGCCTGACGAGAATGACTTGTAGTTCACTACCTGTCATTTTGGTGTTTGGGATGGATATTTACCGGGCATCTCCAAAGTCCGCACTATATACTTTACCTGCGTGCTGACTCTTCAGTTTTCCACTGGTGCAAACTAAAGCAGAACAAAATAGTCACAGTTTAATAATCTTTAAGTCTTCTAGTTCCATAGCTCGATCCAGGCACCAGTTGCATTGCAGTACTTTCCAACCGCTTGTCTTCCCTCAACGACTCCGAATACCACCATGATGCATTGTTGGATATCCATGACAACTTCTTTATATAACACTAACTATTTTATTGCTGGGGATGTAACGGAAGATGGCCGATGTCGGCCTTGCATCGGACGTAGAATCGAAAGATTATCAGATTAAACGGAAAGGGAAAGGGGGGTCAAGGGCGGAACTGACAACTTCAACGCACTACTCTACAGGAAAACCTCGGTTCGCAATAACAAAATGTCAAAGGAACGAATTCTTGAGCATATGAATAAAGACCATCAGCTTAGTCTTCATGATTATCTTCTTTATTACAAAGATGTCAAGTTGCCAATTGAAGAGCCAGTCAAAATGACTGATATCACTCTCGAATCTGTGCAGTTACAGTACAGCGGGAATCAAACAGTAGAAATCAAAATTGAACCTCCAATGTTGTCTATGGGTGATGCGCGTGTTGCATTGGTGAAGATGGCTAAAGTTGCCGCTGAGTTTCAAGGGTTCTCGCCTTACCGAGTGACTGAGTACACCTATCCGGCGATTGAGACGCCAGGCTTTGTGCTCACTCCTGCTCTTATAGTGGGTGCTTTAAGTGCGTACTATGGTGACAGGTTTCTTGATACCAATGGAACCTTGTACAAAATACGGTGGTATTGTGTTGGGCTTGGTGCTCTGACGCATGTGTTGGAGAGCCTGTTCTTACTCGCGCCACTGCTCAAAAAGTACAGAGTACCAAGCTGTGCACGCTGGAAATGGGTCCTATCACATGCAATTGAAGGGATTCCTGCTGTTAACAGGTTTAAAGCGATAGTTTCAAAGTTCGAGCATAGTTGAGTACAGTTGAGCAAAAAAAAGCGTTCTATTCCAAGTTATAATAATGTATGTCTGTATGAGAAAATAATGCAAATAATAAAACAACGAAAATACCAAAACAAATATAAAAAACTAAAATGCAAATAATCTGTAAGTAGCAGAATTTTTATGCGCCATACATTTCTGATGAAGACTGAGATGGTAGTACAGATCTTCTGAGGTAAACTCGTTTAGCCCACTTGTAGAGTTCGGCACCAATAACGAATACAACAAGACCAGCAAAGCATACTGCCCATTCCCATGTGATCGGACCGTGTTTGAACACAACACGGTTAATTACTGGAATGTAGACAACAGGGAAGACGGAGATAAACCCGAAAATAACCGACCAGAACAAGAGCTGGTTGTTCCACAGAGCGTGTGACAAGTCCTTTCGTAGCACCAAAGACCGCCTGATGTCAATCACCTCCCAAGCCAGAACCAATAAGCACCATGTCATTTGAACAAATGCAGTAGAACGACCTCGAAATACATTGTTGCAGGACTCGGAATAAACCTCGTTGCACTGTTCACCAAGACCATCACCTGAATATACAATCCCAACAAAGCTCACAATACAGATAATCGCCATCCAAACACCATATACTAGCATATCAATTACAATTTCCCAGGTGAAAACGGCTGAACGTGGATCCTGAGGAGGTCTATCCATTATGCCTTTCTCTGCCTTCTCCATCCCCAGACCCATAGCCGGGAACGATGAAGTAATCATAATAATCCACAAAACCTCAACTGGAGAAAGAGGGAAAACTGAATATCCATCAATATCCTTGAAAGCAAGACCAATCATCAGGAAGAGAGCCTGGGAAATATTGCCAGCTAGCAGGTGTAGAGTGAACTTTTGAATATTATCAGTCATCCGCCTACCCTCTTCAATTGCATTAATGATTGAAGCGAAATTGTCATCACTCAGAACAATATCAGATGCATCCTTAGCCACATCGCTTCCTGTGATTCCCATCGCAATGCCTACATCGGCCTTTTTCAGACTTGGACTGTCATTGACTCCGTCTCCGGTCATGGCAGTGAAAGCCTTACGACGATGTAAAGCTTCAATCATTCTTACTTTGGTCTGAGGTGCACACCTGGCAATAACGAGTGGAAGCACCGGCAAAGCATCAATCTCGTTATCAGTCATGTCGTCAAACATTGTCGCCGTGACCACCATAGCTTTTACAACATCTTCAGCATACTCATTCAGATTTGAAGGCAGGATACCAACCTCCTGTGCAATAGCCTTAGCGGTACCAGGATGATCACCAGTAAGCATGTGAACATTAATTCCAGCGGTGTGACATTTCTTGACTGCTTCTAGAGATTCTTCTCGTGGTGGATCATATATACCAACAAGCCCCACAAACCTCAAATTGAACTCAACATCAGTTCTCTCAGTTGGAATACGGTCAGGCATCGCGATGGTTTTTGACGCAAACGCAAGCACTCGGAGTCCCTGAGAAGCCATCTCTTCGACTTTCTGAAAAATAGCTGCATGGTGTTCTGAAGTAAGAGGAGAGGGGCTATTGACATTGCCATCCTCTGTCGAGTACCATTCCGAACAGATACCAAGAATGCGCTCAACTGCGCCCTTGGTGTAGACACAGAGACTATCGTCTCGCTTGTAGACTGCAGACATGCGCTTGACAGAGGAATCAAATGGGAACTCAACAACATGTCTATCGTAGCCCTTTTCAACCTCGGGTCTAGAATAACCTACCCGAGTAGCAAAAACTTGAACCGCGATCTCTGTAGGATCACCATTAGCTTTCCAAATATGTTTCCCAGTTGTGGAGTCCACCTCTTCTCTGACCACTGCAATGTTTGCCAGAGATGCAGCCGTAGCCCACTGCCTGAATCGGTCATCCTCAGTGATGTGATCAACATTATCGTCTTCAGCAAGTCCCGAGATTTTACCAACAGTAGGGTTAAATGGCTCCTTATTACCAGATACTATCAGTGAGCCCGCACCCGGCACCCATAATCGACGGAGAACCATTTTCCCTTGCGTAAGAGTGCCAGTCTTATCAGAACAAATATCATTGACAGCACCAAGAGCTTCAAGAGAATCCAATTTTCTAACAATGACGTGACGTTTAACCATTGACTTTGTACCCATAGCCATAGTAATAGTCAACACAACGACTAGAGAAGCCGGTATCATAGCCAAGGCCACTACAATAGCGTAAACGGCCACTTCTCTATTGACCCTAAACTTTTGTGCAGCCATGGCAATGATGGCCAATAGCACTGCGATACCAAAAAGCATGATAGAAAGCTTTGCCAGTAATCTGTGGAGTGGGGTGCCAGTACTGGTGCCCAGAAAAGCGCCAACCATATCAGTGATAGTGCCAAGGAATGCAGCCACGTAGTCTCGCTTTCTTGCTTGGCCGTTTTCATTGCGCTTGACCGGTCTGACTTTTTTCTTATCACCTCGCAGAGATGTGGCTATTCTGCCAATCTCTGTGTTCATGCCTGTTGCAGTGACTATACCAGTTGCACGGCCCTTGGAGACAATCGACGATGAGAATCCCATATTGACTCGGTCACCGACAGGCGACCGTGCAGCAAAAACCTGTTCCTCGTCCTTGGCTACAGGCAAAGATTCGCCCGTAAGGAGCGCCTCATCGGTCTCGAAATTGGTATTGGAAATAATCCTGCAATCAGCAGGTATCGTATCTCCGACTTTGACAACAATCAAGTCCCCAGGAACAAGCGACTGCGATGGCACAGTTTCATCAGAGCCATTTCGAATGACCCTAGCTGTAGGCGACGAAAGAGACCGTAACGCTTGCATAGTCTTTTCAGCATTAAACTCCTGGATGAACCCCACAACGACGTTGATTAGAAACACTCCAGCAATAACCCCACCGGCAATGAAATCTCTAATCCCGAACGAAATGGCCATGCAGATCAGGAGCACCAGTATCATAGCATTACATACTTGCCTCAGAAAAACTTGGTATACAGACACTCCTTTCCCTTCCTCAAGTGCATTGGGTCCGTATGTGCCCAGCCGCCTCGCGGCCTCTTCGTCTGACAGCCCATTATCCTTGTCAGTCTCAAACGCGGAGACGACTTCTTGGGGCTTCAACGTCCAGGGAATAAGCGATGGGCCACTCATATTGTCGTCGTCATATAATGTATTTACAGTAGCGGTCCATGTTAACACATCGCTACTGGCAGCAGTGGAAGTACTTCTTTTAATTTTCTTTGACATAGTTAAAACAAAACAGATTTATTTTAATAATATAGAGTTAAACATAACCCCCAACAAGAGCGAAAGTTAAGCCCTTTATATAGTCATCATGGGCTGATCCGCCAAGGGTTTCTGCCCCCGCGCGTAGTGAGACAGGCGACTGGGCGCCAACATCCAATGCTTGGACGGTTCTCTTGGCTAGTTTCGTCTAGTTGATCGTCGGGGGCGGTGGTTAGTGTTTGACGTCACTCGCAATCCTCCTCACGCCTCACTTGCTCACAGTGCACAACGCCGGATTAAATCGTGCCTAGTTTCCCCGGGCGCAGTAGTTTGGCGCGGCTTTAAAGAAACTATATTAAACTATACTTTAACAGCTGCAAACAAAAATAATAATTAAAAATATCGAATCCAACAACAAAACAAAACAAAAAGAAGAACTACAATAATATTTTCTTTTAAACATCGCTGGAGTCATAATCATCATATCCGCTTAGACTGGCACTGGTCAGGCCCCGGTCTTCGTCATCTTCCACAACACTCCATTCGTCATGTTGGCCCTTGCGGTGGTGATTACCTTCACTGGCCGAGGGATTCGAAACCGCCGAAGAGGACGCAGCCGCACCGGGGGCCATCATCAGACCTGAGTTGGACAGAATCGCGCCTGTGGATGATGGGAGGGCAGATCTAGTGAGGACCTGGAGGTTTCGCTCGGCAAGCTGAAGCTCCTTGTAGAATCTTCGCAGCTGCCGCTTGACTGCAGCCAGCTGCTCCGTAGCGAGGGCCACGGCGACCTTCGGGGCACTGTCGTGCTCTTTCAGCAAGCGGAATGGATGTGCCCGCGTCCTGATCAGCCATACCAAGAGACCTCTTCTATCGGACCGGAACTCATCCCATGAGATGCCTGGCTCTTCTTGTGCTCGCAGAACACTATACTCAGAGTACTCATCTTCCAAGATCTTGGCGAATTCCGTAAACATGTCACGCAAAACCCATCGGAGAAAATACAGATCGTGCTCCGTAGTCTGTCTTCTTGCTTCTACATATTGGGGGGTTGCAATCGGGACACGTTCCACCTCAACGATCTTGGGCTCTGTATAGGCATTGAGTCGGCACGATAACAAGATAAAGTCATCCACGTCGGGATATTCCTCGTCGATAGAGGTATTCTCATTTATGCCAAGCTCCCCTAGCTTACTCAGTGTGTCTACACTAGAGCTGCGATTCACAGCTGTAGCCATTATATTACGAGTTTACCACCAATGTGTGTTTATAAACCCTGCTGGGGGGGAGGAGACAAGCTGTGCGGTGTGGTGTTTGAGTGTGTGTGCTTAGAAAGTGGCCTAACCCAAGGGCCCCAAGGGACCGATTATGCGTGCAATGCGCATCAGATAACGTGGCCCGCTGCCCACCATTGTAGACGTTTTTTCCGCCTGGGTATTATGAGATTGATTGACCCAACAAAACTGAGATGTGACAGTATTGGCGTCTAAGTGAGAGCCAGGGGTATCAACCGGGGGTATATCTCAAGACCTGGATTTCTTTCTCATTATGTTGAGGATGGTCGCGTTTTTTTGGGTGATGTTTGCTGTGATGTTTTCTGCGATGTAATATATATAGAAAGAGATCGTATGTATAATGTTATATGTTCATCTGAGCGTTAGGTGCCTTGGAATATTGGCGTGGAATATTGGCGTGGAATATTGGTACGCCCAACTATCCTAACTGTGATGAAAACCGCGTTCTGGGAATACTTTAAGCTTGCTTAATGTTTATGTCTGTGTTGGCACCCGCATTGTAGGCTTATTCAGCCATATGCAGTAGCGGACTGTCTTTGCGAGCGGGCGAGGGTGTGATTCTGTCTCTGCTATGAAATTTCAATCACCAGGTGTTGCTGATAGTGTAATAAGTTGCTCAGCTCTTGCTGTAATAAATTGCCGCAGAGCAGTGTGCTTTGCTCAAACAGCCTTGCTGGAATATATGACTGAATATGCAAAGTTCCTGCGCCATCTCGGACCTTCATCAATCATGCCCTCCCTATCATTGCAATGCTATTTAAAGTATACTGTAAGCTACAGCCACAGCATCATTCCGTCTGCTGATCCACCGAGCTGAGCTGCTACTCAGTTGCTTTCCACTCCGGAACAGATTTTAAGCCGTGATGACTTCTGATGCAGATATATGCATTCCAGCATCCAAATATAGCAACAGAAATAATTCCAGCTCCAAACGTTCCATACATGCTTGAGCAACTTAAAAGAGAGAATTACAAAATACAGATATATATTAGGGATATTTGTTGTCCTAGCTCAGACTAACTCACGTATATATGCTCATGTTGTCCCTCTACCCAATCATTCCAAGCCATCTGATAGCCCTTTTCCAAGCTCTCGACCCATTTCCTGGTATCAAAGAATTCACCCTTTTCTCGCTCTTCGAATAGAACTTTCCTCAGCCTCATTAACTCTTGTTGACCCTCTAGTGACTGGCCAAATTCCACTACTCGTTCTTCGTACTCAGCTTCACTCTTAACAATCAATCTGCTGGCCAGAGATCTACCATAGTCACTATTAGGAAGTGCACCAGATACTATCGATGCCCCTATTCGTGAACACAGCTTGTAAGTATGGCGAGGATACGTGATTATTGGGGTGCCGGTCCAAATGACATCGGCTGCAGTGGTATGAGCATTACATTCGGGAGTATCAACAAAAAGATCACAAACACGAGACCGAAAGATATGTAAATCCTTCTCGGCAACAGGAGTGAAAATTACTCTCGAAATCACATCTTTTGACCCTCCTGACCATTTCTTTATAAACTCCCGCAAGTTTTTCTCGCCAGATTTTGGGAACTGGAGCAACCAAAGATAGGAATTTGGCAATCTCTGCAAGATTCTCAACCAAGTGTAAAATATCGCAGGATCAATCTTATACAGCTGATTAAAATTCGCCATCAAAAACGCATTGTCTGGTAAGGTGGGGAATAGCTTTTTTCTCAGTTCGCCTCTAAGAAGAATCTCCTGTTCCCAGGTGTGAGGTTCTTTATTTGCCAGTGCCCGAACTAAACTTGAGTCTGGTGCACTCTGGCGATGGTCACAGCAGAATAAGGACCGGGGCATATATATAACCTTTTCTTTGTCATACACTGGACTTGGAGGATTTCCAATCGACATTGCATCGCCTAGAATATAATCATTCCAGTTGCTGCTTAATGGACCGGCAAACCCCATTAGCGAAATTTGTACTGGACATGGTCGAACGGCGAAAATTTCATTTCTCGCCCCCTTGGTAAATCCATTCAAATTAATTAAAATGTGCACTCCATCTCTGATAATCTCTTCAACAATACGCTGAGTACTCCAATCACCAACATCCGTGAACTTGGCACATCCCTGTTCAATCTTTGCTCGGTAATGTGAGCCGTCAGACCGAGATGTCGCATAACAAATTGGATACACTTTAGTTCGATCATGGAGTTCAAATACGCTCTGCATCAAATGAGCCAATGGATGATTGACAAAGTCAGAAGAGACATATCCAACTCTCAAGACGTTATCCACAGGAGCGTGCGGGGGAGGAAATACATGCTCCGGTAACCAAGGCTGCAAGAGCGAAGACATTGAGATTCGGGTCGCACAACGTTCAGAGATCTTCTGCACCTGAGACTCAGTTAAAGGCAGTGTGAAAGCATGAAATGGCAGGATAGTGGTAGCTAATGGCACTGGCAACACTGCGGGGATTTTTGGCCTTTTATAGGAAATACTCTTATTTACTTGCGAATCATCATCATACCCGCTCTTAATCCTATCCAAGTACCAGCGCCTCTGACAGATACGGATAGACTGTTCAATCATAGACACGAGTTTTGAGCCTTCATTTTTCTCATTTCGCCAACTGGCCCATAATCCTCTGTAGTGCTGTCTTTGCTGCCAATCAAACCCACCCAATGCATTTTCGAAATCTTTAAATAAAACACCATCTTCAACATTAGTTATAAAATCAATCGCACCAATGCCCCATCGATCTGCCTCTCGCAACTGTCCATCAACTATCGATATAATGTCATGTATCCATCCCCTGATCTGGCCCTGCACCAAGTTTCCATCATAATCAACCGAAATAGTTTCCCAACCATAACCACCTCGACCTCTCCAGTCACATACAGTTCCTTGGCAGTTGGCCAGACCCGAGAGTGCTTCGACAAATTTCGGGTTCTGCTTGACAGCACGTCTGTAGTAAACCACTGCTTGGTCGAGCTTTCCCTGGTCCTTTAAACAGCTGGCTAGATTGGCAAGAGCAATGTTGAAATTTTCATCACACTCGATTGCTTGCCGATACAACTTGATTGCCTCCACCAGATTCCCATCCTCTCGATACAATGAGCCCAAATTAGTATACAAATGCGGATGTTTCGAATCCAAGGAAAGCCCAAATCTATAATATTCAAGGGCAATTTCTCTGGCTGTATTATTGCTGGTGGCTGCAACAGACGAAGAGGGTGACAGTATAGGCGGTGGCATTGGGATTTGAGGAGTAGCAGCAAACGATGATTCTTTCTCTTTCTCAGATAATGCATCAGCAGGAAATGATGCCAGCAAGATTCCGATATTATTTGCAGTACTTGCAGAGGCTTTTAGTGAAAGTGAAAACAGATACAGTGAAAGAATGTCGTAGTGGGTAGGTATTCTGCCATTGATGTACACCATTCTTGCTGGAATTCCTGAATTTATGCCATCTTGAAGAACTTTTGCTAAGTTAAGCAATGCATTGCTAGTCACAATCTCAATTGAGTTAATAGCATTTCGAATAGATTCTGGCAAATCTCCTCCAACCTCTTGCTGATACTGTTTTCTGTTATTCTCAATCATCCTCTTCTTTTCATCGCCTTCTGAACTATCATTTCTCTCCGCTTGCGGGAAAGAATCTGATGAAGAGAATGACGATGGAGGTGTGGAATCACTGGTGATACGATAATTACTTCTACTAGTACCACCAGATTGAAATTGGGAAGAAGATGAAGAAGATGACAAAGATAAAGTAACAGAATCGACCGATGAAGACGCAGCAGATCGGGGCGGGGTTATTGTTGTTGCTAATGCTGGTCTTTGGAAAAGTGACTGAAATGTCGAACAGAGTGGAAGCTGTCCGTTTGGTGGTAATAGGCTGTACTTGCAATTTAAAGCTTTCTTCGGAGATATTGGCAGTGACGTCGAAGACATTGATTCATTAATACTCGAGATTAGGCCAGGGATTCCTCTAGTCGAAAAGTCATTCTGATCACCCACGCCAAATTCCAAACTCGTTGTTGAATCAATATGTCGCTGGTAATGGATTGCCAGAAGTATGACAGTTGCAAATGATCTTGACGCCTCCACAAACCGTTCGCAAGCAACTAGAAGATTCCCGAGTGTATGATGTAGAGACAAGTATCGAGACCATTCTTCAGGTGTGCGTTGTCGAGCCGACGATGTCCTGGACAAGTCGTGGATTACAGGCACGAGCACATCAATAGCTTCCTGTTGTCTTCCCTGAGTAGACAATATCGAGACAAGCTGTTCAACGGCATTCCAGTAGCCTGGTTTCCGAGAGATTACTTTTCGCCAGTAATATTCCGACGAGTTGTAGTTATTCATCGACTTGTATACAAGCGCCATATTGAACGTGCATTGTATGTGACTATGAGCAAAAGGAACGTAAACACGAGAAAACAAAACTCCTATAAAACCCCCCTTTTAACCTGATACTCTGAAATTACAGAATAAAACAAGTCTGTTGGTTTTATAAGGTTGTCCCGGTTAAAAGTCTTGGTCAGATATCATCTCGGTGGTTGCTTGCTTTCAAACTCTCTTTTGAACCGTACCCACTCCCCATTGTCTTAGACATGAAGATCGATTTCTTGCAAACCAAGGAAACTGGAGAGTTGATTCAAACAACAGCAAAAAAAATATACACACATACCCAGGATTGATTGCCAATATCCTACTATTTAAGTCGATTGCTCGAGGATACAATTTTAAGAACTTGGTTGCTTTGTTAATGTTAATCTGCGGCGCATATCAATGACAGGAAAAAAAGACCTCCGTACTTACGTCTGCAATACACCCTGCGGTCAGGTACCCCTCGCAGGCAATAAAGAAATAGTGGTCCTTGGACGAAGGCGAAGGGTGTTCCTCAATAAGACTCGATACCAACTCCAAAGCAAACGTGCGAAATTTGGCTTTCCCCGAATCTTGTTTTTGAAGATCGTCGTCAGGATGGCTATCATTAAATTGAGTTTTGTGCGGTAGTGTCGTGCGGGTGACGTCATGATCAATGATGATAGCGTCCAACGCGGTTACCATGGCATCGCACCAGACCTCCAAGACATCAAGAGCAATGGCCAATTCACGCCGTGAATTGGAAGAAGATGCGGACGAGGAATTTCGATCCAGATAGTAGTGCCTGGCTATATGGATCATCGAGTTGAGCGATGTCAGCTTAGCTGCATGCCTGCTTGTGAAATCAAAAAGCCCTGTTGAATCCATTCTGTCCAGCAACACCAGAAGCAGCAATCTTGTTCCGCGCCTACTTGACCGTGTATATAGTGATGACTACCATGTAATAATAAGATACCTCGCGGGGAGGCGGGAATATGACTCTTATGCCAATGCCAGCCTTGACAAACTGTATCTGTGCATATATGCGACGATTGTTGGTAGGAAGCGCTTCTTGTCGTCGTTTGAATAGGCGCCCCAGGAAGTACTAATATAATACTCACGACTAAAAAGCCCTGGGCGAACAACAGCTGAACTTTAAATATTCCCTCGCAAATGTCTCAGATTTAAAGCTCCTTTAGACCAATTGGTACTGCCTTGTTTATATAAGCAGTGCTAGCAAGAAGGAGTTCGGGGTACTGGATATAAGCGTACCAAAGAGTGTGCGGTCCTTGGAATTGTTTGCTATTTTGGCAGGGTTTTCAAGTAAATAGCAACGGAGTAAGAAAAACTGACACTTTGTCCCATTGATGCAACTTACCCCATACATTTTTTTATTTACCGTGGCATCATGATAAGTTCTAGGATTCATAATCTTTCTACATGGAGAGAGAGTTGTTCAGTTTAATCATTAATTCAGCAAATTGAGTGATGATGATGATATATTATATATATATATATAAGATAGATGTTAGGCAAAATCGCCATAGATCCCCACAGTACTAATGAGGAACGCCAGACCTGTAATGGCAGTTGAGACGTATCCAACAGTCGACACTTTGCTGTTGGTGGCGGTGGATTTGAGCGCGCCTCCTCCACTGGCAGATGTCGAAGAAGAAGAAGAGGAGGAGGTGGTGGTGGCAGCTGTAGACTCAGAAGCAGGAGCAGCAGCAGCAGCAGCTCCTGCTGAAGCTGAAACGGTGGTATAACCAGCCTCCTCTCCGTTATTGCTACTGCTGGGGGTGTCTGGACCAGAGTACTCTTCTGATTCCTCAGTGTCCAACTGAGCGTAGATCGAATTGTCCAATGCAGATACCTCTTCCTCGATCTTTGGCTTGGACCGAGTGCTCGATTTCTCTGTCGTCTTCTTCTTCTTGTTGCTCTTGGTAGTGTCGACATTTATCTCAACAGAGACAGAAGAGAGCTTCTTGCCAGTACAGGAGAGTAGAGACATTGCTCCAGACTGATTGCCCACTCCGTAGTACCATGATACCAGGGATATTAACGGCACCGAAAGAGCCGAATACAATAAATAGGGGTGTCGGGCTCTTGGAGACGAGCAGATATATGCCCCCAGGAGCGACACAAACGCTGTGATGGAGAATGGGTCGGCCAGTTTATTCACAAAATCGCCATACAGTGTCCGAGCTGCCTCATCTCTTGTTTCCAGAGGACTTGCCTGTAGCAATGCAGGTAGCGACACAAAAGTGGTTGAAGCAGTAGCTCCGGTTAAAATCCCCAGTGAAACAGTTCCAACTATCTTGGATAGGACTACAATGTGTTTTGCCATTGATTTCTGCTTTCTGCGTGTATTCTCTCCTTGGTACTTCTTTTAAACTCCAGATTAGTGGCAATTTGATAGTCGAGGGTGTAGGAGGGACATTTAATTCCCAACCAACCACCATCGCCACCTCCGCACCGCCAACCTTCGTGGAATGTCGCTCCTGCTTGTTCCGGTGTCAGCCAGCCGGAGATTGACTGCTATTACAGGGCGCTATCTCTTCCTTCGGATTGGAGAAGAGTGACTTATGTTGATGTAGAGAAGCTGCGTAATGGTGTAATATAAGTTGTACTAGTAGTAGAGCGTGGCGTTTTGTGCTGAGAAATCTGGGGCATCTCTCGTTATTAGATGTCCATGTTTTGGTATTCGAGCTGTACTTTTTGAAATATCGTACTGTAGTTAGTGGTCTATTGACGACTCATTGATATATGTGTGCCCACTGGCTTAGCTTTTCGCTCATCGTTGCTTAGGAAACTTGTTTATTCAGTATACATGAGATAGGTGGATCTTTTGACTATGTATATACCAGCTGGAACCTCATAGCAAGACTACAGTAAATTGCTGGAGGTAAATTCATTGATACCTTCAAACATGGCAGTGCTTTCTCTATGAAATTCGGGTATAAACTTCATTAATGCAGACCAGACGGGTCTTCAAGACCCTCAAATATGGTCCTTATTTTGTCTCTCTATCTGGGGAAAGTTTGAACTCTCAGTTTTATCTCGCAACTATATTAGATAGGAGACAAAAAAGGCAATTGCTCACTTTGCTGATGGATGATGACCTGACTCGACCTATATGACTCCAATTCGTCTGGAGTCACCGGATTATCGCCCAACTGCAACCCGAGGATTAAGCTCTTGATGACTCAAAGATCAATGTCGCGTGATAAACTGTTCAAACGTTTACGTTACTAGAATTTGCACCATCAATTGTCATATCGTGGTCCTACATATGCAAGGGATATTAACCTGGTTATTAACCTGGTTATTACCCCGGCTACTAACCTCCGAGGCGCTACAAGAATTTGCATCATCAGCTGTCATGTCATATGCCCTATATATGCAGGGGATATTAAAACGGCAAGGTATATTTGCTGAATATATACAACCTTATTCTCACTCTCAAGGTCACATCTACCTAGACCCCGATTCAATGTGTATTTACTGAACCTCCTGTACGGATCATGGACCAATCGGGTCGAGAAAACTCTGTAGTAGATTCATTCTATTTGGGCGTGTAAGTATAAAACATAGTGCGGTCATTTGCGTCCATATTATAATGTGCTAATATGCAGTGACGTTCCCATCACCTCCCTTACTAACGCTCTGCTATTACCGGCGCTTAGAAAGTAGTACTAGTAGTAGTACTAATGATTTATAGTAGATATTCCTAAACCATTCAGCTACCTAAATACATTCGTTTGATCATAAAGCTCTTGTTCGAAACCCCCTATTGCCCCCGCTCTTTGCTCTGGCCTCTTGTTATTCCAACTAGTTCTAACTAGTTCTAACCCGCCGCCCAAGGCGCTCAAGGCGTGATTGGTTTTCCATGCTATTCCACAGGACCCTAACCCTACCCCAACGCACCCCAAAAGGGCAACGGAGGAGCAGGAGAGGAGGAGGAGGAGGAGGAGGTTTGGTTTTCGTGTGACACCATCTGAGTTATTTAGGTCTCCTGCGCCCAACCTTCCTCCTCCTTCTTAGTTCTTCACGAATTTTCTCTTCCTTCACAAAACAACACCACCCGCATACTTTGAAAGGACCTAAATCTCAAAAACAGAGAAAGAATCTCCGGTTAGGAGGGCTTTTTTTGCACATAATAGCGCCTGATATCATCGACCGAAACACTTGAACGATTCTCGTCGAGTGTTTGTGTTGTTTTATACTGTGTGACTCTGTTAAGTTGGTTAACACAACACTGTTTGTTTCCCAGTCAACTTGGATTCCCGTGCAACAGAGGTGTTTTTGGAGCTTTTAAAGTACTTCGGCCATTCTCATCCGTTTGTTAAGACTCCTTTCTTCACCATCATTCATTCATCCAGGAACTCTTTTTGCTGTGGTTTCCTAGTCTTCATTTTGCATTCAAAGACCAATCTTTTTAAAGGGCTTCTTCTACAATCGAATCGCCAGTAATCACACTATATTTTTTATGAGTCTCAAAGGGACTGAAAAAAGACAGGAACAACCACAGCTCGAAACTCTTGTTTTAAATTGAATTGGAACAATCTGGAATATTAACTTAGGACTTCAAAAAAGATCTCAGAATATTGGAGGAAACAGGTGTTGACAAAGGGGTTTCTTCTTTAAACTTGCAGTGTGCGTGTGTGTGTGTGTGTTAAGGACTTGGATTTGGATTAGAATTCTGTTCTCTCTTGCGTGAAAAAGGAAAAAGAATAAACCAGAAACAATGACAGTGGATAATTTGTTGAATGGCAAGTACCAGGTTATTACTGACCTTAACAAGGGCTCCTATGGAGTTGTATCTCTTGCAAGAGATATGGTGACAAGGAAGCTGTTTGCCATCAAGTGCATCAACAAGCTGGATTCAAACGGAAATGTGCTTCCTTGTGATGACGTTATCCAGGAAATTGCGGTTCACAAGAAACTGGGTAGCCATAAGAGCATCACAAAGCTGATTGACCATTTCGAAACGAAATCAAAGTTCTATTTGGTCATGGAGTATTGTGCCCCTGGAGATCTCTATGAGGCAATCAAGGCTGGAAGAGGTCCGAGAGAGAATGGAAATGTTTGTGAGTTTATGCTCCAGCTGATTGATGCTGTCATTTATTGCCACTCAAAGGGCGTCTATCACCGAGATATCAAGCCGGAGAATATTTTGATAACTGCTGACGGCAATGTCAAGTTGGCTGATTGGGGTCTTGCGACCACTGATAAGATTTCGAGTGATTTTGGTGCTGGAAGTGAACGTTACATGGCACCCGAGACTTTTGACCAGAACAACATCTCCGATTATGACGCTGAGAAGGCGGATATCTGGGCAATTGGGATTTGTCTGTTGAACATCTTATTTGGTAGAAACCCCTTTACTGTGGCTTCTCAGAAGGATAAGTTGTTTTTGGACTTTGCTGCCAGCCGTGAGGCTTTGTTCGACATCTTCCCTACACTATCCAGTGATGTCTTTGCCGTGTTGCGTCATGCTTTAACTATGGATCCTGATAATAGATCGTTGGAGAAGATGAGAACTGAGTTATTGCAGGTGAGATTATGGACCACTGATGATGAGATATACGAAGAAGATTTGTTTGATCATCTAGAAGTTGTTCCGTCACTCTCCGAAGAAAGTACCGATGATTCTACTACGACTACTTCTGCTGTTACTACATCTGCTGTTACTGCTGAAGTTGAAAACCGCAGTGGTATTGCTCCACCAACTGTTATCACGACTCCAACAACTTCTGCTCCTCAAGTTGTGACTACTACTACCAATAGACAACCTTTCAGGACTCCTTCTAGGTTCGTGAGTGACGAAATGGCTCGTGGTAGCAAGTTGAACTCAAAGATTGATGAAAATACTTGGATTCGAACTATGCAATTCACTCCACCGATGTCATCTCCTGGCATGACCAAGGTTAAAATTCCTTCAAGTTTGTCTGTCGTGCATCAGGCACCTGAAGAGGATGATGAAGAACAAGCGGATGACGGTTCGGACTCATCCTCAAGTCGTTCAGATACTCATGATGAGGATGTGTTTGCTATGGAACTAGGATCCTCACTTGCCAAATTACAGGTAAATGAGCGTGCTAGTTCAGGTAGCCAATCCTCTTTGAGTTCTGTACCATCTTTGGCTCAATCAACCTGTTCTGACACAGTACAATCTAGTCGTGCTACTGTTGGTACACCATCTCTTTTTACAAAGACTACTGGATCGAGTGGTATCTCTACTATTCGATCTAGCAACCCTACCACTATCTCATCTTCATCTTCGTCTGCAAAGCCCGCTGCTATTAGGTCTAGTGGTATAAGCAACTCCTTGAGTGTGGTTGCAGCTTCTGCTCCAGATTTCTTCAAGTTTGGTGGCAAGAGCTGGAGCGACTTTGACCTTGAAGAAGGCGAGGATGATTTTGAAGATGAGCAATTCTATGAATTCCTTCAGCAATCTTTACCCCCTGGTGCTGGTAAGCCAGGTCTGGAAGATTACTATAACAAACCCACAAAGATTCGAGATGATTGGGGTCAAGCTTGGAACTGATAATCCTTTGCGTGCGCAGCTCTTTCCAATTTTTTTTATTATTTTTTTAACGACGACTATGAAAACTCTTTATTATGAACCATTTTTTTATTGTTATTCTATTTATCTGCATAATGCGCTCGCTAGGATCAATGTCGTCTCTTGTATAGCTTTCCTCACAACTTGAATTATCTTTTTGCATCGATTTGAAGAATCGTTTTTTTAAGAGCTTAATATATATACATAAGTAGGAATTCATTCAATATATATATATACATACTTATTTTCTTATTCACAAAGGTGTAGGAAGGTTTTAGGTTGCAGCGCCAATTGATTGATTTGCTTCTGTTTCGTATGGTCTGGTGATGTATTCGACATCTGTTATTGTATGCATCACGATGCTGGTACAATCACCGCTAAATTCAAATTCAAAGATGCCTACCAATACCGGATACTCGTGTGGCAAAATGCCCAAGCTTCGACCAATCTCCTTGGGGTCAATTGACGGCAAGGAAGTCCAATTATGAGGGTAGTACGACGATGACGACAATGAAGACGGCTCAGGAGGTGAAAGGGTCCTCCATCTAACCACAAATTTCTGCGGTTCAAGTGAGCTGCTGCGACTATTTGGTATAAACAACTGTCGCGACGATATTGCTGCGGCCTGTGACCGGAGTCGATCAGACTCAAGCCTCGCTGAAAGAATCAGAACCTCCGACGTAGGAGGAATCAGGAACCCAGTCACGAAGAATTGTAGTAGTTTGATTGTGCCATTGTATGGAGTTCTGCCCACTACATTAGGGATATGTGGGTGGGAATCAGGCAGCAGGTTCAGCACAACATCCTTTGAGATGATCTCTTGAGGCAATGGCTGTGTCAGAAATGTAGGTATACTTTCTTTAATCGTATCAATCACTAGGTATTCAGTTAGAACTGCGTCAATGTACACTTAATTTGTTTCGACATACTTTTGCCCAAGTTGGCCACCCGCCGCTGATGCTCAACATCGACCTTGGAACGGTCCTGACGGTACCCTGAAAACACTACACCACTCTGAAGATGTCGGTTATTTATTATCGAGCCATGGTTTCTGTATTTTGCTCTCCCGACCGTTCGCAACAACATGTCGCATGATGGTTGAACTGGTTCAAAGTGCTTGGGAAGTTACCGCATCTATCAACTGTCGATCATCTGTGAACCTCTTTAGCGGTCCACTAGAGTTACAATGGAATTTAATCCACACAGCTCAAGAATTATGAACTGATATATAAGGAATCTGACGTGTACATACCATCATTGAGCGAATTCGATCACGATTATGACAGACAGGAAGTGCCTGCACCTAGCCGAGCCGCCGTTGCTCTAAGACCGCTCACGGCTGAACTAATCAACGGGTTCTATTGGTTTTTATGCTGTCATCAGGTAATACTTGTTGTGGTATTGTAACTATATTACACGTGATAATAATCAGAGTCGCTTCTGGTGTTGATTTATAGCATTGACCTATATATTTGAAAAACATATCTGATAAACCAAAGCATAACCTTTATTGTGAGGCTTGTATTCATTTCTCTTTCTTGACACAGCTTTTTATTGGTTTAGTGTTTAGATGTTATATAGCGACTGGGATTGTTCGAAGCATAATAGTTTCCATTATCTACCCTACTTTAGTATAGTTCGTGTTTATTGATGTACAAAAAGAACAAGCTAACAACGGCCCTGAAGATGGCAACACAGAATTAGCAAATTTCCTATCAGTCAGTCACCTGCTGGTGGGGATTGTAACCCAGTATAGAGGCATGCAATATCCAGGCAAATTGAGCAAGATACGTCTATCCCTCGGCAAAAGGCATCGCTATGGCAGAGCTGATCACAAGCTGCCCTCTTGTTCAACCTATCTTCACGCGGAATTCTTTTTAAGCAGGTCACTATTTCCTTGTTGGTGTAACTCAGATACGTACCTGAAAAGTTGACTGAGCCCAAAACCCTCGGCGTATTCTGTCAACTCGTCGCCGTACGTTAGACCATCGACCTGTTCTTGAGTGATACTGCCATCTGTTACGGAATTTCCGTAATTATGATGAATGTTATTACTTAGTTGCGCCTCGGATAGCATATATTGCTTGATATGTAATGTCAATATCATCAGGAACTCTAGTGTATTATGTGGCATTAAAAATATCTCCATTTGAATGAGTAATATAATCTCTTGAATATGAATCCCAATCCGTGTCAGTTAGAGCTGGCGATCCTATTTCTGGTACCAACGTAACATCACACACACCTGGCGTGAGGAGATTTAGGAAACTAAAACCGCAGATAAATGTAATCTTAAAGAACGACAGCATTACTCAGAGAATAACTCGAAATTATCACGCTAAAACGACCGGTCTTTAGCACAGACAATTCGGCAGAATACCCCTCGCGTATAACCCCATAAACTATGCAAATCTCATCTGATGCAACATGCAATCGGGCCAGGGCTCGCTAGTCAGTATTCAGCTGTAATACACACACTCCTATATGTGTACCAAGCCCTAGATATCAATAACAGCTACTCAAATCTGCACCCCACAGCACCAACTAGGAACTAGCTAATTTTTCCTGCTACCAAGAGGTAGCTGGACTCATAACATGGAATAGATTACAATTATCTTTCTTGTTAATAATATGTCAGGACTCTGTATTAGCTCTCGTGGTACATATTTTACAAGTGTTGATCACTATATCTGCAACTCTTACTTAGCACGGCGCGCATATGAACACCCGAAGTGACAAAGAACCCGAACCATTCCAAAAAGCCTGTAAAGGAAGATCTACGAAAGTTATACGCTATTTCATGTATAACTTTATAAATCATAGTCCATATTTGCCATTGATAATTGTCGGGCCGCAATAATCAGTCCAACCAAACCTTGGAATTCTGTCCCACAAGCTTCAACTTTATGAAAGTTGGTACCAGTAACCCTTGAATATAAGCTTCCTCTAGATGAGGATACATCTACATCGCAATTGCTCAAATCTTATACTTGGACGGACTAGTTTCGAAAGTCTTAATTACAGTGGAGATAAACTGGGAGTCAAACATCCTACGATAGTTCTGCTGATACCTGAGGAAGGATCGCCTGCTCTAGCTATCACTAACTGGGAATCATATTCAAGAGACTTCGTTACTAATGCAAATGCAGGTAGTTTTAGTAGTAATTGGTTGACCCTAGCCAAAGGCTTGCTTCAGAGCCACCTGACTGGCCCTGCTGATGCAAATATTAAGAAATATACTACAGTTCCTGATGATATTAACATTACATATCAGGTACTATATGCCATCCGAGGTGCGACTAGTAATAACATTCATTATAATTACGGAAATTCCGTAACAGATGGCAGTAGCACTGAAGAACAGGTCGATGGTCTAACGTACGGCGACGAGTTGACAAAGTATGCTGAGGGCTTTGGGCTCAATCAACTTGTCAGGTACGTGTATGAGCTACACTTACAGGAAAGTAATAAGATATTAAAAGAGGAGATCACTGGCTCTGATAAACAATCAGACAAAGGCCAATCTTGCAAATTAATTGACAAAAATCGCCTGCTCTGCGTTGGGGATGGGTGTACCGTGTGCGCCAGTCTTACGTTACACTACAGAGCTGCCATCACGAGATTGTCAGACGAATGATTACGTTTCACTGGACGTCCATCTCATTGAAACTCGGCAAATCACCTGCTCTAAGCGATTGGGCGGATCTACATGTCTTTTTCATGAAATGAGTCTTTTCACCTTGGTTCATTGAAGATCATTCAGATATAATTCAAGAACGCCGAAGATTTCTCCGCAAACCGCTTCTCGTGTTGCTTGTGAGAAACCGCCGTGCATACAGTGCGGTATAGTGCCCGGCAATATAGTATTATCCCGGCCGTTTGGTTCTTGGTTTGAACATTGGACTCCGATACAAATCGCTTATCTAACTCGCGGAGTGATCCCGACTAGATGGGCATCGCACAATTATCCGCAATTTTCAGGCCGGTCTGTTATCAGAAACAGCTTGGCAGAACAACAATTCTAGAGATCCAGGAGAGTTATCGATCCAAGGCTACATACGGATGAGAAAAGTGGTGGTGGTGGGGACTGATTGCTAATCTGACGGAGGCTATGGAGATTAGGCGCAGGTTCATTTAATATCCGGAGGTGTTGGTGTGGGTATAAAAGGGGGATCAGTTCTCTCGTAATGCGACATCAAATTGCACAACTGGCATACACCACCTCATAGAGAATAAAAAATGGAATTTCAAAGGTATTCAATTTTAACGAGCTTGTATAGAATGTCAACTAACAAACAAATAGACTTGGCAATTCGGGCTTAAAAGTGTCCAAGGTTATTCTTGGTGCCATGAGTTACGGCGCAAAGGCGTGGCGTGAGTGGGTAATTGAGGATGAAGAGGTTGTATTTTCACTTCTTAAAAAGGCCTACGATGTGGGGATCCGTACATTTGATACTGCCGATGTGTACTCTGATGGAGCTTCAGAGGTTTTAGTAGGCAAGTTTTTGAAAAAGTACAATATCCCGCGGTCCACTGTGGTGATTCTCACAAAGTGCTATAGTCAGGTCAAAGACCCTGAGATTGAGGATAGTGAGCTTAATCTCATCAACAGACAAGGACTTTCGCGAAAACACATTTTCGATGCTGTAGAAGCCTCTGTCAAGCGACTTGGGACATACATTGATGTTTTACAGATCCACCGGCTGGATCTCGATACTAGCAAAGAAGAAATCATGGAAGCATTACACGATGTTGTCAAGGGCGGCGATGTGAGGTATATTGGTGCTTCATCTATGCTTGCAACTGAGTTTGCTCAATTGCAGTTTATAGCTGAAAAGAATGGTTGGACAAAGTTTGTCTCTATGCAAAATTTTTATAATCTGCTCTACAGAGAAGAAGAACGCGAAATGATTCCATTCTGTAACGACACAGGGGTAGGCTTGATTCCATGGAGCCCAATTGCAAGAGGGGTTCTTGCGAGACCTTACCATACCGAATCACTGAGATATAGAACTGATCCATTCGTCAAGAACTTTGAACTTGGAGAACGAGAAGATGATCAAGAGATTCTTCGCCGTGTTGCTGAGCTTGCCAAGAGAAAGAATGTATCCATGGCCATGATTGCTATTGCTTGGACAATTGCAAAGGGAACTGCTCCCATTGTGGGGTTCAACAAGCTTGAGAGGATTGATGAAGCAGTAGAGGCTCTAAAAGTCAAATTCACTCCTGAAGAGCTCGAATTCCTTGAAGAGCCATACCTCCCTCACCCAGTTACCGGACTTAACAGACCAAAGAAATAGATTAAGAAAACTTTATAGAGTTTGGATTTTTATCCAAAAATTATATAGAACTAGACTTTTTTCAAGACCATTGCTTGAACTGGTTAATCAAACTATTGGTTGAGTTATCATGACCAGAGACTGGCATTTCAGTGTCAAGCTCTTTGCCAATTGCCTTTGCAAGGACCTTCCCAAGCTCGACACCCCATTGGTCAAATGAGTTGATGTTCCAGATAGCACCTTCAGTGAAGGTCAGATGCTCATAGTAGGCAATTAGAGCACCCAGAGTAGCAGGGGTAATCTCTTGAGCCAAAATCGAGGTTGTAGGCCTATTTCCCAAGAAAGTCTTGTGAGGCACCAAGGAATCAGCAGCCCCTTCAGCACGAACAACATCCTGAGACTTTCCGACCATCAAAGCTTCAGCCTGAGCAAAGAAATTGGAAGCAAGCATACGCTGATGGAGGTTACCCTCAATAGGGTTATGAGACCTTGCTGCCAAAATGAAATCAGCAGGGATCAACTTAGTACCTTGATGAACCAATTGGAAGAAAGAATGCTGAGAGTTTGTTGCAGGCTCGCCAAACAGAATTGCACCAGTAGAATACTTGACAAATTCATTGCTTCGGGTCACACTCTTTCCGTTAGATTCCATGGACAATTGCTGAAGATAGGCCGGGAATCGGTGGAGGTACTGGTCAAACGGCGCAATCAAATGAGTCTGAGCACCAAAGAAGTTGTTATACCATACACTTAGTAAGCCTCCAATAAGGGGTATATTATCTTCAAGCGGAGTGTTGAGAAAGTGCTCATCGAGGGCCTCAGCACCCTTGAGGAATTGGACAAAGTTGTCATAGCCAATGAAAAGAGCCACAGACAAGCCAATTGAGCTCCATACAGAGTATCTGCCACCAACCCAATTCTCAAAGCCAAACATGTTAGCAGTGTCGATTCCGAACTTTGCGACCTCTTCGGCATTAGTGGATAGAGCCACAAAGTGCTTTGCAATGTGTTCTTGGGCTTCGGCCTTTTCCAAAAACCATTTCTTGGCGCTGTTTGCATTGGTAGTGGTCTCTGCAGTAGTGAAAGTCTTTGAAGCAATCAAGAAAAGTGTGGTCTCCTGATCCAAATTTCGAACAATCTCTGCAATGTGAGTTCCATCAATATTTGACACAAAGTGTACGTGAAGATCTCGTTTCGAGTACGACTTGAGGGCTTCAGTGACCATGACAGGACCGAGGTCCGATCCTCCAATGCCAATATTAACAATATCTGTGATTGGCTTTCCGGTGTAGCCCTTCCAGGCCCCACTTCGGACTTGCTCGGAAAACTCCCTGATATGCGCCAACACAGAATTGACCTCTGTAGTGACGTTCTTTCCATCCACAGCCATAGGTCTGTTGGATTGATTACGAAGAGCAATATGAAAGACTGCTCTATCTTCAGTAGAGTTGATCTTTTCACCCGCAAAGAACGCTGCTCGCAGGCCCTCGACATCTGCTTCTTCAGCCAGTTTGATCAAGCCAGTGAAGATGTCATCATTGATAAGATTCTTGGAGAAATCAAACAGGATCTCCGAACCATCAAAGTTATTGAATGTACGAGAAAACTTTGTGAATCGTTCCGGATCCTTAGCGAACTGATCCTTGACTGACAAGGTCTTTCCAACACTATCATGCAACGATTGCAAAGTCTGCCATGAGGGCAATTCGCTTGCTTGGGAGAATGATGAGAATGACATTCTTCTTGAGTTCAATTGGAAAGAGTTGACCTAAATCTTTTTCTGTTTTGGTGTTTAAATAACAACTAATTGCAAAGTTTCGGAATGAAAAGGATATGCTAACTGTTAGCGTGTAAGGACTAAGAGATGGACACGGAACTCTGCCCTCCGCAATAAACCCACACAACGTCGCTGCTGTGTGCGTGTGGTGCTGCGTGCGTGCACCGCACCACCACGACCACCACCAACACTTTGCTCCCAATGGCTTCTTCTTTGTTAGTTGTCCATCACGTTATATTTATAATAACCGCTTGTAGAAACCATTAAGGTTTTTTGTACGTATATGAGACGATATCAAAGTTTTGGACCAAAATGTGCCCCCGATATCACGTGACTTCCGGGTAACTACTACTTCAAAAAAAAAAAAGTTTCTTGTGAAGACCTGATCGTCAGTTGTTTTTCTGCGGCTGCTGCGCTCTTTAGACCCAACAGCAGCAGCAGCGGAACAAGAATGAACACTAAGCCCGGTTTGTAGTGGTGGAATTTTGCTGGGACCTGTTGGAGGCAGGCACAAAGAGGCTAGTCAGGTCTCCTCGTGACTAATACCCCTTGAACGTGCGAGGGTATACTCAATTAAAATCAAATCAGATAGTGATGGCATTATATATTAATATATTATAAGATTATAATAACTCAGAAGAAGGTAAACATAAGGAGACGACGGGGGGTATATATTAAAGCAAGACAAAAATAAAGCCTTCAAACTCGTGGCTCTTCATGAACCACAGGTTGCTCAACCTGTTCCATAGTAGGGGCCTCGGTGGTAATGACAGGAGGAGGAGCAGCCGGAGCGGCCGATAAAGACTCAGTCTCATGAACAACCTTCTCACCGTCATTGGTGGGTCCGCTTTCCAGGTCGTACCCAGCAGCAGGTACCTCACCGGGAGCAGCAACACCACCAGAAGCAGCAGCTACACCGCCAGTAGATAACCCTCGTGACGCTTTGTAGTCGCTGATAAAGTCTTTGACCACGAAAAAGGTCGTGCCCACAAAAGCTGCCCAGCATAATGCAGCCATGGCGATTGCAGCCTTACCGGCCTTGCAGCCACTGGAGTTATAGCTGAAGTCTGCATAGAAGCCATAGTAAAATCCAGAACATGTTTGAGGTCCATGCAAGCTGGCCAGAGCAATCCACGATGCGAACCAGAAGATATCAAGAACTCCCTCAGTAGCGAGAGTGATGATAGAACACACTTGCCCGCTCCATCCAGTCATAGTGATTAGATTCAAGCCGAGGGGAAACAGCAATAGAAACGTGAAAACAGCTACAAATAACGCGTAGGCATCAATGCTGTAGTAGAAGCCGTACTTATTTGTATCCGCAATGACTCCAGCAGTCAATCCCAGTACCAAGATGGTAAAGAAGAGCTGGATGAACCGGAGAATAGTCACTGGCGCGCTGATCTTGGGATAGCTCAACATCTTTAGATTGAATCTCTTAGTTACTAAAATACACTTGTTAGAAAGGTATTTCAAACGAAAAGGGAAAAGAAGCTTTTATTATATATATATATATATA
This sequence comes from Diddensiella transvaalensis, assembly GCA_030555955.1. NCBI lineage: Eukaryota > Fungi > Ascomycota > Dipodascomycetes > Dipodascales > Trichomonascaceae > Diddensiella > Diddensiella transvaalensis. Next base: position 367,119 of record JANIVV010000006.1, on the reverse strand, counting down.
TACTCTCTTATGATATAATCAATGGCTGCCAAGATTGAGTTTGCTTTTGCATAGACTTTTCCGATCGAGTTGAGCCCCATAATTTTCAGCCGTAGAGGGAATGCACATGGTTGCTCACCAAGCATGAAAGGATCGGTCAAGCTTCTTACCGGCGTAAGGCTGTACAGGTTGGCTGCTGTTAAAGATAACATTGAAGAGCTTGTGACCCGTATACTCTCGACTCCGCCTTTATTCTTGATATTGGAGAGTTCTCTTTAGAACTAACAAGAGATCTGGGAAATACGATACATTACATTTAGTCGGACTTGGTCATTAGCATGTCCGATGCCACAACAAAAAAAATAACCGCTTAGATCTGCCATTCTGCGATTTATTTGAAAATCGTTGCTTAAAAGTACAGAGGTTGACTAATTCGTGCAAGCCCCTGTGTCTTGCACCACCCGACCTCCGGGCACATGCATGGCCTGAGTAACCGAAAAAGTAATAGCGCTGTTAGCCAAGTAATGGCAGAATAAAAAAAAATTGTGTTATCTGCATTAATTTTGCGAAAATAAGGACGGGGCGAAGAAGGAGAGCGGAGGAGGTGCAATAATGAGGCAGGGATCGAATCTAACAATCTAAAAATAATACAATGATAAGGGCAAGACCAAGGGGTGCGTGTTAGTAATAGGAACTACCAATTAAAACTAAGCCTGCAAGCAGAACCACACCCAAGCCCAGATACTGAAGGTCCAAGGGTCGGTCATTACGGTTGAGGATCGTCCCGTTGGCCATGTATAAGCTACCACCGACGGGCATTGCAGAAGAATTAGGGCGTGCAGGCTGGGCTAATGACGAAGAAGAAGCTGAAGAATTTAACCTTGACAATCCCAAAGAAGGTTCGGATGACTGCTGCTCGGCGGCAACCAGTTGAGACTGCTTAGTTAATGATAAAAGATCCTGCTCCACATTGTCAATAGCCACGTTTTGAATGTTTCCGAAAAAGTCTGTGATCAACACTGTATCTAGATCAGCCTTAAAGAGATCCGTGCGGATTCCGGGCTTCGAGTGAATATCATCGGGGTTGTAAGAATTGAATAGATCCGCCATTGTCTTTTTGGACGATTTGTCAATGGATTCAAGAAATTCCAGGTTATAATAAGTGAATCGGTCAATGACTGCCACTCCCACATCCTGGTCTGCATGATGCGAATATGAGTTTTCATCTAGTTCAGAGGAGCCGACTGCAAGTACATTAGGTGAATAAAATTTGGAGTACATTGTATTTGCCTGGCAGGTGTCTATCATAAATAGAATTTCATTGTATCGGCGCTTTTCCCACATTTGTTCAAACGCGTCGGCAATGTCAAATGCACCAATTTCTTCTGCATCTTGGAATTTGAGGAATTCATTGCCTCCATGTCCTGTCATGTAAATAAATATATTGGATCGATCATCAGTCAGTAGTCGCTTAGACCGTGGTGTATCGGCATCCCACCGGTCAGTCAAGAGTCGAATAAAACTTTCTACTGTAACCTCATATCCCCTGTAGTCCACTTCAATGTTGTCTCCATATAGGTCCAGGGCTCTATCGGCGTTGTTGTATACTGTACCTGGGAATGTGTTTCGGGGATTACACGATACATCGTCCGATAACATGAGGATGATCTGTGAATCCGGGATCCCTAGCCGTTTCACAGTGCGATACATGCTCAATACATTCGCCATATGCCTATAGTTGAACCAAAATCGTGATGTAGATACTAGTACAGCCCAGTTATTTGTGTGTCGAGATGCTCTGCCAATAAACTCACTAGCTCGATCCTCAGCACTGGTATTACCGGATTCAGCTAGCGCCCAAGCAAGCATAAATGCTAATGCAGTTAGAGACCGCCACCATAGCAGCTTCATAGCAGAGAGAGAGGGGAAATAAATATATTTAGAGCGAAAGCAAATGCAAGAATGAAGAAATAAAGAAAAGCTGTATCTTGTGTTTTAGCAGTATTAGAAACCAAACTCTTTCGGCGGAGTTCGAACTTCTGAATGTTAAAACCCTAACCCGTGGTTTATGTCCATAGAATAAGATTTCACGCGTTTAAGGTTCCTAGATAAAGAAAAATAGTAAACAACTTGATATGCAAACTGGGAGACTTTATATATCGGGTTGTTGATAAGATGTTTGTTGTACAAGAAAGGAGGGCAAGGTGCGTAAACACGATGGTAGTAGAGGCACGTTAGCAATTCAAGTCTTCTGGCTGTCTCGAATCACTATCGAGAATTCCTTAGCATTAGAACTTAACGATATATCCCGTATGTATGTGTCTTGTATAACCCGGGTGACCGCATTCTTGGGGCTCTCTGACGGGACGTCACTTCATTTTTGAGTCCTGATAAGCTTCATGTTGTTCTGGCTTAGAAAGTCTGCGTTGCTTTGGCGTCACTGTTAAATCTGCAGTGTTTGTCGGTTCAAGCTCTGATCAATGGAACTGTGTTCAGAACAGAAAGTACTAGACCTCGATTTGATTATTCTGAACCGTGAATGTGACTTTGACCTCGAATAGCCCTGATTTTTTGTTCAGCGTTTCTAGAAAAGGATTTTTACGTGGCAGAGAGAGTAGAGTCTCTTGCATAGTCAAATGAAGAATCAAGTACTTGATTTCGTTATTACTTAATTGTGCCTGTCATATTTATATTCTCTTTTTATTTTGTGCTTATAGTAACAGTTGATGTAATCAAATCACAAAATCGCTAAGATTACACTGAGGCTTGGTATATTTTATACGAGACAGAGACGTTAATTAAATTTCTCTTCTAATCTACGAAGTCTTATAGGAAATGTTTGTCGTATAGACAAGAGCTTCAATTGGCTCCAGCTGCAAAGGACTTAGTCATTATTGATCTATCCAACAATCAGAATCATTCCAAAAGGTTCTATTATAATCCATTAGCAGTAACCTGCTTCGATTTCAAATTGAAGTTGCTCCCCCAGCTGCGTCGGCGGTTGAATCGTCGAAGCCTTTAGTTTGTGTCCGCGGAAACTTTGCGGCTTCTCATCGTGGAAATTGGTACGCTTGAACCGAGAACCGGAGTGTCATATTCTCCACTACAGATTTCATAAAACCATCCTCTATTTATTAGTAATGACCTCTTCTCATCGACGTAATCGGTTCGGCCGTCCATGTTGAATATGTCTGTAGATTATAAATATGCATATTCATTCAATTAGAGCAGACAAATGTTATAAAAGCTCTCGCAAGAAGCCAACTATGAAGTATCGATGTCAACAGCTCGAAAAGCATTCTTCTCTATCTTGAATCCTATTAAAAGCAGAAAACGTCACACTTGACCAACAACAATGTCGCACACCAAAGAAACCGTTTTAGTAACCGGAGGCAATGGCTTTCTCGGTCTTCATGTGGTCAACGAGTTGATCAAAGATTTCTACAATGTTGTCGCAACTGTCAGATCCGAAGCAAAGGCTAAAGATGTGCGGACTGTTTCAGGTGGAAAGGCTAAGATCGCTTATGTGGAGGATATTTCTGAGGACGGCGCCTATGATGAAGTACTCAAGAATAATAAGGACATTACAGTTGTTCTGCATACTGCCGCTCCGTTTTTAGTCAGTAAAACGTCTGACAATATCAAGGAGGACTTTGTTGATCCCTCTATCAATGGTACTGTGAATCTCCTGAAGGGTGTTAAGCAATACGCTCCTCAAGTTAAGAGTGTTGTTATTACCTCATCCATTGTTGCAGTTCTCAATATTGCAGACCCTCAGGGGCTCTATACCGAAGAGTCCTGGTCCCCAATTACTATGGATGCTATTTCCATGGGTGGTTGGGCTGCTTATTCCGTTGCAAAGAAATATGCTGAGAAGGCTGCGTGGGATTTTGTCGCGGCTGAAAAGCCAAACTTTTCTCTAACCACCCTGACTCCTCCGTTCATCTTTGGACCCATTCTTGCTAGTGTTTCATCTGCTGATCAATTGAATGAGTCTAGTGCGGTGTTTTACGCCATTCTTACTGGGAAATCAGAGCAGTCTAGTTCAGGCAGATACATCGATGTTCGTGATGCAGCCAGAGCTCATATCATTGCTTTCACCAACCCAAACGCTCCAGGCAAGAGATGGTTTATCAGTCCTGGACCCTATGTTGGCAGAGAAATCGTTGAGGCAGCTCATAAATCTGGTATTACTACCGTGAATGGTAGCCTTGCTAAAGTTGACGAAAGTGTCGATGTCGAACAGATCAAGAGCACTAAATTGGCAGCTATCAACAACAGCAAGACCAGCCTCGAGAGTGGAATTCAGTACACCTCTCTTGCGGATACAACTGCCGATACACTCAAGTCCTACATTGCCGCTGGGCTCTTTTAGACCTTGTGAACCCGATTCTTTATTCGCCTCAGTTTTAATATAGATTAGATTTTGTAGCTTTTGCTGAGATGCATATCACTTGTTAGTTGAATATATGGTTTTATTTTATATATCTCACACGCACTAGCCGATTTGCTAGACATATCACTGATTTTTGTCCAGCTTTCTATGGCACAACCTTGAATACGAAGAACCCTGGACCCCGGACCTAAGTTAATGAAAAGCAGTAATTCAATTGCCCTGTCGCCAGCTTCAGGTAATGCTAACCAGTTAAGTGCCTCTGAAAATCTCGACAGTACGACGGGCCGTGAAGAGCAGATATGTTCTTTCATATACGCCATCTTATAGAGATCACCATGCAATCTAAGAAATCTCGGTTATCGGTTATTGCGCGTATTCTTCAGCACTGGATTGCGAACACTATTTATGAACCATTTAAACTCCAGAGAGTCGGTGTCCTGTGTAAGTAGAGTCAGAATTAGGACCGCCTATGTTTTCAAGTTGAGATAGCGCTTGCTCCGGTTAAACGATTTTCTTATGTTTTCTGCTGGGTTTCGAGTACAGAAGAGCCATTTTTAGTTTCTCTCTGTGAGTGACTGCCACGTGCTTGGTTGACTCCAGAAATCACATTTGCAACTTCTTTTGAATCTGGTTTCACAGATATTGCTCTGAGTTTGGCAGGTCGACGACAATCTCGCGTATTTGGCAGATCGGCTGTTGCGCCTTATCATTGTCGATCCCCCCACCCGTCGAAGACTCCACGGAAGAGACCATCTGATTGGAGAAAAATGAGCTTGAACCATAGAATAGCATACACCGGTTAGATACTGCATCTCATGACCCATGAACTTGTCCTTTCAATATGTTATATTCAACAGCCTTTAAGTGCTGATTTGAGTCGTGCTTGTGTACATAATCTCCTACGAGTGTGAGAACACAGATCTTATAGGCAAAGAAAGCGTTCTCAATATAACAAACTACTAACAAACTACACCCAGTGCCCACTCAGTGCCAACTCAGTGCCAACTCAGCGCCAACTCTTATGGGCTTTTCACAAACACAAAGTCACTACTTGCGATGGTCATGGGAAAATGCTGCAAAGCTCCCTCTGTAAAAGCACAAGTTCTTATTAGTACCGACCCGACGCTGTGGGATAATGCGCGGCGTTCGTGCGATGTTTTTTACACCTCTCGCCCCATCCTCCCCTGTTGATAACGTTCAAAACCATCTGAAGAAGATGTATTAAATTAGGCTTGTAATCAGGTTTCAAATCAATATTACTTACAACAGCACTGCAGATGACCACTATCATCTGAAACTATGGACATGGTTCTACAACTCTTTAAAGCCCATCGAATACCGAAAATTTGACCCATCACAATATGCAGAACGAGGGGTTAAACGATTATTTTTCCCCCTTCCTAATGCTCATTTATTTCCTGCATTTATTCATTCCTTCTACACAACATCTTCCCCCCTCCCGCGTGGTTCCCATATCAACACTGCTACGCTCGTGCGCCTCATATTCGTCTGCATCTCAGTTATAAGTGCTTTACTTGCATCTGTCATATCTGGGTCCTTTTCTAGACATTTAAAGGTCCTTGCTGACCCTCTCCTGCTGCAGCACCAAGAGTACTCCGATACTAGAACACCCTTCGAGAACAGAGAGGAACACCCTTTAACGTGGTGGGCAATTTTAAAACTCAAAAAAGTTGTCCCAACCACTGAAGCCCGCCTCAAACCCTCTGCCAAACTACTTGATTGATCTAGCGAAGGAGACGAGTGTATCAAGGCACAAGAGATTTGTCCTAGGTACCTGATAACATTGGTGTGTGTTGGGAAGAGGCTTTTCTATCTGTATATATATATATATATATATATACATAGATACATTTTGGTGGGAGGGCCCAGTTTATGGTTTTTTATATTGTGCCCCTTCACTTCCCCACCATCGGTCAACAACATAAAACTCAAAGGAAATCAGAGAAGGCTTCTTCTATCTGCAAATATCTAAAGGCAGGCGCTTTGTTCCTGTAAAGAACTCTGATGAAGAGTCTACGCTCGCTAATGGCCACTCCCAGGAGTAGTCGTTTCCGAGGTGAAAATGGCATCTCGTCTGACCTGGCCGGGACTCTCCGAACCACGGACGAGGAGCTTAACCATCCACCCAATCATGACCTTGAAGATGAATCAAGCGAAGCTGTTGATACGGCTGTCGGTGGTGATGAAGTAGAGGAAGAGGAACAGGAAGAAGAAGGGCCCGGAGACGTGACTCCCGAGCTGCGAACTGGCGATGCCAAGTCAGTTCTATTGGATTCCAGTACCGCAATACAGCCGCCGCCTTCTACTTCTCGACCGGTATCTCGGCTGCCATCTGATCAAATGTCTACAGCTGCGTCTAGTCCCGATTCCTCTACGGTTGACCCAAGCCAATTGCCGTCCGCGTCGGGGGCTGAGGACGGCCCTGATACGGTGGCTGACGCGGCACCCACTACGATGACTTACGATGAGCCTGCGGACCGCAACGACGAACAAGATGATGACGATGACAACGACCACCACCACGACGACGACGACCACGACAAAGGTATGTGTTTTACTTTGCTTTCATTACTATTAACAAAAGGTATATCTGCAGGAACACTGCACACTCGTAGCACTGACCTTTGCATTGTGGGGCATAACGAAGAAGAAAGTATCCTCTGTTTCAACGATATTAAATTTTTTTCCCTTTTCCATTTTAGCCCTACATTTGAAGCTTCGGGTTTTGAGTGCATTTTCTATTTTTTGGGTGTGCTGCTGTGGTTAAGGTTACCTTTTTGTTGATGGTTAAGGCCACAACCCGCCGCATTAATCAACTAACGTTCACATGTAGATCCCCTCGAGATTAAGATGCAACAAGATAAACTGGCAGTGGAGTATCGAGAAACGGCCAAATTGTTTGCAGGCGCTCGAGCCGATCGGTCGACAAAGATGCTGGCAGCACTAAAGAAGGGCAATAGGAAAATGCAAATCATGCAGCGGGCTTTCAATTATAATAATGAGATTTATAATCGACGGCAACGGGATGCAAGACGGGCGCTGGATTATCAAAGCCGAATGATCAGCAAAGTGACTTACGGGGAAATACGCAATGTCTGGGTCCAGTTCTATAACGAAAGGCGGAACTTGAGAGAGGATATGATCCGCAAGTTGAACCATGAAATATGCAAATTAGAACGTGAATACCGCAAGAGTCCAGCAGCTCACAGTATTTCTTCAATTGCCGAAAGGGTTGAAAATAATATGACAGTGGCAAGAAGCATCAAAAATTACCCTAGCCTGGGCAAGCTGACGGATGATCAAATTGATGCAGATTTACATATGATACGCCACAATGAGACTTTCAAAGAGGACGACGATTACGAATTTTATAGCACCGCTCTCATCTCAGCAACAGCAGCAACAAAAACAACAACCAACCCCGCTGAGCAGAACGGCAGTGCTAATATTAATGACGACGACGACGACGACGATGATGACGTTGATGAAGAAGATGATTACGACGCTGTGAATGACAAATTGCACAAAACCAGTGGCCCGAGTCTGATACTGCCTGTGCCGGACTCACGACTAGTTTTGCCAGTAGTGAAGAAGGACCAGAAAAAACGCTCTCGATCCAAAGCGTCGCCTCAATCTGTATCTGTTATAGCTCCTCCGTCGTCATCTGCATGGTCACAATCACAAACAATTCAGCCTTTGCCTCCTCCTCACCAGCTGGCCCAATTGCCGTTGCCTGTTATGCATCCGTCTCAGACTCAAGGCACTGCTCTTCAACAGCAGCAACAATCACAACCGCAGTATTATGCTGCATATATTGATCCGCATGGAAATCATCTACAATCGTACCAGTATCCGCCGCCATCATATCTCCAACAGCAGCAACAGATGCCAGGTTCATATACATATCCCTATTACACCAGTCATTATCCAGAGTCTTCACAGCAGCCACCACCACCACCCCCTCCAGCGCCCCTTCAAACTTCAACCTCTTATGGCTATGGACTTCCACCTCCGCCACCTCCGCCCTCTTCAGGGCATCAGCAGCAGCCCTTCCCATCATATTATCAGGATTCAAGGCAGCCGCAGCAGCCGCAGCAACAGCAACAGCAACAGCAACAGCTATATTCAGTATATCCGTATGGAATCGGTTACAATCAAGGCTATCAAACTTCGCCATCTACACAGCATACACCCCCCATAGCCAGCTATGGTACGTATCAGTATTCTCCAGGACCTCCACCACCGCCTCCTCAAGCAACACCCACAGTGACGACCCCATCTCAAGTACGATAACCTTCTCGCGTTGTGCTTTATTATTATTTTCTTGCTATTTTTATTTAGGATAATGCGTTTAACGAAACTATTATGATTTGTATATAAAAGCATAATTCATTAATGTGTCTACAAAATACCTAGGCAAGAAGCTCTAATAGTTTCTTGTCAGCTGTACACGAGTGAAACTTGTCGTATAACACGGTGAAGTCTGATTCTGGGTTAAGGTCTTGACAATAGGAGAAGATATCTAGTAAGGCCTTGTGAGATTCGGACGTGCGCGGCGACAACATACATCCGTCTAGAATCCTATCCAGACTGCTCGTAAACAGATGGAGCAGTTCCTGATATGTAGTACAAGTCCGTGCAGCCAGTGTAGCAAGGAGCCCATTATTCTCGCGGCATATTACCGAGATGTGTAGATACCCCATCAGAGTATCGAGAAAACTCCTACACAAATAATGTTGTACATCACGAGGTGAAGAGTTTAAACAGTGACGCGCCCGCGTGCACTCCAATAGTAATTTCCAGATAGTCTGATATATGTCTAGGATAGGCTTCGTGAACAGATGAGTCAACTCACGAGCGATTGGGATCTTTGGAAATACTTCAATTTTCCCAGATGACGGTTGATAGACTACTCGATCAATGACAAATGGCGGCGCCTGATGAATAGAACAAATCTGCTCCAGATCATCATTCAGTGCATGTCGATCAATGATGCACTCAACTTTATTTTCTAACCGTTCAAATAGTCGTCGTATAAACTCCGGTAGTATTGTCCCATCAATCATAAAGTATATATTATTGTGTAATGTCAGCAAATCCAGGAAATGACATTTATTAATGACAAAATTGTACAGCACTGTACCATTTGCAATCTCCACAGATTTGAAATAGTGGAAAAGCGCCAGCTCCAAGGGATCGGCAAAACTCTGTTCAGTCTCAACCGCTATAGCTATTGCCTTGAAATTGAATTCTTCTAGTCGATGGCTGAACTCTTTGTTAATCATGTCATCATCGTTTAGTAGCCGTAGAAATGCCATGGATAACCCAGAGTTCAAAATACTTTCTTTAAACGGTTCCAACACCCGCGGGCATAGCTCCAACGCGTACGGCTCCTCACTCCATGTATTCTTCGTCGTGCTCTTTTTGACAAAGTTAAACGATACCTGTAGTTTTCCCTCCGATAACCATAGAGCCAGCCCTACGAAAAAGTCTTTAAAAACATCCAGAAATAGATTAGCTAATAAGGCCATAGTATCGGGATCAGTCTCCTGAGCCAGATACAACCGATCGTATAATGCATTTAAAAGATTTATCTGAGTCCCGCCCTCTGCAATCTCACTTATTTCAGCAGTTTGATGCATCATATCACATACAACTGAATAACCCTTCAGATAGCCCTCTATTAGAGTCACAGTTTCAAGAAGCGACCCACGAAACCAACGGTCATTCAGAAGCCTCGATTCTAACGCGATAAACTTCTGATCCAAATCCCTGACCTTATCGTCAAGCAGTTCAAATATATACTTGTAGTCAAACTTGGGAAACAGTTCCATGACAAAATAGTACTGTGAAAATTGACGCAACTGTGCCATTATCGTTGCATGCCGGGCGAATCCAGTCAACACGTGCGACAAGTCGCTCCTAGATAACGTACTCAAGTTCACACTCTCACCATACTCGCTCAGCACCACGCGATGGAAATGGCCATGTATCTGTGTGCTGAAAACAGCATTTCTGACTCCCAGCAGGCATATCAGACACTCCCGGATTATATCAGCCTCCAAAATAGTAGTTTTCATAGACTTCCAGTAGAAATTCAGGTCTGTCTGTTCCAGTTGCTCATCAGCCTTGACTCTCTCCGAAATTAGCCGAGCAGGCAAGTCAACAGGACTCGGGTACCTTTCGCGAGGAGGACTAGCAGTTGGCGAAATTAAATAAGAAGTAGCACCTCCCTCTGAATCACTCTCACTAAACTCTTCATTGTCATCCAAATCCTCTAACCAATGATCTCCAGTCATGGGGTCACCTTCTATGATATCTTCCCATGTCAATTTCTGCTCTCGAACCATATCAAGCCCAAAATCAGCTGGCACTGCGTACGCATTCAGGGGGTCTGAAGATATCCCTAGCATTAAATGCATACATTGTGCTATCACTTCATTCTTTTTTGAGGATACTCGAACCCTTTCTATGACATTCTCTAAATCGGCCGATAAATCAGCTCTCCCCAGAACGTAGAACCTTTCAACTAGACTACACAAGCAGCACGTTAGCTTCAATTCTCATAGTATCCGTCTTGCAAACCTACCCTTGATAACTTTCTAAAACTTTATCAGGATCTATTGAGAGGTAGCCCTTTGACGCGATTCTTGTTGCTCTGTCCAGTTGACGCGACTGACAATTAGACATCCTGTCAACCTAAACACAAAACTTTTTGGCATGAAATCAAAAAACACATACATCTGGGTCAGATCCTGTAATATTCCGGATTAAACATTTAATGCTATCGATTTTGAGCTGTGCATGGCTGGTCATCCAAGTGTTTTGTGGTTATAGCGGAGTTGGCAAACCGGTGGTTAGTTTCGACAATTACATCACTCACACATATTCTCTCTCTCGCGATTTCAATAATGGATCAATCTGAGCTAATAGCACAGTTTTGCGCGATCACTGCAGCCGATCCGTCGGCTGCTGAAAACTATCTGGCGGTTTCTGAGAATGATTTAGAATCGGCTGTGACGCTTTACCTTGAATCTGGAGGCGTCAGTATCGAGAGTCAACGAGCAGCAACTACACCAGGTCCTCAGGCAGATGCAACTAGCGATCACGTTTTCGAGGATGATGAGGCATTAGTACAGCGTTTACAAGAAGAGGAGTATAATAATGCACCAGCTCAGGAGCAGGTCAGAGAAAGAATCGCTCCAGTCACTGAGCGATTGGTTGAACCAGATCTACCTTGTAAGCTGAAATGTGTATTATGACGAGTTTGATTAAAGCCTAACTTCGTATGTAGCATTTATGGGTGTCCGAGGAGGATTTGGAGATTCGGCAAACAGAATAGGAATATTTAATCAGCGGCCCATTCGTGGAGTGTTTGATGACGCCGAAGAAGATAGTCAAGATGAAGAAGATATTCTACGGCAAACTGTGGGCACAGCTAATCTAACGCCTCATCAATCTCGACTAGCAAATCTCTTTAGACCCCCATTTGATCTAATACGGAACGTCGGTCTAGATCAGGCCAAGATGGAAGCACGAGACGAGAAGAAATGGTTGCTGGTTAATATACAAGATAGCCGAGAATTCTCATGCCAGCAGTTGAACCGAGACCTATGGTCTAATGAGTCAGTTAAGGCGACTGTTCGTCAAAATTTCATATTTCTCCAATATTCCAGCGACAGCCCCCCAGGAGAGGAGTACAGCCAGTATTATCCTTTCAATGGGCAGTACCCGCATATCTCAATATTGGATCCTCTAACGGGGGAGCAACTACGAGTATGGAATGAAGTTGTGACTGCGCCTGATTGGTTACAACAGGCTCACGAATTTCTGGCCAATTACAGCATGGATCCATCGCACAAGAACCCCGTATCAAAAATCCCCAAGAAAAAGACTAATGTTGATCATATGACCGAGGAAGAGCAAATAGAAATGGCAATGAGACAGTCTCTTGGTGCAAGAGATGATGATAGTGACTCTAATGATGAAGACTTTGTATCTGTGAAGAGCAAAGATTCAGACGAGGATATGGAGATTATTGAGCCCGTGCAAACATACAAGGGCAAAGGAAAAGAACGAGCTGCACATCCAGAGACTATTGTCATTGATGACGATGAAGATGTTAAAGATGCAGGCCAAAATGAGGAGCTAACAAGTGAGGATATGTTTGCTACAATCATGCCCGAAGACGTTGAGGAGCCATCAGCAGATCCTGCCACAACTACTCGTGTTCAGATTCGACTTGGTGACGGAACGAGAATCATTAGACGGTTCAGTCTTACTGATCCTGTAAAGCGAATATTTGCATACCTGAAGAAGAACGTTACTCTTTCAGAGCACTACTTTTCACTTACTAGTGAGAGGAAGAATTTACTGGATATAATGAATCAGACGATTCTTGAAGCTGGATTAAAGAATAGTGTCATTATGGTGGAGATCTTAGACTAATTTATTTTCCCTATAATTAATCATCAAACTATTGTGGAATCTTTGCTCTCTTTTCTGGTCTTTCTTCTAGCCCGAGTCTTGTGCCGTCTTCTCTTCTTGCGATATTGATTGACTTTTTTTTTGACTAATTGGTTAAGCTTTCGAAAATTATCTCGTAACCATTGGTACATGAGAGCCATGGACAATGCCACACAGAATGGCACGGCTATTCCCCAATAGTATCCCACACTATGATTAAGAGATGAAAATTCAACGAAATTCATACCGAAATATCCAGTGAGAAATGAAAGCGGCAGGAATACGACTGTGACAAGTGACAATAATCGAACTGCATCACTTGATTGGATTGATATCGAATTGAAAATCAAATCAATCATAGATTTTGCATTATTCCTCATAATATCCAGATCTTGAGTATATGCCAATGTGTGATCAGCGACATCTGAAAAGTATATTGCAGCAAACTCAGATACTAAACGAGACCCATCTATTGGTGATTTCATTTGCGGTGACATCTGCTTGAAACTGAACGTACTGCTACTCCCGTGAACTGTATCGTTTTCGTCACCGTCGCCTGTCAACTTGGAAGCGCTCGCATGATCACGTAAAGAGTTTATTACTGACGTAATTGGTACAATTGCATTTCTGAGAACTGTGAGCTCGGCATTAATGAGGTGCAGATCACGGGTATGAGTGATTGAAGGATTTAGAATAGCGTCAAGTTCTAGTTCGTCCAACTTTGACCGGTATGCGGCTATTATGGGATGAATCAAGTCTACAACACCGTCTATGATGGCTTGCAGAAGAATGGACGGGTCTGATGACTCCCTTATTAGTGTAGACTCAGTGCTTACTCTAGCAAGAATAGGACGCTCCACATCAGTGGCTGACCTCTCGAAGAAAGAAATCACCGTACTCTGATTAGTGAGAAAAAGAGATACCTGCTCAACACCAACCATTCTATTTCGTGATGCAAGAGGCCTTTTCGAATCGATATATAAGTTCCGGTTCTGTGGTAGGGTTGGATTGTTCCATTGGTACATGGAGTTCATTTTGCTCTCGGAGAGTCTCACACTAAGTGGCTTCTCGTCATTATGATTCTCGCATACCTTTCCTGGTTCGCACTGCTCCTCCGGAGTTTTGCAAAGTCTGCGACTGATCCAAGCCCATGATCTGTTGTATCTGGCATGTGGGCCTGTTGTTGGCTTGTAAGATACTAACTTGAATAGTGGGATACAACAGAAAGTGTGACAGGGATATTTATCAATCTTGGTACGCTGAGGTATGTCTACCATATCTTCAATTGCGAGTCTGTGCAAATTGAAGTGAGTTCCAATTGTTTGAATCGCCTCCCACGATAAACCATTGATATTAACCCACCGTACTCTAGACCAGGGAGGTCTAACCTTTAGGTAGGTTTCAAGCTCTTCTGTCGGTGTACCTGGGTACACCTCGGTGTGGAATACTTTGTACCGTTCTGGGGAATAGTCAACCACAGTGACGGCTGATCCCATTGAGTGAAGAATAACATCTGTAGTCCTTACATCTACTCCTGGTTCTTGTGCTGGCTTACGGTGTGTATTAGCAAGCAGACTATCAGATGTTGAGTATCTACGATGACTTCTTTTAGACTCGTTCTTTGTATTTGCGATTTCCATGGGATTCAGTTTACCGAATTCATACTTTCTCATGTGCTGGCCCGTGTCCTCATCCTCCTCAAGGATTGTCTCCTGTGCAAGTCTACCTCCGCTCCCTTGCTTGGTGCGTGGCGATACAGGATCGTTTACATCCGAGCTACTGGTGGTTGGAGAAACGTTCTCTTCTATTCGTCCAACAGGAACTATAACCGGTCGTCTTATTGCTGGTAACCACAATGAAGGCCGCCTTGGTGATGCATTTGATAATGCTCGTTTAACTCGTTTTATACGCTCATCACCGTTTTCCGAGGGTGTCGAACTGGCATCAGAAAAGAACTCGTCGCTCGATATCGACTTATCTGACTCATCGGTTGAATTAGAATCTGGTAAATCAGGCAAATCAGGATCACCTGAATCGAAAAGCTGAGCATTTGGCATTATTTTTATTATTTTTCTTTTATAAAATATGCTACACAAATCAATAGTTTTGAGAAATGAGCCGCATAGTTTAAACTTCTTAAAGGCCAATTAAACTGCTTTATTGAGAAAGATACAACGCCACAGAATTTCCGTGGTTGTACACTTTATCCTTGGTAGACCCACCAGGAATTGTACCATATCCGGCCGGTGGCTTCAATATTCGTCTACATAAGCTTCTTTCTCGTTATTCGGGTGACATAGCAGTTCAAATGATATCACTGAAGTATTGTATCACCATGTTTTGAACTTCATTTTGAAACAAGGAAGCAATTTACTCCTTCAGGTATCCTTTCGATGTGTGGATGGAAACGGTGGACAGCAAGCCGGGACTTATATGTTACGGGAGAGTTTAACCTGCACCTCCTGCTGTCGCAACAGAGTAGGCAGTGAGCTGATGGTTGGTCGGCTCAGTGGGTTAATTGGACTACTGGTCAGGGCTTGATAGTTGTACCGGACCGGAACTCAACGAACTAATTGATCGATCAGGCCCCGTAATAGACTTGGTCTTTGCTGATACCACAATCCTGGTGGAGCGGGTGTCACGGTCGAAGGATATTGAGTCATCAGACCATTACTTTAAGCTGCCAAGGAGAATCAGTTGGACTCTGATCTGATCTGATCCCAGCCGAAGAGATTCAATTATAAAAAGAATGCTTAGGAAAGAAGTTGAACCACGGACTGGGGTTTTCTGCGACTGGAGGCAACAGACTTTTGAGGAGAAACAGGCGAAATCATGGTGGGGCAGATTGGATCGGCTAGGAAGTTGCGGATGATTATAATGGAGAGCCCTAAGGACTCGGCCCCGAGCTCGGGATATAAGAAAGCGTGGATAACCTGAGGCACTGAATTAAAAACTGCCCGAACTGCGGCCACGGTGCTCAATTGAGCCTGCCCGACTCTCTCTGTGGTTGTCAAGTATCCAATGGCTTTGGATAAAGACACAATCCTTCAAAATTGATATCTAGCAATATGACAGTATCTTTTACTGGTCGAGTTCAAATCAGAATTACCTACTGAGGGATGTCGCTGCTCACCGCTGCTTTCCAATGCATTTCTGCATTGAAAATTGAATGACTTCGGTCTCTTTCGCAGACTAGTGATCACCATATTCGTCTCCAGTAGTAATAGCGTTATGAGGCTAATGATAGAGCACGATTTGAGCGTAACCACGGATCTCAATATGGGGGTCAGTTCAAGGGTCTATGAGATTGTGAAATGTCACTTTTAGAGTTTCTTTGGAGTTGCTCAGAAAATGGGTAGACCACTACGGGAGAAAACTCGAATTAGAATGTCGGAGGCTGGCTTTGAGTACGTTGATAAATGGCTGTTTGCATTTTCGAAATTTTCATAGCGTTTAGTCCAGCTGTCCCTTGGGCCGGTTCACTAACTTGGAGTAACGGTAATAATCTCTGCTATGCTACTAATGCAGTGCACATTTCTTTTATTTTTATGTACCAAATCAAGAAGCGATATAGCGCCTGGTTTGAAAAGTATAATTATATTCTGGAGGCAGGCTTTGATGTTGGTATTGCTCTTAGTGGCCTTGCTCAGACAATAGCTTCAATTTCGGGCCCAAGGCGATATCACTCAAATGGTGGGGCAACAACGTGTCTACTGCTGGAGTAGATTACGAAAGCTATAAACAGAATGCTTCTCATCTAGCTGTTCCTGATATTGGATACTTTGGTCCGTCCCTGGAGAATTGGCCATGAGATGGTTAGTTTAGCTTAGCTATTTAGCATTATGAGTTAATTCAAGTTACGAACTAGTGCCTAGTGGTCAAGCTAAAGCCAATGTGAAATGAAGGTAAGTCGAATGAGATTTCTACAAAGGTTTTCCAATTGTACACCACATTTTTAGTGAACGTGAACCTGCAAGGATGCATGCGCGGCACTCTTTCGAGAACGCTGGGGTGAAGAGTAAGATTTTGTTAAAGCCAAAATACTATTTACAAACAGTTAACTAAAGACTATGTTCAAGATCTAACTTAAGCACTGAACAGTTTGCATCTGGAAGAGTTGCTGGAAGAGAGATCTTTATACCTTTATCGGTGTTTGTAAATTCCACTTTAGCCTTTCCAGCAACGAAGGCTGCTGCAACAGCCTTGCCACCGGGTATAGAAATAGAATTGGATTCTGGTGCCTTGAATACGTGCACGTAAAGAATCTTGCCCTTCTGAGTCAGGACACCCCAGTCAAATTGAATATTGAAAGGAGCAGCAGTAGTACCTTTAATAGCCTCATCATTAACTCTTAGCCATGCTCCGATACCCTTCATGCATTCTAAAGTCTCGGAACTCAATGATCCATCACCCTTGGGGCCAACATTAAGAAGTAGATTGCCACCTCTTGAAACCACAGTACACAAAGTCTCAACCAGAGTTTTGACAGACTTGAAGTCGTGGTTATATTTTGAGTAGCCCCAAGACTCATTGAGCGTCATACAAGATTCCCAATGAATTCCTGGGATTCCAGAAGGAGGAACAAAGTTCTCTGGAGTGATGAAATCGCCATATCGTGGGTCTAATGATGTACTGATCTCATCAGTACCATCTCCTTCAGATCCAGCCTCCTTGCGGCGATAAAGACGGTTATTCACAATGATCTCCGGTTGTAGTTTCCGGATGCTCTCCATCAATTCAATTGATTTCCAAGCCTCTTCGCCGTCATATCCAAAATGACTGAAATCAAACCACAAAATATCCAGTTCGCCGTAATTTGTCAAAATCTCTTTGACTTGGCCATGAAGGTATTCCAGATATTTTGCATGATCTCGCTTTCGATCCCCATTTCTCTTTTTCTCATCTGCAGGGAAGGGCATATCTGGGGCTCTGAACGAGTCATACTCAGGATGATGCCAATCGATTAACGAGTGATATAATCCCGGGTGGAGACCTTTGGCACGACAGCTGGCAATGAACTCGCCCGAGACATCGCGGCCAAGGAGATTCCCGGAGTTGAAGTCTCCCAACTTTGATTCATAGAGGCCAAACCCCTCATGGTGCTTACTGGTCAGCACAACGTATTCACAGCCTGCATCCTTGGCCACATTAGTCCAGAGATCGCATGCGCCCTTGCTCGGACAGAACTTCGGCTTTGCCAGCTTCTCATAAGTTGGCGAGTCGATTCCCGACTGTTGCTGAAACCACTCCACGTTCTCAGGCGAAACCGGCTTACCATTGAAGTCTCCTTCAAGGCCAGAGTACAGCCCGTAATGAATGAACATTCCGAATTTAGCATCCTGCCACCACTGCATTCGCTTTTGGCGATGAGCTGGCGCTTCTGTTGAAGGAGGCGGCGTAATATAATCAGATGAACCCATATTTATATTTTTCCAATAGTCTAGTGAAACTGAAATGCCGAGCAAAGCAACCTATGCTTCAAGACTGGTCTTTTATATATATGTTCGTCTCGCATAGTTCATTGGTAACCCCCACGTTTATTCACTGTGAGTGGTAGGGTGGGATTAAACAAATGTTGCTTGCACCTCAGGGCTCTACACGGTCGTTGTGAAGAACATTACGCGGGGTGTTGGGCAAAAAGGTGTGGGGTCCATTACGCTTTAACTCCGAGATTCAGTCCTGGGAACCCTTTGGCAAGGGCAACACTGTGCAGTCCTATTTTGATAGCCAAATTAGGTACTAGTTAGTTATCTTTGGGAGCCCTCCAAAGGGTTTGGCCATGCGCTTGGCCATGCGCTGCGCTAGATTAGGCAAAGTCTCATAGATTGGTTTACAAAAGGCCGAGTCAGCCTTGATTCGAGTGATCAGTTTCTATTGGGCTGTGGCACATACAAGCTAACACGCCTGATCATGACAATTGGCCAAGTTGTTTGTTTTTTCGAGACGAGTTGCTCGTATTGCGATGCCCGTATGAGCTGGCCAGAGATCGGAAGGTTCCGGGTTAGGTGACGCTGACGCACCTTCTCACAGGGCCCTCTCTATAAGCCAGTTGGATCGCTGTGGTCGAAAAGCCTGAAAAAAAGAATTTCAAGGTGAACTACCCAGCTAGGTGTTATTGTGTATAAAATAATATAAAATAGCACGGCATTCCCAGCTGTCTATTGCGCAATGGCATTTCAGTCAATTGTCAAAGCCGTGGTCAAGCCTGCGACATGGGTTTTAGATCTATGCGCGCCTGATTCATTTGCAAGTATTCTTCGCCGGTCGAAACACACTGCTGGTGCTTCTAGAGAGTATCTAGAGTCTTCTACTACACATGTGGTCAATCCGCGACGGCATACTATCATGAGTGACACGGTTTCGCTCAGATTTCCCGCATCGACGTTTCGTGGAATGCCTGATGAGCAGCTCCTTGCACGCCTCACTAAAGGCTTCTTTGGAGGATGGGTGTTTTGCCCAGAAAGCCTTGCCCTCAAGGCCGGTGTATGGAAACTGGCACCTGTGCAGTTTTCTGGTAAGTTCTTGGCTGGCTCGGTGGAGCAGGATCATTTGACTGATGTGTTTCTTAGGGTTCAAGAATCGATCGCAGCAGAGAGATCTCTGGAGTCAGTCTGACATTCCAAATGCGAGTCTATTACCACTGGGTGATACATTATATCGTACCTTCAAGCTTATCGATGTGCATCTAACCAGCAGCCCAGGAGATGCAAGCTATGCTGACTACGCTTATGGACGGGATCCAGCGATATTCACTGGCTGTCATCGCTTTCGCATCACTCGTAGCATGACACATGAGGCCTCTATAGTTGACGGTGTGCCTGAAAATGACACGATTGAGCTTGCTGTAGAAGGATTCATATGCGACCCGGAGAACTTTGCCTTTAACCTTTTGAAAGGGTTCCATTACGTCTATGTAAAGCTGTTATTCGCAAATGGAATCTATTCATGTTTGCACAATAAATAATATTGTCCAAATGCTCCATAGTTAAAGTTAAGCGGAAGATGCATGCAGTCGAATTCCGAGATCCCAACATCATCATCACTACTACTATATACATCATGGGCAAAGACGAAACAAGTCAATTTAGTAAAGACTACATAGATGAGAAACGTACGTGAAACATCTGTTCTGCTACCTCTGTTTTGTAGGGGATGAAGCTAACAGTGCTATTTTTATAGACTTGGAGCAATTTTCAGCGGCTCTGAAAGCGGACGATTCACTTGCTCAACATATCACCTCACAGAACGATTGGGCTCCTGTCAACAGACGATTACGGAAAAAAAGGAAACGGCATGATGAAACTGGTGAGGGCATAGGTTACACGGTTCTGAGATGGCCAGTGCTGTTGTTTATAGGGCTCTGGATAGTTGTATTATTTATTATTTACGTCCTGATCCGATTCTACGTTGCTGGGTATGAGTATCTAGTTACATGGCGGGGTAGACGACGCATATTAAGGCAAACCTTAAGGCATGCTACTACGTACGAAGATTGGATAATAGCTGCCAAGGACCTGGATGACTACCTGGGGTTTTCAGAATGGAAAAAATCTCCCAAATTTTTTTATTACGATTGGCATACTGTTCAGAAGACTGTAGCCAGCCTCCGCAAAGACGATAATAATAGCGATACTCTAGGAACTATTCTACAAGGATGTTGCAAATATAACTTTGCCGGGAGCCAGAGTAGGGCCCTTTACAGCCAATGTTACTACGGAACTAAGGACATTGTGCAGGAGTTAAACGATGAGCTTGTTTCCAGTCTCGATCGCTTTGCGCATGACCAGAGTATACCCCAGGATCTAAGGCGTATGCAGTTTAAGCAGTTTGCGAGAAATTTCGGTAAATCTGCACTCTGTCTTAGTGGTGGTGCTTCATTCACTTATCGGCATTTCGGAGTCGTGAAGGCTCTTCTTGAAGCCAACTTGCTACCAAATATTATCACTGGTACCAGTGGAGGTGGGCTTGTTGCTGCTTTGGTGGGCACTAGGACTAATCAAGAGCTACATGAACTGATAGTACCTGAGCTGGCAGATAAATTGACAGCATGCTGGGAGACATTTCCAAACTGGATCCGTAGATGGTATAGGACGGGTGCAAGATTTGATTCTGTTGACTGGGCAAAGCGGTCATGTTGGTTTACAATGGGCAGTATGACGTTTAGAGAGGCCTTTGAGCGGACTGGTAAAGTCCTGAATATATCTGCTGTACCTGCCGATCCTCACTCGCCAGCAATACTCTGTAACTATATCACATCGCCGGACTGTGTTATCTGGAGCTCCTTGTTGGCATCGGCGGCAGTCCCTGGGATACTAAATCCAGTGGTGCTGATGATGAAGACAAAAACTGGCGATATCGTACCATACAATTATGGCAGCAAGTGGAAAGACGGCTCACTCAGAACAGATATACCCATCCAGGCTCTTAACCGCTATTTCAATGTCAACTTCACAATAGTATCACAGGTGAATCCTCATATTTCGTTATTCGTGTATGCACCCCGAGGCACTGTTGGTAGGCCAGTCTCGCATCGCAAAGGTAAAGGCTGGAGAGGCGGATTTGTAGGCAGCGCATTGGAAAATATTGTTAAACTGGAGATTCGCAAATGGCTCAAGCTGATTAAAAACATGAATCTTATGCCGCGATTCATGGATCAGGATTGGTCTACTATTTGGCTCCAGCGATTTGATGGATCGGTGACCTTGTGGCCCAAAATCAAGTTTATGGATTTCTGGTACATTCTAGCCGATCCCAGTCAAGAGAAACTGGCAGCCATGATTGAGGGAGGTGAACAGTGCACATTCCCCAAGTTATTATTTATTAGGAACTTCATTCATATTGAGCGTGCTATTGAAAGGGGCCGAAGAATTAACGGCGTGAGTTCATCGTACAGGGCAGAGGCACTCAAATCCGAAGAGCCTCATTATTATCATTCCACTAGTGAGAATTATGACGATTCAAATTCCGATACGGATTGAAACTCAGTTTCCCTTATAGCTTTTTTATAGCTGAACGAGTAGAGTAATCGACAGTGTGTATTTTATTAGCGGACTAATGCCGATCATCGCGGCTGCTCCTTCTAACCCACACGCACCGAAAGGTTAAAACTATGATATCTCATACAGCGTACAACACTCAAGGCCAAGAGACGATTGTATTGATCCATGGCGGGTTTTCAAGTAGTCAGGAGTGGGACAAGGTCATACATGAGCCGGCTCTGGCCTCTTACCATATTCTTACCCCGGATTTACCAGGGCATGGCAAGACTAGGGAAGAGCACCCGCAAGTCACACTTGAGTCGTCGTCACAGCAGCTTGAGCAGCTGATCCGAGCCGAAGCAATTGGTGGAATTGCCCATATCGCAGGCCTCAGTCTTGGGGCCCATGTAGGCATCGACTTGGCGAGTCGGTATCCAGAGGTGGTGGGCTCCGTGTTTGTATCAGGATACGAAGTATTCCCCAGCAACCGGCTACTCCCATACGCTATGTGGACATTAGGTGGCATAGAGAGAGTTGTCCCTAAGTCATTGAAGAAATGGCTTATGGACGGTATAGAAGAAGAGGACTATTCGGATAATACGCCGATTACTATGGAACTGAGCCGCCAAATGGCAGTTCCGCTCACGAGAACTACTTGGCCCATGCCTTGGACTGCAAGAACACTGATTATGGCAGCAGGCAAAGGGGGCATCATACCTTCAAATGACCACCCTCACGACGCAAGGAAGTTGATGGAGATTGGTCGCGTGTTGAATCCTGAGACTCTTGCTATAACCCACCCTCAAATGAGACACCCATGGCATGTCCAAGATCCCAAACTATTCGCAAACACATTAGATGCGTGGCTAAAGGGTAAAAAGCTTCCTGAAGGCTTTATAGAGTTGTAGCCAGCTGAATAATTAAAAGCAAGCCGCATATGTGCGCGGCTCCCAACTTACCCTCGAGTATTGAACGAACATATTCGCCACACAGTAGCACCAACCTACCCAAAACGCATGCCAGAGAGAGACAGCGAACGATACTAAAAAGTTGCAGAGTTGTGGTGGTGAGCGTCTCCATAATAACACTTTAATAGTACACTGCACAACGAATAATGTTGGTTACCTTAAAGGACTTCAAGCAGCAGAAGTGGACAATTGATGTCGAGCCCACCGATACTGTACGTTCTAGAGGCGATGATGGTTCTGATGCACACGATCACTAATCCTGGGGGGATATAGGTTGGCGATTTAAAGGAGAAGAATGCAACGGAAAAAGGATGGGAAGCGTCGAGACAGAAATTGATATTTTCTGGTGAGTTGTTATATTTCTGTAGATGATAGATATGATGAAGCTAACATGTGAGGGGCGAAGGTAAAATCCTACAGAATGAAAAGCTATTGTCGGAGTATAACATCAAGGAGAAGGATTTCATCATATGCATGGTCACTAAACAGGCTGCGACTGCCACTGCTTCATCATCTGCGAGTGGATCTGAGTCCCCTGCTGGTGTTGCTATTCCAGAGACCACTGCAACCCCGGATAGACAAACCACTGCGGCAACGCCTGCTGCGCCGGTGGCTGCTCCAGTAGCTGCTGCTCCCGTAGCTGGTGGAGAAGCTGCTCAGACACCTACACGGGCCCCTGCTGCTGGTGGTCCCTCATTTAACGATCCATCTGCATTTGCTATTGGATCGATCCGTGAAACCGCGGTTGCAAATATGATGGAGATGGGGTATCCAAGAGACCAGGTGGAGGCTGCATTGCGAGCTGCGTTCAACAATCCAGATCGAGCAGTGGAATATCTATTAACAGGTATTCCTGAGAGTCTTCAGCAAGCAGCCCAGCCGCCAGCAGCGGCAGCTGCTGGTGCTGCTCCACAACAGCAGCCAGCTGAATCCACACCAGCCCAGTCCACACCAATAGGGGAAGAAGAAGATCTATCACGAGATGTAAATCTTTTTGAAGCTGCTGCACAGCAGGGACCTGTTCGCGGTGCTGGTGTCCCAGGAGCTCCAGGAGGAGGCGCTGGTGATATGGAGGACATCGCAAATGAATTGAGCTTTTTACGAAATGATCCTCAATTCCGAGAAATTCGCGAGTTGATTCGTCAGCAACCACAAATGATTGAACCTATACTGCATCAACTAGTCGGCAGTAATCCTGAGTTGGGTCAGATCATATCGTCCAATCCTGAGGCATTCATACGGTTGCTACGTGATGGCCTCGGCGGAGGCGACGGTGAAGGTGAGGAGGATGATGAGGATATAGAAGGAGGTGGTGGTACTCGGATCGAAATCACTGAAGAAGAAAACCAGGCAATTGAACGGTTAATGGCACTTGGATTTGACCGGAATGCCGTCATTGTTGCGTACTTTGCATGCGACAAGAACGAGGAACTGACTGCCAATTATCTCTTTGAGAATGGCGATGAGGATTGATTACAAAAGTATGATTACAGAAGCCTGTGCCAAACCAAGAAAAAACAATAATATAAATAAGTAAATTGTTCTATTTTTTTCTAAATGAATTTAACGTTTTCAAATGTTGTAATTGTAGGCTCTGTGACTGCAGCATTTCCAGGCCGTTCAGTTAGAAATGTATTCCAATTCGCCTTGCGAGCAGCCTCAATTTCTTTTATATTGTCGCTAAAGAATGCGATTTCCTGTGGTTGTTTTTCAATTGCTTTTGCGATGATTTCGTAAGAGGACCGTTCAGTCTTTGGGCCGGCATTGGCTGTGTCGAAGTAACCAGATAGGTATTGTGTCAGGTCCCCATCCTCGGTGTACTTGAAGAGCAGCTTCTGAGCAGCTACTGAACCGGAGGAATAAATGTAGACCTTTAGGTTGTCGACAGTAGCCCATTGCTTAATCTTTTCGACTGCGTCGTCATAAATCGGGGCTTTGATCTCGCCTGATTCGTAGCCCTCAGTCCACAAATGGCCCTGCAGTCCTTTTAGATACGCAGCCTTGACATCTCTCTTCGTGAGGTCCTCGATATGCTCAAGAATGGCCGAGGATGAGCTCCTATACTCCTCCGGGAACTTTGCCAAGAAGTGGGTCAAGACCACTTCCTCATCTTCTGCAATATCCTCGCTCAATGGGAACTTTTCTTCCAAGGGGGGGATTTTCTCATGGGCCTTTTTCAATGCAAATGGAAATAACACATCATGAACAAACGAAATTGAGCATACAGTTCCTTCAATATCCAATACTACCGCTGACACAACAGCTTCTTCACGCCCCGGTCCCTTTTGTTTTGGAGTTTTTCTCTTCACCGCTTTAGGACTCGGTTTAGATACCGCTGCGCCGTTCAATTGCGCTACCCTGGCCGAGCGGCGTAGCGTTGTTCCCTCTACTACTTTTTTTTCACTTGCTGCCATCACTATTGAAACTCCTCTCTCTTCTCCACAGTGCGACGATGGGGGGGCGCGCTTTTCACACGTTGCTCAGCGGAGGTTTAATGAGATTTTAGAGTCGCATCACGTGCGCTTTGTCACGTGCGGAATCCTCACGTGACTCTAAGCGTTGTTGTCGCTGCCGTTGTCGCTGCCGTTGCCGTTGCCGTTGCCGTTGTTGTTGTTGTTGTTGGCAGCTGCTCTGCTGGCAATGGAAGAACTCGGGCCGTTTGGCCCGAGCACACGCGCCAGCCGCGTCGTTGTCGTTCGTCGCTTAGGAAACGAGAACGACCCCTGCTGGGCGAAAACGAAAAACAAAAAAAAAAATTCTGCCGCCGCCGGCCGGGCAGCTGGCTGCTGCTGCTGCTGCTTCTGCCTGTGCTGCTGCTGCTGCTACTGCTGCTGCCGACAAAGAGAATCCTTTGATTTTCCCCAGTGTTGAGAGAAAAAACCCACCACCCGTATACTTCCAACATCTCATCATTTTTCCAACATCCAAGGGCCAGAACGGTTTTTCTGGGAGACCCTCCAGGAGACGATATTTGTATTCTCAACGATATTTGAATTGGCTTGTATCTAGTGAAGGGCTATAAAAGGGAGCCATTTGGAGGGTTTGAATTAAAGGGAAAATAGTGAGTGACTGAAAAGAGAGGGGAAAGAGACCTATATATCAACAACACAGCTTTGACGCTCGGTTAGACTCGAGAAAAGGACAAAGTATATCTGTACATTATTCTGATTGTGGGGACAGCTCGTTTGTTGTGGGGATATTCGACGAGGAAAGTAGATGAAGAGCGTGAGCCTGTGAAGTTTCCGGTTAATACAAGAGAGAAACAAACAAGACCGAGAAGCTAGCTTTGGAGGAGGGGAGAATATTTGGATTCACGCGACTCTCCATTGGCTGGAGAACGGGATTTCGCAACGTTGAATTCAATTAGCACTCCAAGAAGAGGCCCATGGTCCCCGAATGAAGATCAACGGTTGTTGGCTTTGATAGAGGATCATGGGCCTTCGAACTGGGTCAGGATATCGCAGATGCTGGCGACAAGAACCCCTAAACAGTGTCGGGAGCGGTATCATCAGAACCTGAAGCCCACTCTTAATCATACCCCTATTACCGATGAGGAGGGCCTGTATATTGAGCAGCTAGTGGCTCAGTACGGTAAGAAGTGGGCCGAGATCGCCAGGCATTTGAACGGGAGATCGGATAATGCTGTCAAGAACTGGTGGAACGGAGGTGCAAATAGGCGACGAAGAGCATCTTTACAGGTCACTGCAGATAGTCGACATCCTCCTTTGATTGATCGTAACCCCCAGCTGCTGCAACAACAACAACAACCACAGGCTCAGTTGCATGAGCAACACCAGCAGCAGCCACACACATCTGCAGGTCAATCGTTGCAGCATCAAGTTCATGAACAACAGTTGCAACAACAACAGCAACAACAGCGAAGCCCTTCTTCGTCTTCTGCTGCTGCTGGTCCGGCACCCCCGCCGCCGCCGTCGTTTACATTTTCATATCCTTCTGTTGGACACAGAGTCTCGTTGCCAAATATCCATTCCGATTCATTTACAGTCCCCGGTGTCAAACAGCAACAGCAGCAGCAACAACAACAACCGGGTTCTAATCCGGGTGGTACAGATGGTAATGGCGGACAGATAGTATTCAACACCGCATACACTTCCGATTCCTCTGGGTTCCGGAAATCATCCACTGCCGCTATCCATTCTGGTATTGATCCACACAAGACTTCAACATCGGCTGCTCCAAGTGCGATGTCAGCAAATGGAACTAATCATGGGCGGTCTGCATCTATGCATCATCACTCTCCGTTTGGTCGCCGTAGAGATGACTTATTTGCTGTGAATAGCCCCTATTCAAGACGACTAAGTGCAACCACGACAAACACTACTTCCACTACGAGCACAGCTGGAGGATATAGCTCTAGTCGGGCCAGTTCAATAGGTGGTCAGTCATCTGCTTCTGATACAGAGGACCCTCTTGGCGCCGTGCATAGTCTATCGAAATATTCTCTGACTTCATCCAGTCACAGTGGATCAAACTCAAGAAGAAGTAGTCATGTTGTACCTATGGATAGCAACAGCAGTCTACCACCACTAACTAATAACTCGCCACCTTCCTCTTCATCACAGCATGACTCACCGAGGTTGAATCCTCAACAAAATATGTTTTATCCATCTCCAGGGTATTATCATCGACATAGTATAACTGGGTATCCGGCCGCATCCACACCTACTCCTACACCAATAATTGCCAGTATGACAAACACCTCACCTGCACCTTCTTCATCGCAGTTGCCATTACCGACGCTATCTCAACACCATGCTCCATCTCCTTTGGCGCCCGCAATCAAACTTACGGGCATTAACGAACAATCCTCTCCTCCGGCTGGTATCATGTCATCACCTCCTACTGTCACCAGTAGTCCGGCTCCTCAGACTAATGGTCCTGCAGATGGGCCTGGCGAATCTCGCTTAAAGATATCTAGTTTACTTTCATAATCTTTTTTCCCTAATAAGTTAACAGTTAATGATTTATAGTAACGCGAACGCACCACGTCTTCCCAAATTATCCCACGAAAAGTTTAATTACATCTTAACACCACCAAACAACAATAAAAAAAAGGGTTTGTCAACTTCGAAATAACCTGAAGGGGGCGAATATGAGTGACAGGAGATCTGGGGTCAGGGGACCTAACTCTGCTCTTACCGAGTTTCTACGATCACAGGGGATTAATGCTGGAGAGATCCGTGATCGTTATTTAGCTAGTCAAAGGCAGCAAACTTGTGG
This sequence comes from Diddensiella transvaalensis, assembly GCA_030555955.1. Classification (NCBI taxonomy): domain Eukaryota; kingdom Fungi; phylum Ascomycota; class Dipodascomycetes; order Dipodascales; family Trichomonascaceae; genus Diddensiella; species Diddensiella transvaalensis. The sequence goes on along the minus strand of JANIVV010000006.1, from coordinate 339,070 downwards.
CGCCGCCGCTGCAACGAGGGACAACGTTGAGGACGATGCAGAGGGAAACTACCAAGAGGAAGGAGTCGAGGAAGGGCAAGAGCAAGAGGCCGAAGAAGAAGAAGAAGACAGCGATTTGGAAGTTAGACAAGTCATACGAGCCGGGCGAAGGAAACGCAGAAGACAGGCAGATGATGATGATGACGATTACGTGGAAAACGACCGGCCGGCGGTGGCAAATGATGGTCTTGAGACATGCGGTGAATGTGGATGCCAATTCTCAGTGACTGTTTATACTCAGCAGGACGAAATCAGTGGCAAAATGCTGTGTCGGTCGTGTGGGGTTGACGCACGGAAGGAGCAGCGCAATAAAACACGAGCAGCTGGGGTAGTGCTGCGCAAGGCGCGAAAGAAGCAGGCTGAAGCACTATTGGACCGTAAAGAATATACGACGCCTAGTCTGCAGGATCTGTGTATTAACCTTATTGGTAAATACATTGATGATGTGGAAGCCCTTGGCGACATTGGTGCCACGAACTTGATTAGGATCTCCCGCATTCTTAGCCGTAATAGGCGACTGAAACCTGAGACACTGCAGTTGCTATTGGATCCCTCAATGGTGGAGCTCGAGTTGTGGGACTGCTCAACGTTGACGCATGATTCAATGTGCCTGATAGCTGCCTATTGCCCCAACATTGAGAGACTTACTCTTGGCATGTGCGGCCGGATGACCAACGAAACTCTGCAGTATTTGGCAGCCAAACTGCCGAACCTCAAGTCGATCTACCTGGATGGGGCCTTTCTAGTTCGGAAAGAAGCATGGATAGAATTTTTTGAAACTCCTAGTATATCGGCAAATCTCGAGCAATTCCATGCAAAATCGACTCATCGAATCGACTCTGAGGTGCTGGCAATAATGGTTGAAAATTGTCCTAACCTTAAGTCACTTACATTATCAAGACTACCAGGGATTGCCGATCAGGCGGGGATCTTCATGCTGTCGTCGCTCCTCAAGCTAGAGCACCTTGAACTTTCGTACTTGGAGCCAGGGGTAGTTGAGGATGAAGCAATCCTCGGCATCTTGAACCAAGTCGGCAGCCAGTTAAGGTCACTTGTACTTGATTCATGTACAGATCTCACAGATTCTTTGCTGTTAGATGGGATTAAGCCATGCTGTGGTCAGCTGACCAAATTATCACTAAAACATCTGGGTAATGTGACTGATGACGCCGTGGCCACATTATTCACTGACTGGAATGTGAATCAAGGTCTAACTGAGCTTTGTCTGCAGAGATGTATTGGTGTTGGTGATGAGGGACTTCGAGCAATTGTGGCCCATAATAAATCAACGCTAGTTGAATTGGACATTAATTCATTACAGTTACTAACTGAAGATTCGCTACGCGAATTATGTCAATGTACACATCTGGCCAGTTTAGATGTGGGGTTTGTACGCGCTGTTAGTGACTCGATTATTGAAGCTCTTGACAATTCATGTAAGGATCTGACACAAATTCTTGTATATGGGGACCCTAGAGTCACTGCAGGGTGTACACCGGTAAAGAAAGGCGTGCGACTCATTGGCCGTCAAAGTGATACAATTTAAAAATTCTGCTGTTGAAGGTATTTTTCAAATGGATCCTTGTGTTCGTACATGACTTCGAATTGTTCAATCTCCACTCCGGGGTGGCCATTCTCAAGACGAAGTCGTTTATCGGTAGTAGCCTCATTACCATCACTAGCAAGTTTCTGTTTTAGTAGGTGTCTGCTAGTGAATGGTCCATTAAGCTCAACATTGACCTGGAAATATTTCGCCAGTATGTTGGTTGGCACCGCGGTCGTGCTATGACACAGAAATTCCATATAGCTATTGCTAATATCAGCAATACTCTGAGGAGGAACTTGAGCATGCAAGGAAATAAGATTCCATAGGTTATGCAGAGTCTCGACATTGCCACACTTTAGTTCAAATTCAAAGTAGTTTGTCATAAAAAATGTTGAATCCAATACAGACATGACATTATCTGCATATAATTTCCGTATATTGTCAACTGACATTGATTTGTATAATATACGTGCCTTGAGGGCTATAAGGATACCTTTTTCATTTGATTTGATGTTTGATCTCGTCAAATGATTATCAATATATTCAATTGCAGATTCAAGTGATTGTCGTCTCTCGAAATATACTCGATTATAGTGTAAATCTTGATCGAGAGGTACCATATTAGCTATAGATAGCAAAATATCTCTAGCCATTAGTATATTGCCTTGCGATTCCTCAAATATTGCCCATTGGTATCGTACAAATGGTCTTGAAATTGGTACAAATACAACGCATGCCCTTCTATACAGGTTACGTGCCTCTTCGACTGAATGGATACTCATGAATCGAATATAGCGTAACCAGAACTTGTCATAGAATGCACATGGCACTAAACACCGTTCATATAGAGCACGACATTGTGCAAATCCTTTACCAGGTCGCTCTTCAAAGTCGAGATAAGCTGTCCAGTTATCTAGTTGATCCTGCTCCAGTTCCACGATATGGAAATAAGTACGAGATATTCGGGATTCGAACGGCCAGCGTTCATTCACCATCTCTTGAGTTGCTGTAAACATTTCAGGTGTATATTCGAACCCGTGCTGAGGCCCTAGAACTGCAAACCGCTCAAAATACCTTGCATACTGATGTAATGGATACCGGACAACTGTGTTCAACACAGCAGCACTTTTAGCACTGTCCTTTTCGATTGAATCTTCAAACTCGAGCCATTTATCCCAGAATGGATGGCTCAAGAAATCCCTTCCCACCTCATCTGCAGCTCTTTCAAACACCTGCCGTAGTATGTCTGTGCTGTAACTGCCAGTGCTAATCAGAAATGTGGCATACTGAGTCCATAGATCAATCGAATTGGGGAATGAAGCCACTGCACGCTCATATACCTGCTGAGCGCCATCTTGGCCATTGACTCGAGCTGAAAACTCAGCATACTTGATCCAGTATCCAAACAGCAATGGGAACTTGGACAGAAACTTTTCGTATGCCGATTGTGCCACATCATGAGGTGCCGCATCTACAGAAGAAATCAATGATTCCCATAGCTCGAAATTATCACTATCTTTATTAACAGCTTCGAACGCAGCTTTCCAATCCATTTTTTGTTGTTCTGTGCTTCAAGTAGTTGGGAAGTGAAGTGTGTGGACTTCGCGGTGGTGTTGTGAGAAAAATTAATTACTAGATATTACTGCTTCAATAAACTAATGACACGCTTTGCTAGGGCAGGAACAGCCATTTTACTGGCATATGCTTGATCATCATTATTTTGCTGTTGCTGTGGATCAAAGCTTTCACCACGATCAGCAAGTTTCTCAACCCCTTTTATAATCTCTGGAGATTCCAAAAACAGTTTACGAAGCTGTTTATCTTCAGATTCCAATAATTGTAATATCATCCATACAGCAATATGCTCGAAAGTAGGTTCTTGACTTGTTAAAAAGGAAATTAAAAATGATCGAATGCCACCGGCAGGTTCATTCCAAGTCTTTATAAATGGTTCATAGTTACCAACTTTTGAACTTAAATTGCCTAGTGCAGCAGCTGAGTTGCCCTGGACTTCAATATTATCAATTCTTGTCAAAGGAATCAGGACCTGGGCTATACCCAGATTAAGCATAGTGCCTTTTAATTCATCGCCCAATGCTAACACTGCAAGACAGGCGGTCATTTCACTCTGCACTGATGGCGGTGCAGTCAAGATCAAGTCAATACATTTCTGAACTGCACCAGCCTCGACAATCTCAAGTTTGTTTCGTTCTGAGCTTGCCGCAAGATTCCTCAATGTAGAACTTGTATGGCATTGAATTTCTTCATTGTCTGTTTTACCTAGTAAATCCACCAGAGGTTTCAAAAACCCAGCATCGACAATTGAAGATTCATTCAATGGATGAATTGAAACGTTTCGAATACATGCTACAGCCGCCAGTATTAACGGGGTGTGGCTAGACTGTAATAAGTTTAATAAATGCGGTAGTCCGTCTGCTCTGGCAATCTCCAACTGATAATTTACATCTGATGCAAGATTTCGTAATGCCAGAGCCGCTTGGCATTGCACTCGAGGTGACGATGAACCCATCAAGTTGACCAGATAACTAACAAGTCGAGGCTCTGTTTGGCTGAGTTTCTTTCTATTTTCCAAATCGACTGCAATATTGGAAAGAGCTGTTGTACAATAATATTGAACATCGGCATCATTCGATGACAATAATGATACCAGCACCGGGATAGCACCTGAGTTGACCAACTCTTGTCGATTCTCATCTGAATGTGTCATATTAAGCAGTGCACCGGTTGCATTGCGTTGGACTCTCATATCTTTTGATTTCGCTAGCTTTGTCAATGGTAGTAGTGCACCCGATCGAGCAATTTTTGCTTTATTATCTTCGTGAGTAGCCAAATTCGTCATACAGCCCACAGCATTGCACTGAACCTCGACATTAGGCGACATCATTTGACGTATTAGCGGTTCCAGTCCCCCCATCTCGACTACCAATTTTTTGTTTTCATTATTAACCGCCAAATTCCCCAATGCTGCGCCCGATGCTCGTTGAACTTCAACGTCCGAATTCTGCAACAACAGCAGTATTGGTTCTAATGCTTCTCGACTCACTGGTCGTATGTCTATTGGGCGAGTGTTAGCTTCTTGTACCCCGGTCCTTGCTTCTAAAACAACGCCACTTACACTTTTCGGTAATTTCTGCAAATGCCAAAGCAGCACTTCTCTGTAAATCGAGATTATCTGAGTATACCAGCGTCGTAAGAGCTCTTAACGGTCCATTTGTGAAAAAGTCAACTTCTGCTTTCTACAATCATTGTTAGACTGGCCATTCGCGCGTTGTGTTTTTTCCGATTTATGGGGGCAGGGCGCTTACATTATCTAGATACCGAAGCAGCACTGATACTGCTTCTCGTTCATTTTCGGCCAATATAGGCGTATATCCTGTTGCTTCACGAGAGTTTCCTTCGTTACGTTAGTCTTATGGCACCTTGGTTTCTTAAACTACTTAAACTGCTTACCCCCTAGACAGCTGCAACAACCACCCATGATGGATCCAATAACAAATCACAAAAACCTCCCCGACTCTACTTTGTGAGGTCCGCCCGAACAAGAGCTGAAAGGTAATTCCCCAAAAAAACGTTTATGAAAACCCACACTCTCTATTGGCTTCTTATAAGTCGATCGTGGTGGGGGATGACTCCAAAAACAATTGGCGCTTAATCAACAGTTAGTGTGAAGTATACTTAAGAGGGGGGATGGTGTGCAGAGGGTTTGCTGTTTTGAGTGGTCATTTATGTCCCAATTGGCGGTGTTGCGCGTATTTCCTTCACGTTGGCCGGGCCGGGACGGAACTCCAACGCTAGACTTAAGACGAACATGCTCATCTCGAGGAGGAGTATTTTATATGAAGAAGATATAAGTTATATAGTCAGCGTAGATTATTATGAGAGAGTCAATTCGACAAGCCAATCGGCGCCATACCACAGTTTCTCGAATCGTCTCATGGCACCGGTCTGGAAGGCAGCGCGAGGAATGCCAATATCCACTAAACTATGACTCCATTCGTTTTCAGAGACTATATCGGCAAGATGGGCATTCAGAAGACCGGTGAGCGGTAGACCACACGATAGAACCCATCGTGCACGGACATAGGTCTTGAAAGACGAAGGAAGCCCTGTGGAAGAATCTAGCCCAGATGGCATATCAAGCGACATTATGCCAGCCTTTTCAGAATTGGCCCATTCAATCAGACTCAGCACCGTATCTAGGTTCTCCTCTTCCCAGTCCTCGAAAGTAAGTTGATACCCCTGAAGACCATCAATGATGAGCTCTGTAGGAGAGTCAAATGCACCGAGAGCCGCATGCAGTTGGTCGAGTCTATAGACTATTTTGCCACGGGCTGCCTCGAAGGCCTTTATTTGCAGTTTGACATCTGCGTTCAGGTTGCCAAGAGCAGGAGATATGGCCACTACCTGGACTTGGCGGTTCGCAAGATGTCTCGCTGCAGCAAGCGCTCTAGCTCCAGCACGGGTGTTTCCAGCCATGATTAGAACTAGAGGCCGAGAGTTGTGGTTCCGAACATTAAATCGAGTCACGCCGCCTAGAGCTTGCATTGCAACCTGAGCAATGCCTCTGGCAGCATTTTCGTTAAGAATAACTTCGGATATTCCATAAGTATCGCTAGTAAGACGCTCCAATTCCACGAGCTGAAGAGGGCTTGCACATGGACACATCTCTTGGGTATTTGAGGCCACAAATGAAACCTTGGGTTGGCTGATTGAAGTAGACCGGATCTGCTGAAGGTTATTTGCAGTAGCGGTCTGCCAACTTTGATTTGACTGAACCACCATTTCACGGTGTCCATACTTTTTTGAGGATTTTGAAGAGATCACAGGAGGTGATGACGACACTGGAGGAGTCACAGTTGCGGAAGGCTCTTGTTGTGGGATCTTATTGTGAGATACTAATCTTTCAGAGGGTGAAATAGTATCGTGTTGACGAATCTCATCAAATACAGAGGACTTGTCGAAACGATTTAGATTTGCCTGGAAATCAAATTCATTGTCTTTGATATCTGTAAGATCTTCTGTTGCCCATCCATCTGAAGAATAGTCTGTATGACCAAGCACTGAATCATTGTACCTTTGTTGCTTTTTAGATTTCTTTTTTTTTACTGATGGAGGTGCTTCCTTCTTTGCCGTGTATGATGCCTTCTTTGCCGTGTATGGATTCAAATCGACATCACTTTCATCTGATGATAAGTTAGCTGCTAGTGCTGCTGCTGAAGAGGTGGTTGGAAGTACAATCGGAGGGCCAGTAGCCGATAGAATAGCTGGGTCCTGGAAAGCAATCGGGGCCGGGGCATCTATAGGAAGACCTGGAGATTTGTCTGGTAGAATGTCAAGATCTATAATATCTGGTCCTTGAACTGTATGTTGGGCAGATGTTTTCCCACTATTGAGAAAATGAACTTTGAAGAGTTAGATTTCCTACACACCAATAAATCCAACAAGTACCATACCATTAGAGAGACTCAACTGTCCATTTACTACGTCTGTGACCAAACCTTTTAGTTGAGAGTGGTCGCTGAGAGTCACTCTCACGCTTCTACCCACGAACTGAGAAGCCATGTTGAAGGGATCAACAAAGTCCCATTCCAGAGGGTTTACACTTCATCACCGTGAACACAAGCATAGTAATTGTAATAGTTAAAAGAAAACGATTCGTGATATTAAATAAATAAAAGCTGCTCATTATAACTTCATAATAATAATAATAATAATAATAATAATAATAATAATAATAATAATAATAATAATAAAATAGACCCACTCGTGTTTTTTTCAAACGACAGGATAATATGCATGCGAAGAGGGAGGAGTTTCATTATACAAAGGACTAGTAGGACGCCACGACTGACTACTCAACGGTGACGAAGAGGACTGCTGTGGCGGGATGTAATGCTCCAACTCGAATTGATAAAGAGGAGGGAGCTGAGTAGAAGGAATCATTCCATTATGAGGAGAAAAGGTCTTTCTCTGCGAAACCACATGATAAGTGGGCATGAATGATTGACCAGCCACTGGATAGTAAGGAGGTCTAACCAGAGTTCTGATAGGATACGACTGCTGCTGCTGCTGCTGCTGGTTGTAAAAGGGATCAGCAGGAGGCGTCACAAGAGCAATTCTCTTTTTAGGGGGGAATGACGAGTAATCTTCTGTATCCAATCGCCCTCTCTTACTGGTATAGACTGGAGTTGGGCTGATCACAGGGGTCAAAGGATACTGCTGCTGATGCTGCTGGTTATGAGGTTGCTGCATATGCAGTTGATCGTGCTGTTGTTGACGAGGAGACGTGGAGAGAACAAATCTTGATATAGGACCAAGAGGACTTCCAGGAGGAGCAAGGGCAATATGAGAGGGACTTGCCTGTAGCTGTTGATGCATCTGCTGAGAATGATAATGAACATTAAGCCATATCTTTAAATCCTGTTGCCAACGATTCCATTGCGAAGGTCGAACCAGAAGAGAATGCTTCATATTGACAAGAAACTCCACCTCCATTGCAGTGATTTCTCGCAATGGCAGTCTTGTAATGTCGGACCATGTCTTATTTGTATAAGTATTATCATCCAAGAACTTATTTGCCAGAATCAAACTGACAGAAAAAACCCTGTACTCAGAGTTTGGATTGCCCACAATCGAACTTGGTGAAAGCATCTTGAGACGAAGAATATACAACAATGCAAGAGATACAGCAGTAGGGGGCAACTGAGTCTGATTGATGACAGTAATAATGAATTCCTTAAAATCATTACTTGGGATTGAATGGCTGGACAAACATGAGCCGGAATATACCGACTTTACCCCATCTTTAAACGCTGAATTCAACGTCTTTATATCATTAAACCAGAACAGGCAAACGAGATTTGCAACATTATTGAAATAGATGGACTTTTTGTTGTTTGATTTGTTGCTGTTATTCCTGACTTGGTGTAGTTGATTCACATCAACGGGAGTTCCGGGGCATGATATTGAGGAATGGGGAGACGACGATGATGCAGGTAATAACTTGCCGTTATAGAGATGCTGCTGCTGAAGATGATGATTTAGAATTATCATCTTTCTTGAAGGTGACTGTAAGAGCGCCACCATTTAAAGGATCATTTAAAGGATTAGTTGGTGAAGATAGAAGCTGGAGGAGGTTGTTATATATATATATATATACCTATATATATAGTTAAGCAGAAATAGGGTATACAGTAATAATCCAAATAATAATAATTTTTTGTTAGCTTACATGAAGTATTAAGGTTTCTATTCTCTAATTTATTTTTCTTACATATGTAAGCGCATACGTTGCTTTTGTTCTGTGTTTGCTTAATATTTTCTTTGTAGGCCAGAGTAGTTTGCTTTTTTGGGTTAAACGCCCATTATAATGGTTTCTTTTTCTTGTGTAGCGTGTAGAATGCTCTAGTTACTTTTTAGGGCAAGGGGGGGAGCAGGAGGCGATTCTTTGATGATTATGGGGCAACCCCAACCCCGAACATACATTCGGCCCCAAAATGATCTACAATCTAAGAAAATTCCTTATTCGCTCGAGCCCTATGCCATGCGGCTGCTTTAGTCTCTGCTCAGCAGCAGCAGCAGCACCCCTGAAGAGGTTCCTAATCCGGGAACAACCCATCATCTCTCTCGCTCTCTAAATAAGGGGCAAGAGAGCGCGGTCTGGAATCCTTCACAATCACGTGATGCACATCTCTCATGTTAGGCTAGTAACGTGACGCATTTCGCTTTCCATCTAGAGTCCCCCGTTTACTAAAACAAATATTACACTTATATCTCTACAAACTATATCTACATATCTATATATATATATGTAGATAGTGGGAACTCTCACCACACTATATAGCTGGTACAAGGGTATATTACCTTAACGAAATAGGGCTGTATACTTACAAAACCACTCTCACACACTATATGCAAGACCGTTGATACGTTAAATTCCGCCCCTTGTTCTCTCTCTTTTTCTTTTGCTTCAACTTGTTATTAACTTTTCTTCTTCAAATCGTTTACGGAGGGAGAACGGAGAGAGAAAGAAAGGAGGCATTGCTTGCTTTCCACGCATTCTCGCATCTTTTTTTTGTTGTTGTGGTTTTTTTTGGGATTTTTGGTTTTTTTTTTGGTGGTTTTCTAATTTTCCGCGCCGTCTCATCCTTTTCCCGGAAACTCCCAATTAACCTAACCTTGATGGTTGTTGTGGTTACTGTCTCTCTCTCTGAGACTCTCTGAGACTCTCTCTCTGCTTAGGCTAAAAACATGTGTTGTTTGATATATAACGCTTTTTTCCAAAGATAACACACTTAGTATAGACAGTGTGGTCACCATGTCCCGACGTAAAGATAATGTCTATCTGGCTAAAGTAGCTGAACAGGGTGAACGTTATGATGAAATGGTCAATTATATGAAACAGACCGCTTTAAATGATGATGAGGAACTTTCAGATGAAGAGAGAAATCTATTATCTATAGGATATAAAAACGTGATTGGGGCTAGAAGAGCCTCTTGGAGGATCTTTTCTTCAATTGAAAAACGTGAAGAATCCAAAGCTAATGGAAGTCAACATGCTAAATTGGTTAAAGATTACAGGTTAAGAATAGAGCAAGAATTGGTTGATATATGCCAAGATATTCTTCAAGTTCTTGATAAACAAATATCAATAGCTACATCTCGTGAAGCAAAAGTATTCTGCTACAAGACTCGAGCAGATTATTTGCGGTACTTAGCAGAGTTCTCAATGGGTGATAAACATAAGGAATATTCTCAGAGATCTTTACAAGCTTATAAAGATGCTTCTGATATTGTTGAAGTTGATTTCCCTCCAACACACCCGATAAGACTTGGATTGGCGCTAAACTTCTCAGTCTTTTATGCAGAGATTATGAATTCAGCTTATCAAGCGTGTGAGATTGCGAAAAAGGCCTTCGATGCTGCGATTGCTGATCTAGATACGCTATCTGAAGACAGGTATAAGGAGTCGACATTAATTATGCAACTGATGCGAGACAATCTTAGTCTATGGACCGGTGATATAGACGAGCAGCAGCAGATCCAGCAGGATCTTCAACTACCTTCGAATCCTACTTCTACTACTACTACTACTGCTAGTTGAAAATGAATTAAAGTGTAATATATATATATGCTGTGCAGTTTGAACTATAGGCTTAATTCCCAAGGGGCGCCGCACGTTGAGGAAGCTAAACAAAACAAAAGACTTAAATCTTCCTAAACCTTGTATTCGAATGGTCACCTATCCGGCCGTAAACTGTATGACTAGACTGAGTCCCAGTTCAGGGGCCCGCCCGTAACCAACCGATGGGTGGGGGGGTCAGAAGATATAGCCCTACGCCCCTTTTAAGACTCTCATGATGAAACTGAAAGCATGGCCCCATGAGCTAAAAACAAATTTAACCAGCAGATGTTAGAACAAAAAAGTAAACTAAATCCAACAGATCTCCCGTTGGGGTCAAAGAGGAGGAGCAACGAAAGAGAGAGAAGAAAAATTTTAGATCTAATGCTCATGATCCCACTTATTTATCGAATTAAGAAAATGATGCCGTTTCAGGTTCGTGGGGCCATTGGGCATACGCATAATACTGTGGGACTACTACTACTGCTACTACTACAGTGGATAATATACGCAGCAAAGTTGCCACCCTTTTTTTCTCTGAATCATAATTTACGAGAGAAAATGGATATTCTGAAACAGCCTCTTCATAAACAACTGAATAAGTTCAATACTGGACTATCAGCAAAAGAGCAATAATTTTATGTGCGCATTATAAGGATTTGTAAAATAATCCATTTCGTAAATATGACTTCTTAATAATAAGAATCCCCTGTTTATCCTGCTGTAGATCTATCCATATAATAATTTTTTTGTTTTATCGGGTCCATTTCTGCTGCATATGTTAAGACTAAGATGCTTCTGCTGCTGCATCTTCTTGCTGGGTCTCAAGAGAGAGGCATTAGTCTCAGGGTGACGTCGTCGGCAAGCTGTACGCCTCAGGTCTTGATCGTTTTTTACCATTTTTACGCCTTGGGCACAACAAAAATTCTTGGACCTAACAGCCCAGGGACTAAACTACTACAAATTCGACTTTACTTCTTTAATCGGATACCTGCATGCAGAAGAAGATCTTCTTTTTTAAAGCAACGCACGCTCTTTTGTACCACCTTCTTCCTCCCTCCCCGTGATCTGGAACTTGCCTGCTTCATCGTCGTCATCGTGAGGGCTCTGAAAGCGTTTTCGGTTCATTTCGGCTCGTATCGAGCAAATGGGCCATGTTGCGGTGTAATTTTTATTCGTACAAATTCTGAACTGTTGAGCTTATGGACCGCCGTAAATTCCGTTTCAGAATACTATAGCCAATATCATGAATCCAGCAAACACCAGCTGCTGCATTTCTTCTATATCCAACTTATAAAGACATGAAAAGAAAACAAATTTTAAGCAAAAAGCAACCACTTCTTCTCCTCTTAAGATGATGCGAAACGTTTTAGCGGGATGTGTCTCTTCGATCGCTGCACCTGCTGCTCCTGATGCTGCTGCTTCTGCCGCTTGTGCTGGCCCTTTTTCTGCTGCCAACTTTCATTCATTAGCTGCCTGCTGCTGCTGCTGCGCATTTTGGGCCGAATATGTTACATATAGGCCCCCCTCTCTTTCTCCGTCGATCTCTCACATAACACGCCGCAGAGTTCCGGCCTAAGCAAGGATCCCTCGCAGATCATTGTATCTACCGAGAATGCAGAAACACCACCCTCCAATTAATTTAGCTTCTGCGGCACTCAAAATATGTCAGCCCATCAACTAAGGCATACAAAAAATAAAATAAATACTGGTACCTAATACTACTACTAAATCCCCCCCCGCCCTATTTGGGAGTTTAACACACCCCGCTACCAACTAAACCGTTTTAATCTGCTTTTGGCTTTACTACCCAGAGCTCAGCGGCGCATTGTTATATATACCTGACATGTAAGACCAATATATCAAGATTAGGAAGATTCCACCCCAATCTGCACTTACTATATATATATGTATAACTTAGTATACAGATACCGGTTACATGAGGAAGAACTCAGCTGATGCTTCTTTCTATATACGAAATTATGGCCACTGCTGCTGCACAGGGGCATCCCCGTATATTTTTTTTAACTTCTAAAGCTACTAAACCTTACTCTACATATGGCAGCAATAAATCTAAAACTATCTGTTGACATATGTTGGCTGCACTCTTCTCGCGGCGTACTGAAACGGGACCGGAACCTGATTCTGATTCCGGGGTTATTTTTCTTGCTAGATGCAGCAGCGGATGAATCGGCCCTAAGCAATAGACACATGCCAGTTTCGAACTGCGAGTTTATAGTGCGTGCCTTAGTGTCGTCGTCAATGGGAGGTTGTCCCGCCAGGTGGATTTTAGATCAAAATAAAAAGAAACATCTTGAACGCTAAACTTCACGGATTAAGCCGTCCGATTGAAATGAACAAAAACAAAAACAAATATTTCCAATAGAGCAGGAGACCTAAAGAATAAGCTGAAAAAGTAAACTCTGTGTGCTAAAAGCAAAACGCCACCATATGTGTCAGCCGTGTGTTAGAGAGCGCTATACAGCCATTTTTTAATGTATAGTTTTTCTGGCAAACGGGCTTGCGGTACCGAAAACAACTGCAACCTAACTGCATAGCTCCAGTATCAAGAGCGGTTTCCCGCCAAGTGTTGCACGGGCGATATTTATATCCTTATTAGGATCTTTGATCCATTCTCACGGCGCATTCTTCAGTAGGTGAACATACTGTGGCAAGTATTAGCCCCTTGGTTGACTTTATCTTGTGGGCAAACATAATGAATCCCCATACCCATAAAAGAATGTCAAATTCGCCAGCAGGCTGAGAGATCAACATGTCTATGCTCGCATTGAAAAGCCCACGCCCTGCAGTCACTAACTAATCACCACCAAGCAAAAAATATGTCCCTAAGCAGCTAAAGCCTGTTCTGAGCGCGTGTGACCCCCCGATTCAACAAGTTCATACTGGCAACGCTGACTCAAATCGATTTTGTCCCATATTTTGTAAACTCTATTTAATTGGTAATTTAGTTCAAACTATGTAGCTAGAATGGCCTCGTATATGTTTTAGGTCCGTCAGAGTCTCCTAATGCATGATCGACTGTAGATCGACGTGTGCCCATCTCCAATGCTTCCTTTTCTTTACCACCCGGATTGCCTAAACAAGACTTTAAGTGGTTCAGAATAAAAAGGGTTAGAAAAATCTTGATTAGAAAACAATATGTCATAATCCGATCCAAATCCAAAATGATCTTTTTTTTCCATTGACTCCACTGGCTACTTGAAAGGATCTTCCCGGGTCTAGTGCTAAGTTTTGAGACTTTTGTACAAAACAAGGAGTTCTTCCTCTCTCCATTCCCCCTCACCTCAACTTCGAAAAGACGCCTTGAAGGCTGGTCCATTCCTTTCCTCTGCGTTCTAGCTTGTTACGACTCCAAGCAAGCACCAGCAGCAGCTTGTTAAACTATAACAAAGAAGCAGCATGCTGAACTAAGACATACAGATGTACACGTAAACATACATGTCAGAAGACCATGGGTCACGGCAATGGCAACTTAATCTTATTCAGATTTAGGGACTGACGCTTGGATCGATCTTCTAACCGTAATCCAAATCCAACCCCCAACGTTAGACCAACCACTACATGCCACATCCATCGAGGTTTAGTTTTGACCTCGGAATATACATATAGCCAGCCGACTTTATCATTATTTGAATTGTCGTCTGCATTATCTGGAAGAGGGTCTGCAGGGGGGTCGTCTTCTGATTCTGATTCTGACTCTGGAATAGTATTTGATATTAATACAGAAGTCCTTTTCAAGTTCTTTTGAAACCCTTGGATAATCCTCTTTGGTTTCCTCTCTCGTCTTCGAAGAACTCCTAGAACTGTATCTTTGATCAACCCTGTTTCATCTTCTCGAGCTCGGCGATAAAAATATGTCCGGCTTCGACCAATGACTTTACCAGTCACAGCATCTATTCGATGTCCAATTAACCATTCATGTCGCTTATCAATATCACTGGTAAGTCGATATAAGCTACACTTTGTGCCATCTGATGCCGTGAAACTCACATCTTGGACAGTGCCAACCCATGAGTTAAGAAATGGGTCACTATTCACCACATCTTGAGCTTTCACAACAATCTCGTAGCTATCATGAGTTTCATCCTTGATTCTGGTGACTGTCATGGACGGCTGTGAATCTTCTGTGAATGCTAATCTGAACCCCTGGCCCAACTGAACAAACTCAACATAGTAACTAGGACCGATTGGTCTAGATAAATAGCTCTGATCGGGTGTCGTACTCAAGTACATATCCTTAGAGAACTTGAGTACATGATATTTCCAATATCTGATCTCACTAGTAGTCTCATCCTCCTCTTCATCGCTTTCGCTACTGGCATCATCCGTTATTTCAGAACGAGACCGGCTATGTTGATATGGTGATCCACTGCCAGAGACTGGCTTGCGTCTCGTGGGCGATCCAGTCTTTGGAGGTGGCAAAGATCCACTATTACCTCTAGGCCGGCGCTCGACTGCATTAATCGCATGCTGTAGACTAGTTGTAGATGCATTCAAGTTCCGAGTAACTCGAACTGACGGAAGTGTAGGGGCAGAACCCACCGGTTTCCTCTTCACACTAGATGACTTGGTAACTGATGCAGCGGACCCATTCATCAGATTAACCTCATCTGTACTGAGGTTCTCGTGGAACATATGTGTTCTCTTGATAATCTGTTTTAATTATAGTCTAATTTTAAATTCACAAGTCTTAACGCATATCAACATGTGCGGCACACCCCTACCACGACGACGTCGACGATGAATGTGTTGCTGTAGCGACCATTAATCACTTGAATATTGTCAACATCAAGAACTGTTTTTCCTTAGCTATGACAAGCTTTGACTTGCCTAGAATAAAACGCTTCGAGTATGGTCCCACGTTAGGGCAAGGCTCGTTTGCAGTGTAAGCTGGAATTGTGTATATATAAGGTTCTGTCTAATCGTTTTGTAGAACTAAAAAAGTTACAGATGCTAAAACAAATCAAGTATATGCACTGAAACTTATCAATAAACGAGCATGCAAACAGAGCAAGCAGGAGATAGAAAGAGAGATTATATTGCATAGCCACTGCAAGGCGCACCAGAATATTATAGGACTGGTGGACTACGGAGAAGATGCCAATTTCTACTGGATGTCTCTTGAGTTGGCACTGGGGGGTGATCTATTCGATAAGATTGATCCAGACGTGGGATTAGATGAAGACGTGGCACATTTCTATTTCACACAATTGATTGAGGGTGTTGGATACATGCATAGCAAGGGGATTGCTCATAGGGATATCAAGCCTGAGAACCTGCTGCTGGATTCAGATGGTAATATGAAAATCGGCGATTTTGGCCTCGCGACGGTATTCCGGAACCCTAAAGATGGTAAGGCCAGGTACTGTTATACTGCGTGTGGAAGTCCCCCATATATTGCACCAGAGGTTCTGAGTGCAAAGTATTCGGCAGATAAAATTGATATTTGGTCGTGTGGGGTTGTTTTATTTGTTCTTTTGTGTGGAATGACCCCATGGACTGCACCACTCGCTGAGGATGACGTCGATTTCGCAAGATATAAGGCAGGCCAGGGTCGTATTGATACTGGTTATTGGGCTACTCTCCCATTGGGGGTGATTTCGCTTCTGCGAGGGGTCATGAAGCTGGATCCTGTGGGCCGACTAAGTGTTGATGGTATAAGGCGTCATCCTTGGTATCTACGTGCAAATCCATTAGTTTCAGAAGCTGGTATATGTAAAGACCCTATACAGCTCGCAACCAGTATGCTTCTACGACTTAGTATAAACAACCCTCAAGGCACTCTGGATTCCTATGCTAAAAATGGTGATTCTCGGAGGGCAGCTCATGATATGGTTGCCTCGTCTCAGCCAGTACATTGGAATAGTGGTACCGTCAACCATTCGGACGTACAGCCAGTTTTCTCTCAGCAGGTTTATCCCGAGCAAACGTTCGAAGATGATGACGTTGCATTCGACATGATTGCACATGACCCTGTCCAAATCCAATTCCTTAGCGTAAACCGCAAAGACATCCCACTGACAATTTCACAGCGGGCAATGCGCTTCAATGACCTGGTACCCATGGCACGATTTACTCGGTTCTTTTCTCTACTTGTTACTGAATCACTAATCCATACTTTGGTGTCGATATTAAGTCGTCTAGGTGTTCGTGTACCTGCAGTCGATGATATGATTACAATGTCACAAACCGGCAAAAACAGCCCAACAATACCCATTATGGCAATCGATAGACGCAAAGTGCATCTGAATGGCAGAATTCGACTAGTCAAAATCAGCGGGTCCATTACCGAGGTGGAATTTATCCGAGAAAGAGGCGATCCTCTAGAATGGAGATATTTATTTAAACGTGTGGTCAAACTATGTCCACCAGAAGCAATATTCATTGATAAATTCGATACATAATTTCTAATTCCTAGATTTTAATAATGATGACGACGTTCACAACTAGCTGTAGATATTGGAACCAGTGTAGCTGTGGGTGTTACTGGAGTAGAAAGAGTTGGAAATACCCAAATATCAGAACGAGTCTCGTTGAGTCTTGCATTTGCAAATGAGATGGTATATTCTTCTTGATCAAATACGACATAAAGACCCCGGAGAATCGGGTCTCCAAACACTGTCCGACCTTCAGTAGGACTAGGCATAATCCCCACTATGCAGGTTTTAGCATCAAAGGGAAGTAGGAAATTCTGGGCTGGGACACTAACAGAATTCCCACCAGCGAAAGTGAATGTGAATTCTTCATTACCTTTAGGGAAATCGCATGGCAGCATGTGGAACCCAGTTGTAGGATCAAAAGTGGCATCAAAAAAATCCAGGCTGGCATTATAAGCAGATCCCGAGAATGCTGCAAAACTGTATCCGGAATCGACTAGTAAAAGGTGTGCTTCAAGTTCGACTACAGTGTTTCCGATTTCAATCTCATTCAGTTGCACTGTGTATTCGAAGGGAAGAGGCACATCACGTAACTCTTTGCTATTTATAACTGGTGCTGAAATCAAACTGCCCTCAAATTTGGCATAATCAATCCCGCCCAGAAGTAGTGTACCTGAGGGGGCATACAAATCATTCAGGTACAACGAGAATGCCAAGCGGTTGATCAACCCCTGAGACTTTAAATTCTTAAGCAAACTTGGGTACTGGAAATGAGGATACACATGGGAAAATGTCGATGCCTCATTATCAGCAAATCCAAGTCCAAGAAACCCGTTGAGAGCAGTCGCATTGTACCCCACACCAAAAGTCGCATTATGCACAGTTAGACCACCCAATGTCACAGTGTCATTCGCATAATCTCCGTGTGCAAAAGTGCCATCAGTATAGGTGATGTTGAACTCATGGTTAAACAACTGGTACGTACTGGACTGATTCACAGTAAACATTCCTGAATCCGTAATACAATCATTGACTTCACAGAATGGATCCGATGATGCAATCACCCACATGTCAGTAGAGCCGGTATCAACCTCCAAATATATTGATTGAGGAGGTGTACCAACCTGGACTTCCACTGCGTAATTGACTAACTGATCCAGCAGAAGTGCTTCACCATATTTATTTGCGTGCTTAGAGTCTGCACTACGACGCTCCAAGTTATATGCCACAGAACCATCACCAAATGGAATCGCACTCGCAAGGGAGGTAGCAGCCAAGTAATACAATAATTCGCTTAATACCATCCTTCAAATGCTGTTGAAGAAAAAATATGACATCTCTGAAACAGGCGATGATGACGGGCTTTATACACGGTCATCATGAGGCGTGTCAACAACATGACGGCATCTGAAAACGAGCCTCAAATACGGTCGTCAATGCCGTTTAATCTATTCAAATAGCCCAGAATGAATGAAATGATGGGTATATCCTGCATGTCGATACGATAGTGCAACATTCTATTGTGATACCTTAATTAGGAAACCCTGCGGCGCTCCTTACTCCCCTAAGAATACAATCTTGATTACTTCTATCGCACCTATGTAAAAGCCTAAAATAACTGTTTTTGGATACTGGTTACAGTAGCCATAAATTTATTCTTACTGTGTTGCTCAGATTCTGGTCCATCACTTTCGTCTGATTCCTGTCGCAAAATGGGTACTGGATCAGCAAAGGGAGTCTCGACATGCTCTGGTCTATCAAGAGCAGTAAAGGGGGTATGCTTGACTCTTGAAATTATGTAAAGCACAGTCAGCCGAATAGCTAGAGTAATGGCACCAAAGATTAACCCCCCAACAGGGGCTGCCACAAAAGCACCAAATGCACTCCAGTCGTCGACATAGAGTCCCTCCTCGAGCAAGATCAATTGTGCACCCATCAAGGCACTATGGAAGTAAATAGCACCAAATATAAATACAGAAAGTATACCACCAAGTCCAGAGATAATAATTTCCCAGCCAGTCAAAAAATAAAACTTTGTTGAAAGACCCAAAAATAATACTGGTACCACTGCAGAAGAAATCAAATCTGAAATGAGGTATATCTGCAAGATATTTGGTGCCTTGACTGCAACGACAATCGACGGTACCATGAGAATAACTACAATTATTCTCACATAGATCGTGGGAATTGTGTTGTGGAACAAGTCATTAGATATACTCGATGCCATAGCAGATTGTAAACTGTCAAATGCAGCAGTACTCAATGAAACTGTGAACACCAACACAAATCCTATAACCCATCCAGGCATCTGGAGTAAAATCAAAAAGAATGTGGTTGATCCATCTACATCTCCATCGGGACCAGGGTATAGTCCCGACCAGGCTGCCAAAAGGCCAGTGACTCCTACAAGTACCAGGAATATCAAAATCACCACTGTAGCAATACCGCACGCAATAAACAAGTCCCGATCAGACCTTGACGCAAATGTACGTAACCAGAATCCAGAAAGGAAACAGTCATTTGTAGCAATAGCTACTGGCAAAATGTATATAAGCTGATAACCAAGTTGAGAGCCCTTCAACAGGCCGCTGGGCCCAATCAGAGAAGTATCGATATTGACATGAGTCCCCATCGCAATACTGCATACAATCAAAAGTAAGAAGATCATTAACCCTTGGATATTATCTGTGAAAAATGACACTTCAAACCCACCCCAGCAGGTGTAGATAGTAGTCACAACGCACTCTATAATCATGACTGGTAATGCATCCAGACCAGTCAAAGAATTGACTGCTAATTGGATAGCACTCAGCTCAGCAACCATATATAGAAACATTGTAACAATAGTGAAAAATGACAGGTACAAGCATGTGAGCAAGCCAAATCGTTCTCTAACCCACTCTGTCAGCACAAAGCCTTCAGGACATCTTTTACGAATAGCAGGACCCGCAAATGCAAACAGCATAATTGGCAAAGCAGAACTCAACCCATATACAATCAACCCCTGCACCCCTGCGATAGTGGCGATCTGAGGATAAGTAGTCAAAATACCACATCCCATAGCTAAACATGAAGTTAGAATACTTTCTCGGGTATAGATCAAAGATATCAATCAATCAAAGATATCAATCAACAATCAATCAAAAAAATACTCCTCTAAGCAACACAATTCTCACGCAAGTATTAACTTGATCGAGTTCATACGGTATAATCTCAGCCCCCGATAACAGGCACCCGTTGAGTTGCTCCAATCTCATCAGTGAAATATATGTGTGCTCGTAGAAATACTCTTCCACGCAGTGCACTAACCCGAAGCTATAAAGTTGAACGATAAGGGAATCGCTTTAAATAAATGTCAGCTCAAA
Source organism: Diddensiella transvaalensis (assembly GCA_030555955.1). Lineage (NCBI taxonomy): Eukaryota > Fungi > Ascomycota > Dipodascomycetes > Dipodascales > Trichomonascaceae > Diddensiella > Diddensiella transvaalensis. The sequence continues at coordinate 318,580 of JANIVV010000006.1, read as the reverse complement.
GATTCCACCCGCTGCAGATGTATACTAGTGCTTACCTTTCTGAGACCCATTTCCTTGCAGAAAGTGACCCTTTCCTTGAAGTCTCCAAGAGACAAATAGTCCCATAACTCTGCACTTTATTAGCAACCTTGGTCTTTTCCTGTGCCGCTGGATTTGAAACATACAAAAAGAACCCATATGTCAGGTATATAATCGCATTTGATGCTTCGCTAGATGGAAACCCCATTTTTTACTCTATCTTGTTTAGGTCTTTGTAAAAGATTACTGGAGAGGTGATGTTTTCTCTTACGGCTGAAAAATCGTTCCATTTATGCTCTGCTGCGCAAATGCCACGGCCGATAGCGGGCCGTGGCGAGTCACTAGTCACTGCGGGTGTGTAGCCGGCTACTTGGCTGCGGGGACACCACCACCAACGTTTAGGTCACTGAGGTCAGTTGAGGCTGGAAGTGTCAACATGAATAATGGCGGATCCCCTGATCTGAACACAGTTGTCAATGACAACAACAAGGAGACACGTATAGATATAGTGGATCTCCCGCAGGCCCAATCGGCCATTATTCTTGATACAAACTTCCTTATATCCAATCTGGATATTGTGGAAGAGCTTCGCGTATTGGCGCAAGAGTTTGGCCATGTCATAGTGGTTCCATGGGTGGTTCTTCAAGAGCTGGACGGATTGAAAAGTCGAGCTGAGCGGAGTATATCGCTCAGCGTGCGAAAGGCTATTAAATGGGTATATGAACAGCTGGGTGATAATGATCACTGGGTCCGGGGACAGAAATTAAGTGAGATCAATAGTGCCTATTTGCAAGGAGATGATGCAATTCTCGATTGCTGTAGGTATTTCCAGATAAATCGGGATGCATTTACCGTTATATTGTCGAATGATAAGAATCTATGTACAAAGGCTCTTGTGCATAGTATAAAGACAGTGTCATTTGTGGAGGGGCTTAGTGCCCGAAAAATTGCTGAGGTGATTCAACAAGAACAGTACCGGTACTTGTCAGAGCATGGTGAGAGAAACATTGACAGTGGACCTGCTGCTAGTTCATCCTTCTATAATGATGTGGATATGGACATGGATATGGATATGGATGATGAGGTGACAATGGTGGAAAGCGAAGATAAAGTTGGAAAGTTGATCAAGAGGGCACATGACTTTTTGTTTACCAATACAAAAGAATGTATCGACAAGCATTTAAATGACTCATACGATAATGATTCAGAAGAGCTAAAGTACTTTGGGTATGAGAAGTCGCAGATTCGTGACTTTAAGGACATCGAAAGGACTCTTAAAAGGTTCAAGGTGTCAGTTTTTGGGGCCTCACTGCCACGAGCAGTTATGAATCAAGCATTTTACAGAGTGGTAGATTCGAAAGCCACACTCGAGGACTTTTTAGACGTCTGGGGATCTGTTCTGATCCATCTTTCTGCTAAAGTATTTGATGTGGGCAAAATCACGGCACAATTAAACGATCTCAGAGCGGAAGCTGCCAAATTACCTGATTCTTAGAGCCGTTTTCTCTTTTTCGGCCTTGCTGCAAGTTCCTTTTCTAACATCAAGGTCCGTTTCAGACCCTTAGCTGCTACTGGAGTGTCCTGCGGTTTGGGCCCAGGCTGAGTTTTCGAGTCCGATGGGATTGGAGTTTTCTCCGGGGAAGGCGCTCTGATAGGTGAAGATATAGGCAGAGTGTGCCCATTCTCCGAAGTGGAAGGTACATATTGATCATGAATTTGCTGCGTCTTCTTGGGCGTAGGAGAAGTCGATTTCGCAACTTCCGGTTCCGGGGGTGGCTCTATAGGTTGTGGAATATCCCATAGTTCAGACACCTTGTTTAAATACTCTGATATTGCTGATGCCCGATCGCTTATAGAACGGATCTTTTCCAGGCTGCGCTTATACCATGCCTCCTGATCGAACCTTGAAGCGGTAGATTTGAACTTGCGGGGAGTATGTTCTCCTCCTATAGATTCAATCAGTTCCGATTGGACTCGAATGTGATAGTCCTTCTGAGCTATTACATTTGTCAAATCGTTAATTTGAAAACTCAGAACATTGACTATTCCAGTAAGACCTTCAAATATGTCGCCAATAACTTGAGTAGATTCATTTTCGTCCAATTCTTGTACATCAAATTCCCATCTTAGCGGAAACGGTATTGGACTCAGATCAACCGAAAGCTCGAGCCTGAGAGGTTTCCAAACCAAAGAATCCTTTTTTGACCGCTCATATAGTGCAGTATGTACTTTCTTCAGTATTTCAATCCTCTGGATCTCATCACGGAGATTCAGGCTCTGAACCTGTTGCTGATGGCCTTCATCCATAAGGATATCCTCAGTTGACCGGCGCTGGAACCAAACCTTTCGCAAATCTGTCAAGTACAAGATATATCCATCCTTGTCGAAATGAAATTGATAGAGCCAACGCACCCCAAACTCGTTGTTACTAAAGTCCAATTTCCTCCATGGGGTGTGTAGTGGAGATCTGGTCATACCTCGTGGTCATAAGCTTGGAGAGGTTTACCCAGCCTTCTGTTGCCAGGGCGCTTGCCACCACCTACAAAAAGCCACCCACCACAAACTTTGATTTCTTCCCTCCACTCACCAAGCAACTCAGTCATGTACTAATCTTATCGGCTCATTTGCATGTCAATTGACGAGCTTAGCAGCTCTACTGCCCTGAATCAGGACCTCTGAGTATCAGTGTGGCCCCAGCTATCGAATATTCGTATACTGATCAGGCCAGGAAGCGCAGATTCAGAAGTGGTACATCTTGCATTCCTTCTATAGAGTTTCTCGTGTAGTAGAACAGAGAGTATATAATAACATGAATAAACCCTAAATTTCAATTTGGTCGTTTGCATTCCTTGGGATAATGATGAGGATTTGTGGTTTGTGCTAAGAGTACCCCTTTGATAGACTGAGATTAGGTCTGGCGCTTAATATCATTCAGAAACCTTCAGCTCCAATTATGAAACACACCCACCAACAGTTACATGTTCTAATTCTAGGTCTAATTCTTTGCATTGTAGCAGCACATGGACTGAAATTATTTAAATCCAATTTAAATAGAGCGTGTGAATCTCCTGGCAGTGAATGGAAACGGTATACAGGGTTCAGTATCCAGCGGGAACTGCAATTCGACTTCATCACGGCGGGGGTCACTCACCAGATGGTGATTACCGAATGCAAACAGGGGGAAGTACAGGGAGAATCCAAGATCAATATGCCTATCTACATGGATGTTACTTGGAATACCACAATATGCAGAGCAGCAGATCCCACTATGCCAATGTCTTGTGCAAGGTTGGCGCGTCGTAAACTCTATGCACAACGACCACTTGCTCTCTATGTCCCTGGTACTTTGGTAGGAGCATTCTATCTATGTGATTCGATTCAGAATCAGCAGGAGGAGGCGATGTCATGTGAGCCATTTCTGCCTCTGGTCTCAGACTCACCGCTGAATCGCTGGATTAAGGTTGGAGTAGTCAAAAAACACCCTACATTGATCCACCGTACTCCATTTCTGTACACACCTGATGTGCTAGATCGGCAGTACCCAAGATCCAGCCACTGGAGTAGCCGAATCAACATGAAAGAGGAGTATAACTCAACCTTAGCTGCTGGTACAATCCCACCGGCGCCGGGAGATATCCGGAATGCATACGATCGGGCAATTGACCGGTCGGCAGTGGTACTACAGACTGTCCTGCAGACAGAAATGATGGGACTTTCCCCTGCAGAATGGTCGACTGTTCTGTTGAGAGCGTTTACGGCATCTGATGCCGTTGGGTCTGGTCCACACGCCGAGATGGTTTCATCATACTTGCGGGCCTATTTGGATCAGTTTGCATAAAATAATAAAAATAATAATCATTTAGAAATGAAAATAAGAATAATTCGTCCTTTAACGTTAATGTATAGAGTTCTGGCCCTAAAAGAGTTTTTCCCGCTCGCCGCCAGTAACCTGGTTGTGTGTGTCTCTCCACCTTTTTTTCCGTTTAGGCGGCGGCAAAAAGAGGCACAATATTCCGGGGGGGATGTGCTGCACATGAGCAATTTTTCCGAAAACGCCTAAAAAACCGGGAAAACCCGTTATTGGTTGCATGCGGAAAATCTCGTCGATCTCAACATGAGGACCACCGGAAAAAGGTTTGAGACTAATTCCATGTTACATCGATTAACAATAGAAAAAAGGAGGGGTACGAAAGCTATAGCGATTGAAAATAACTATTAAATTTAGGCTTTGTGAATGCTTTAGCGTTTAGAATAGTTTCATTGAACAATAAGACCACTCAAAACTTATCTAGCGAAAAAAAAGACCACCAACACCAACGCTCCTAATTTCTCTTCCACTAAAGCGACGCAGTGAACTGATCCCCACTCATGACCAACGACGATGAGACAAAAACATGCGTGCCCAGCAGCAAGCAGCAGCAGCGGCAGCAGTTGGTATCACCACCACCACCACCACCACCACGCCACTACCTACGTAACTTTATCGGAAGGCGGGGGGTTGGGCCAAGACTCTGAGCAACAAAAGCACCTCATTCTCGGCCATTTGGAAATAGAAACGATGATGGAGGAGGTTACGTTGGACTAGTTTAGCTTTTAGTGACGATGACCTAAGGACGTCATTCGACAGCTCCCCACCGAAAATTTTTTTCCTTTGCGCTGGGCTTAGAGAGGCTGGGGCAGGGGCTTATACTAATACGGCAAGTGATCGACAGAAAGTGGACTAATTTAGGCGTAATTCCCCCTCCACGCCACTCCCCGCGTGCGGCAAAGAGCCCCAAACTTAGTATATGAAAAAGTAAAACATCACTCTTGGAGTACTGGAGTAAGAAGAGAGGGGATTATACCACCTAAAACATACATCGTCATGCCTTTATTTTTCTTTTTTAAGGATCTGTTTAGCGTTACTTATAGGCTTTTAGAGTTTCTCGATCAATATAAATACTCCAGGTTTTTCGCTCCATGGGGTTTCTACTCCATATTCAAATTCACTACTCTTATTTATTAAATCACTACTACTTTACAACAACTATCTGAACTTACTTATTATTATTCATCAACATGTATAAGGCTACTAATCCTTACATTGTGGCCGGTATAGCTGTCATCGGTGGCATGCTATTCGGTTTCGATATTTCATCTGTCTCTGCTTTTGTTGATCAACAGCACTATAGAGAATACTTCAACTATCCAGATTCTATCACTCAGGGTGGAATCACTGCTTCAATGGCTGGTGGTTCATTCTTGGGTTCATTGGGTGCGGGTTGGATTTCTGATAAACTTGGACGAAAGCCCGTTATCCAATTATCTGCTATAATCTGGATGATTGGTGCTGCCATCCAATGTTCTGCTCAGAACCAAGGTCAACTTATTGCTGGTCGTGTTATTTCCGGTGTTGCTATTGGGTTCGCATCTACTCAAGTCCCTGTTTATGTCGCTGAATTGTCTCCCAAGAGAATTAGAGGCCGTTTGGTGGGTCTTTTCCAATGGGCCGTTACCTGGGGTATTATGATCATGTTCTACATTGGCTACGGCTGCTCCTTTATTGATGGTCCTGCTTCTTTCCGAACTGCCTGGGGTATCCAGATGGTTCCTGGTTTCTTGTTGTTGATAGGAACTTTGATCCTTAATGAATCTCCAAGATGGCTTGCAAGCAAGGATAGATGGGAAGAGGCTATTCAAATCATTGCTGATGTCCAGTCCAAGGGTGATGTCAACCATCCTGATGTCTTGATCGAAGTGGAGGAAATCAAGGAAGCTGTGCGAATCGAACGAGATTCTGCTGACTTGAGAATCTGGCATCTATTCCGAAAGGAGAACTTGAACCGAACTTTGGTTGGTCTGTGGGCTCAAATCTGGCAGCAGCTGACTGGTATGAACGTCATGATGTACTACATCGTCTTCATTTTCTCTATGGCTGGCTACACTGGTAACACGGGTCTTGTTTCTTCTTCTATTCAATATGTGATCAATGTTGTTATGACTGTCCCTGCACTTTTGTTTATTGATAGCTGGGGTAGACGTCCATTGCTCTTGATCGGATGTCTTTTGATGATGACTTGGCTATTTGCTACTGCTGGTCTGTTGGCCACATATGCGGTTCCTGTCGACTCTGTTAATGGCAATGACCAGATCCGAATCTTGATCCCTGATGAAAATAAGGCTGCTGCTAAGGCTGTCATCGCATGCTCTTATCTATTTGTTGCTTCTTTCGCTCCCACCTGGGGTCCTGGTATCTGGATTTACTGCTCTGAGATTTTCCCCATGAAGCAGCGTGCTGTTGCCAACGGACTGTGTGGTTCTGCCAACTGGATCTTCAACTTTGCTCTTGCCATGTTTGTGCCCACCGCCTTCAAGAACATCACATGGAAGACTTACATTATTTTTGGCGTCTTCTGTGTGGTCATGATGGTGCACGTATTTTTGCTTTTCCCAGAGACTAAGGGCAAGACCTTGGAAGAAATCGATCAGCTTTGGATCGAGAAGATCCCCGCATGGAGAACTGGTAGTTGGCAACCAAGACAACCTTCTCTCAGCGATATCAAGGCGGTCCATGGCGGTCGTGCTCCATCTTTCGACGACAAGGCCGTCGCTGGTGAGCATGATGAAAGTGGCACTGCTTCCTCAGCTCAGGTTTAACATCCGTATACCTCCAAAAAAAACTCTTACAGATTAATTAATTTGATTTCATCGCGCACAAGACTCTTCTAGTTTTTCTTTGCTCTGTATTTTCGAAAGAAATATAACAGTTAAATTACATTTTCATTTATTCATTTGATTCATTTGATTCATTTGATTCATTTGCTTCTTCGTGTACATTGCTCTTCCCCACATCTGTCTCGATTAGTATGGACTTGGCTGCTTGGCTTTAGTGCTGAGTTGTGATGAGGGTTACTAAGAAGACGCCTTACAAGGTTCGAAGTTTCGATGTGGGTCCCGTGAGCAATCTGCCGCTCTTGTAAAGGAAATAATGCCCAAAGTGTAACGAAAAAGGCTTCACCCCAACTGCACGTGAGCACAAGAAACTTTATTTGGTGGTCACTTGCTGGTCAAGGCCGGCAGGCGCCAATATAGGTGCATCAGATTATAGCTTGTACTCCTAAGCAATTATGTCAGAGTTGGGCATTCTTGGGGGGTCGGATAACCCGGCACTAGACTTTAGCGGACGGACTTTTTTACAAAACAAAGAAATGGGAATTCCTCCTCTGGTTTTTCCGCGATCGGCATTCTGACCGTTAAATGTCTAATTTTATCAAATCGACGTTGTCATAATTAATCCGATAAAGCATTAAACAAGAACCGCAATTACAAGGAACTTGTGAATCTGTTGCAAATGGGGCATGGGTAATATCAGGACCCGCCGCCGAGCTTGATAAAGCTTTTTTTTCCCCAGGTTCAGAGGCATTCGAGAAGAATCGCCCGACCTGTTCCGACCTAGATCGGTGCATGCGAAGGTCGGAGAAGTATGTTCACCTCGCGGCACCAGACTAAGGCTGGTTCATTTATCCACTAGCTGTGTAGGCAGAGTTCCCCCGGGTCTGCTTAGTCCGCGAAGTTTTGGTGAGAAGAATTTTTCAAGACCATCCTTTAATATAAATACCCCAGGTGTCACTCCCCCAGGTCTTCTTTTTAGTTCTTCCCCACGCATTCCTTTTATCATACAAAGTCACAAGAATATATATAATAAGATGAGGGGTTACAAAGTCTATAACCCTTACCTAATGGCATCCATCGCCACTGTTGGTGGTATGCTGTTCGGTTTCGATGTCTCGAGTGTATCTGCTTTTATTGGCACTGATCAGTATCGAGAATACTTCAATTACCCGAATGCTATTACTCAGGGTGGCATCACTGCTTCAATGTCTGGTGGTTCATTCTTGGGTTCATTGGGTGCGGGTTGGATTTCTGATAAACTTGGACGAAAGCCCGTTATCCAATTATCTGCTATAATCTGGATGATTGGTGCTGCTATTCAGTGCTCCGCTCAGAACAAAGGTCAACTTATTGCTGGTAGACTGATTGCCGGTGTTGGCATCGGTTTTGCCTCCAGTCAGGTCCCTGTATACGTTGCTGAGCTTTCCCCTAAAAATATTCGCGGTAGACTCGTCGGTCTTTTCCAATGGGCTGTTACATGGGGTATCATGATTATGTTTTTTATCAGTTACGGTTGCACTTTCATTCCCGGCCCTGCATCATTTAGAACTGCCTGGGGTATCGAAATGGTCCCTGGTTTCTTGCTGTTGATGGGAACTTTGGTTCTTTCTGAGTCACCGAGATGGCTGGCAAGTAAGGACAGGTGGGAAGAAGCAATTTACATTATCGCTCAGATTCAAGGAGACGGGAACCAAGACCATCCTGATGTGTTATTAGAATTAGAGGAAATTCGTGAAGTGGTTAGAATCGAGCGCGAGTCGGCTGACATGAAGATATGGCATCTCTTCCGAAAGGAAAATATTAACAGAACAATGGTCGGAGTATGGGCCCAGATTTGGCAACAAATGACTGGTGTCAATGTTAGTATGTACTACATTGTCTACATTTTCGATATGGCTGGATACCAAGGTAATGCTACTTTGGTTTCTTCGTCTATTCAATATGTCATCAATATGGTCATGACAATCCCTGCATTACTCTTCATCGATACCTGGGGTAGACGTCCATTGCTTATTGTTGGATCCATTCTCATGATGACCTGGCTCTTTGCTCTATCAGGAATCCTGGCCACTTATGCAATCCCCGTTCCATCAGTCAACGGAAACGATCAAATTAGAATTGTCATCCCCGATACTCAAAAGCCTGCTGCAAAGGCAGCTATCGCCTGCTCTTACCTTTTCGTCGCGTCGTTCGCACCTACCTGGGGTCCTGGTATTTGGGTCTACTGCTCTGAAATCTTCCCCATGAAGCAGCGTGCTGTTGCCAACGGACTGTGTGGTTCTGCCAACTGGATCTTCAACTTTGCTCTTGCCATGTTTGTGCCCACTGCTTTCAAGAACATTACATGGAAGACTTATATCATCTTTGCAGTATTCTGTGTTGTGTCTGCTGTTCATGTGTTTTTCCTATTCCCTGAAACTAAGGGCAAGACTCTTGAGGAAATTGAACAGATGTGGGATGAGAAGATTCCTGCCTGGAAGACATCTTCATGGCAACCAAAGGAACTATCAAGTGAGGCTAAACAGGCTGCACTTGCATCGCTTGATAAGACTCATGTCGAGCAAGCTGAGCAGGCAGATCAACAAGCTCCATTGCCTGAGTCTGTCTAAGATATTGCACACAGAGAACTGATACTATCACACCCGTGAAATAGAAACAAGCACACTATATTAGAATCAACCTATATTATTTATTTATCTACCAAAATAGTATTCATGACTGTTTCTTAGCCTGTCGTATTCTTCAAATGGAACTTCCTTGATCGAAGGAGTCACACCAGTACCCTTAGTACCATAGTAGAACTTCTCTTGGATCTGTTCTCCATCAGGAACCAGGAATCTATAACTGGCATCCTTATTCCAACTAGCTGAAAATCCAAGTCCAATCATACTTCGAACCGTGTCACTCTTGTTTGGCATACCTGCGTGCCACACACGATTATCTCTGACTAGAATTGATCCCTTCTTGATCAGAGGCTGGATACCAGGTTGTATCTTGGCTCGCTCTTCCCTAACATCATCTCTAATTCTGGTAGCACCCTTAGTACCGTAAGGAGTCTGGTGCTCCACGTTGTAAAGGTGAGTTCCGCCGAGCCAGATCTCTGTACCACCAACCTCAGGACTGGAGTCAATACATGTCATATTGGCCACGATATAGGCTGGGCATGGCGGATGAGGGCCCATAGCATCTGAGTGAGCAGGTTGTCTGGATTTACCGCCTGGCAAAGCGCAGTTTCCCTGAATAAAGTTAAATCGGGCATCCTGGCCCAGATAAAGAGTCACGGCATGGAAAAGCACCTTGTTGCAGTAGACATCATCAAAGAAGTACTTTCCATGAACTGGAGGTCCTTGTTGGATATTCTCTGCGACTCCAAAGTTGACATGGTGATCTGCCTTTTTCACTTCTCGTGCGGCATCTTCTGTCATGAACTCGTTAAGAACGTCAAGATGCGCAGGATCGACCAAATCCTCCAGAATCACGCAGCCGTCTCTGTGCATGCCAGACAGATAGAGTCTGATATTATCGTCACTAAGCTTGCCACGAATTATCTCTTCCTTGCTGGGTTTGATTCGAATGATCTCGACTGGCTTCTGGTTGCCAAGATGGATGATCTGAGGACCAAGGGGAGTTTCTGTTTGAACCATTATTAAATATTAAAATCGTACTTTTATGTAATGTTATTGAAGTGAGAAGAATTAGAAAACGAGGGGTAGCATTGATTCTTTATATATTGTATACCCCGGAGTTCTCACTCCGTCCGTTAGTGTTCCTATCACTGTAACCTCACACCTAATCTCGCGTATAAACCCCGCCGGAATCGGATCGAAGATTAGAACGGTCTCACCACCATGAAACGTGCAACTGTGAGTAAAACAATATCAGTCAGATAGTAGCCCAGATCAATAACTCCTGACAGGACCTATCAGCTGAAGCTGCAATTGATTATCTTTGTTCTTTCTCTGTGAGCAAAAGGTCTTCAAGACAATAAGCCCCGAGTAGCCAATAAAAAATACGACAGTAATCAAAGTTGAAAATGAAACTATTCAGGTTAGTGTTTTAACATGGGTTTTGAATAGCCCCGTGCAAAACTCCTGTAACTTTTAAATGTTGTGACATTGCTGTCATGAAATGTACTACAAATTCAATGTCACTTTTCAGTTCTCCACCTTCTGAAATGCGGTCCGAACAGCAGTAGACCACAACTGTCCAATTCAAAAAGGATCTGATAACGGATCGTTTATTGAGCAGTCCTTCGGTCCGGCCGATACATGACTGAGATGTGTTGAGGCTACCTATTGATGGCAGAGAACTGTGGTGGAATGTGGCATAGTCAAACGTTGTAAGTGGCCTCGGCACTCGATCCGAATTTATTTCTCCACATCACCAACCAACATTAAACCCATTACGACCACAGTAGCCATAACTGTGCTCGACAAATATAGTACCGGGTGGAGATCTAGTAGATCGTGTTTGTCAGTGGCGTGACAAATGATTCTCCACCTGAAGCCACCTCGATAACTGATGCCATTGTCCGTTGTCAAGTGATTGCAAATGTACCTGATGAGATCAATCGCGGTTTAAGAATCATGGCTCGACAGATACTTTCCCAGCCGAAAAAGTTGAAGAGTGCTCTTAATTCAATCCAAGTCAAACTTAGACCTATCTTTATCGGTTTTATCTGAGTTATCCTCGATTCCTACTATCTGAAAGAGCAAGGACGAGGCGCTAGTTGAGTGCTCGCGAAGCGCTAGGCTCACTTCGCCCTAAAGAACCCTTTTCGCTTGTAATCTATCAGAAATGAGTGAAATTGGCTCGATCGGAAGTGCCGCTGCTGCCTTTTCTGCTTTTATCGACTGTTTAGGCACCTACACTGATCTACCGAGTACAATATCTTCACTCTTCTCTGTCTGGTGTAGACCTGGAAGTGAAAGCGGTAAGAGAAAAATCAAATATAATTTCAAGACATGGGATTTCTTCACTATCATCACAGGCGTGAATGAGAACAAGGAGGGCCTAGCTAGGTGTAAGCATCGTAAATTCAAAAGTAACTATATCTAAGGAGGATCCACCAGGATTTGTGAATGCATGTTAGGGTATACCATCCTGTTAAGACTGGAATAGCCAACAAACAACACAGAGCTGAATGCACATCAGTGCCACTGTGGTAGATGTATGGGGCAGTCCTAATAGCATGACCGTTCTGGTGATTAATGCACGTTGGCTGTCGGGCGATTTTGAGTATCATGAGGATTGATCGGGTTCGAAGGGATCTCAGGTAATCACAGTAGTGAAATCATTGCTGGTTTAGTATTTAGCCCACTGAATAATATGGGTTGATTAATAAATTGTTAGCTGTCACTAATGACAATGATGCGTCGAATAAGAATACAACCGTGCTTAACGAACTGGAAAAGAAAATAAATTGGCAGAGAAGCAATGATTTCAGGCGTGAACTGCACGGCTTTAAAGGTGGCCCCCTGATGGAGAAGTACAAAGTTTAAGTCTTCCAGTCGGATAGTTCGCTGTGTTGCTCGTGTTCTCAATCTTGTCACCAAGGAAAGTTTTTTCGGTGTATATAAAGGAGTCAGATCAGGCCTCATCGCCTACAAAGAAGTCTTTCAATCATTGAGAAGATGCGCTATATCATGCACTGCTATTCCTCGACACAAGAGAGCACAGCAGTAGTATAGTCATTGTATTTCTATTGACAAGAAGAATCTGAAACCAATGACGAGCGTTCTTAGGAGATGGAACTCTACAATGCAGATGTTGCATCGAGCATTCAACTGTTGATTTCGCTACCAGACAGTATGATAAGAAGGGCTACTTTAAACTGGACAGACTTTCTCTGGAAATTGGGAAAAGCTTGGACAGGTTATCGAAATTGGGTGCATGTTCAAAAAAGCCACGCTTCAGGTCTCGAAAGAGGGCGCATTCGTTACTGTCGCGGTGAAAAGATCTTGGCCACCGTTTCAAGATCGTGGGGACTCAAAGAGACTGGGCTGGGCAATGGAATTCAAAAGGCTAGATATAAGCTGATGGAATACCTACAGTACATTGTAGATGAAAAGATTTCAGTTACTGCTTCTGATTTAGAACCATCCAAGTTTCAAAACCTCCCGTAGATTGAATAAGGTGCAACTCAAGGACGAAGTTGTTGAGTTACTGCAGGCTCACATGGACCATGACGCTTTCAGAAAGAATAAAATCCAAGAAAAAGCTGCTACGGGTATTAGAATTGCCAGCTGGGCTTCTATACGAAGACATAGAAGGTGAGGAGGAGGATGGCGAATTGGCTTGCTGGGTACGATTACAATAGGAGGGCTTTATTGACTCCTCAGAGTGAGGAGCGGATGATTCAACAGCTGGCGAAACGACAGGGAAAATTTCTTCTGTTGACTTAATACATGCTGGTGAATCTGACAGTAGTGAAGACTCCTGGCGCGAGAGCAGTAATGATGGGTCGAAGAGAGTGAATTTGACAGATATGTAGACTACAGCCCCTGGTATAAGAGCATGGTGGAGGGCAGATTCGACAGCTTTTCCTCAATTGACCGCGGCTGCAGTGCTTATCTGGCTGTTCAGGCTAGTTCTGTTTCTGTCGAACGACTGTTTAGTAATGGTCGTGATCTTTTGGGTCTACTCTCTCTCCCTCGTGCGACGATGCGTATGTTGGCTATTCTGACCTCCAGACTAAGTCTATCTGCATGATGAGCTGTTTGAGTCCCGTCATGGCGTTGTATGTGCCATTACCCTCGGTGATCGGGTAAGTACTTCTGAGTTATAACACTTTTATTGGATTTTACTAGATTGGTGTATTACCTGGACTATAATAAACGCCGACTATTAATGCTCAAAATCATACTGCGTACACACATGACATACTGTCACTCAAGTATGTTTTCTTAGTAATAATTCAAATAAATGCCCGAGTTCTCCGACTTCCTGTGAACCCAGCAGTAGACAGCTCGGTAGGCGTACTCTCTTATATGCAGTTTCTACTTACATGGATTTGCGTCTATTGCACATAAAATCAGCTGGTTGTTTGTAGTGTTCTACGACTGACCATATGCCAAGTTCCTATTGGTCCTACATGCACTTTCGACTGTCATTTAGCATCCTCAATGCAGTCTCGAAGAGTACAACTAATCCACACTCTCTATAGCCAGGGCATCTCAACAAGAAATTAAAGACACGCAGTCTGACTGAAAGAAAATGACTACGACTACGTATGCCGTGACGAAACGCTACACAAAAGTCGCATGTACATTCAAGACACCACAGTGCGCGCCATACCGAAAGCATTCGGAGTTGAAAAACTCGTTTACATAAGCCATGACGTCATACTTTCAGTTGCGCTATTGCTTGCCAACACTGACATATTCAGTCTACTCCATGCCCTGGCCACGCACATTCGAAACGGTGTGCATACAGACAGAGCAATAACATCCAGAGATCCAAGCATTCGAGAAAAGCTTATTTCTCGATAAGATGGAGGCCTGTGCTGCGAGGTTCTTGGTATTCAAAAATCCAAAAATCCAAAAAAATACGCGTGAATTAATCCGAGATCATCGTTCAAACATTGAAATATCCCTGGAGGAATGCTCTAGCATGCGTTTCGCCGGAAGAATTGACTTGAATATACAGCGATTTACAGTCGCTTGCCCTGCTGAGGAAGTTATGCACCGCGCATATGAAGTCAGGAGTCCGAAAGCTACGACTATAAAGGAGAGAAAGATTTGCCCCATATCAGGCCTGTAGAATCAGTAATCAATACACTTCATCATGTTCAAAGTCTACAATCCATACATTGTGGCGGCTATCGCGACTATTGGCGGTATGCTGTTCGGGTTTGATGTGGCATCTGTATCGGCGTTTATAGGCCAGCCTCAATACAACGACTACTTCAACTCCCCTGATTCGATAGAACAGGGTGGTATCACCGGTTCCATGGCTGGAGGCTCGTTCCTGGGGTCGCTGGCTGCAGGGTGGATCTCAGATAAATTGGGTCGTAAGCCAGTTATTCAGATGTCTGCTGTTATTTGGATGATCGGCGCTGCGATTCAGAGCTCGAGTCAGAATGTTGGCCAGCTTATCGCTGGTCGTCTCATTGCCGGTGTTGGCGTTGGTTTTGCTTCTACTCAAGTTCCCGTCTATGTCGCAGAGCTTTCTCCAAAGAGAATTCGAGGTAGATTGGTTGGTCTTTTCCAGTGGTCTGTTACGTGGGGTATTATGATTATGTTCTTCATTGGGTATGGCTGCTCCTTTATCACTGGACCAGCCTCTTTCAGAACCGCCTGGGGTATCCAGATGGTTCCGGGGTTCCTCCTGCTCTGTGGAACGTCCATCCTCTCCGAATCACCTCGTTGGTTGGCAAACAAGGACCGATGGGAAGAAGCTATCCATATCATCTCGATGACACAAGCAAAAGGTGATATCAATCATCCAGATGTGCTGATCGAAGTCGAGGAGATCAAGGAAGTTGTTCGTATCGACCGACTGTCAAAGCATATTACTGTTATTGATCTGTTCAGGAAGGATAGCTTGAACCGTACGTTGGTCGGTATTTGGGCACAGATCTGGCAACAACTCACAGGAATGAACGTCATGATGTACTACATTGTATACATCTTCGATATGGCCGGATACCAGGGTAATGCAAACCTTATCTCTTCTGCCATCCAGTATGTTATCAACGTCGTTATGACCATTCCAGCACTTCTCTTCATCGATAGTTGGGGCCGACGTCCATTACTGTTGATTGGCGCGGCACTAATGATGACATGGCTCTTTGCAACTGCAGGATTATTAGCTACCTATAGTATCCCATCTCCAAATGGCGTTGACAACAATGAGAATGTCACTATTGTCATTCCAAGTCAAAACAAACCAGCGGCAAAGGCAGTTATTGCTTGCTCTTATCTTTTTGTTGCCTCATTCGCTCCAACATGGGGTCCAGGAATCTGGATTTACTGCTCTGAGATCTTCCCCCTGAAGCAGAGGGCCGTTGCAAACGGTCTGTGCGGTTCGGCTAATTGGATATTCAACTTTGCGTTAGCAATGTTCGTTCCATCGGCCTTCAAGAATATCACTTGGAAGACTTATATTATCTTCGGAGTGTTCTGTATCAGCATGTTCATCCATGTATTCTTACTGTTCCCAGAGACAAAAGACAAGTCATTGGAAGAGATCGAACAAATGTGGGCTGAGGGCGTACCTGCCTGGCGAACTGCATCGTGGCAACCAAGACAGCCTTCTCTTTCAGATATCAAGGCGATAGATGGTGGCCGTCCCCCTTCTTTGTATTCTAAGGATCATGTTCAACATAGCGAGTAAAAATAACTTTCGTGTAGATAGTCTGGGCATATATATTTTCAATGAGAAAAGTTTGAACTTGTGAACAGCTGAGTTATGCGATGTAGCGGACTAAGTGTGCGGTTCTCTATGTAACATCAACCAAGCATGTATACTAATGGACGAGATAACAAGGTGCCACGGGGAAAGTAAGGCATTAGAAGCTAGGATACAACATTATCTTGATGATCAATGGGATGGACTTTCTCAAGGCAAAGGAAGAGTACTGAAAACTGCACGGCAGGGGATCACCCGTGGTCTTGATTCATTGCTATCTGTCAAGCGACCACTAGCTCGACTGTACCAGGAGCAAGCAGATTCAAGAAGAGATTGGCTTAATGGAAAGAAGGCCACCAAGGAGAGAATAGACTCTCTACGCAATAAGATCAGGGAAATAGAAACAGATAGCGAAGAGAGCAAGGAAGCTATCCGCCTTGAGACCGAGAGAGAGGAGTTGGATGAAAACATAAGGCAACTCAATGAGCAACTGGAAGAACTGAAATCGCGGAGCCAGGATAATTCTAACAAGCTGCAACAGACGCGATCTATAATAGAAAGTCGAGTTTCATCATATGCCCGCGAGATTGCATTAATTCGGGATCCAGTTACGGATGAACAGCTGGAGAGCTGTACACTACAAATATCAGCCTACAAGGATCAGCAAGAAGCAGCTGAACTGGAAGCAGATGCTCTGAAAGACGGTGCAGTGATATGGAAAGATGTTTGCATAATAGTTGGAGACCTGGAGTCTGAGCTGTACGGCTTATCAGGTCGCACCCAAGATAATACGGCAGTCTTGACCCTGCTGAAAGTCGCGGCAGATAGATTAGCTGAGCACTTGAAATTGGCTGAAAGTAATCATTGGAACTTGCTTGCTGTAGCTATATCTCATGAACTGGAGGCACTTCGTGAGGGTATGGAGGTTGTACAAACTCAGCTGAATCGATCTACTTCAGATTAGGACTTCCGCACTCAAACGCAGTAATATCTACAAAGTTGCAGGCGAACTGGAATCAGCATTTTTTGCTGTTTATTTATTATAAATAAGTTATTATCAACTAATCTCTAGTTTGAAATAAATATAGTCATTTAGGGGGTCATCATGTAAAAATATCACAAATGTCATCGTCTGATCGACATGCCTGTGAGCATAGGGGGAAAACCAAGTGCTTTAACACGCGAATCCTCAGCTTTGGGCCGAGCCCTATGCCCGCCATTATCTGACGGTTTTGAGACGGACGATGGCGGTGTTGAAGTAGCCGCAGTTGTAGGACCAGAGGAAATGTACTGGGGAGGCTTTGGAGAAGGCACTGAATTTGCAGGCAATAGATGCGTAGGAATAGGGCCACCAGCAGTAACACGAGCAGGAGTGGACTCTCGACTCCTTTTGAGTGAAACGGAGGAGTCCCTCACTGGTGGAACTGTAGTGCTTGCATTACGTGGTGGTGCATTAGAAGGTCGCGGAGGTTTTTCAACTTTGAAAGTAGACATGTAACCTCCAACAAGGGCCTTTGTAGTGGTTCGAGAAGGAAGATATGCAGGAGACGAGGTTTCGGGTTGTGAGCCATCGGTATCGTTAGAAAATAGCTCCACCATACTATTAAGACTCTGGAGAAGATTGGGATCTTTCATTAAAGTGCTCACAGCATCATTCAGGTTTTCAACATCGTTCGAAGACCTCGATAGAGATTCCAGGGCTGCCTTCAAATCCATCTCTGTGCCATGGATACTATTGGACGCAAGGTCACCGTTACTCTGATAAGCTTCAGTACCTCCTAGAGTTATTCGGTCTAACCGATGAGCACGATCTAGCCGTCGGCGCTTTCGTATTTCGAACTCTGTTTCAATCCATTCTTTCTTCGCTGGACTATCTTCAGAGCCAAACTTTTCCAGAGCACGACGATGTAACCGAGATCGCAAATCGTTATCCTTGTTTCTAGTACTATTGTCACTCCGCCATTTCTTCTTTCGTTCTCTATTTCCAAGTCGGATCCGCTCTTTGTCCTCAGGGGTATCAGCCATACTTGTTCGTGTGCGACGTGTGCGAATTTTACCCTGATCGCGGTGCCTTCTAGCCGACCCAGTTTCGCTCTGCAGACTACGTCCCAGGGCCTGTAAAGCTTCCTGAACTGCATCCATAGCTTCTGAACTCAGACCCAAATCTGCTGCTTCGTCGTTATCAGATGCTGATTCTTGGGCAGCAATCATCTGTTTTGCTAGCAGAAATGCTGCCATCATATTTGAATCCTCATTAGACTGGTCTTCATTGACCGGCCCACTATCCGCTCCACTAATAGCTTCCTGCTGCTTGCGCTGTAGTTCTACATTCTGAAATATCTGCAGTTCACCCTCAACTGCAGCTGATACGTTCAGCTGCTGTTCCTCCGGATCCTGGCTGACGAGCCTTGTGTCGATCACAGAGGTAGGCGTACCTGGGACTTCGACCTTCACAGATGATGAGGTACGGACAGAGGGCGACTGACGTCGAGGAGCCCGCGTAGGACCAAAACCTTTCCGAGAGAGCATAGGATCAACAACGACAGTAGCTGACCTATTTTTTTGCATATTGCTCCTGCTCAGAGCAAGCGTCTCAGCAATAGAAAGAGTACCAGGTGCTCGACCAACTGGTCTGGTAGTCTTATCTTCATTAAAACTCGAAATATATTGTCCAGGCGATGCGGCAGCTTCGTTATTCTCATCTTCAGCTAGCTGTGCCGACAAGAGTGTCGTTAAAGCAGCTTCCAGATCGACATTTCCCAACAGATCTGCAACACTGGATTCGGTAGCGAGCTCTGTAGAACTTTGGTCTTCAGCAGGAGCCTGGGAATGCTCCATTACCTTATTATCTGGCTGTTGTTGATCTTGGATTACCGCGCTTAATCTTTCCAGTAAAGTCTGATTCAACTCGTCGTCGTTATGAGCATCTTGATGATGAGGTTCCGACTCTCCGGCTTGGACCATCGATTCGGCCAAGAGGTTGTTAAGAAGTTCGAGCTGCTCCTTCTGCTCTGTATCGTGCGCAGAGGTCAATGGCTCGACATGCTCAGATGATTCAGCAGCAGCCTCGGCTGTCTCGAGATCTGCACCGTTTTCTAAAGCCATCGAAAGAGCATTTCTTATTATATCGTCAAGGTTACTGCCTTCCATCTCTTGCTGTTCATTGGCCGCACTATTATTGCCTTCTTCCTGGCCCACTGCTACATTCTCAGCATCTTCAAGACCCTCGCCAACACTCTTAAGTAGAGCCACTAGGCTAGCCTCTATCCTCTGGTCATCGCCAACTTCCTCCCCATTCTCATGCGATGCCATAGTGCTACTAAATTAAATCGATATCCAGAATCCAGAAACACCAGAGTATAACTAAAGACCGATGTTTCAAGTATCAAAAATATCTAAACACGAAACAAAACGCGCGACTATTCGGAATACATATGACATCCAAGGGTTTGATGGGTTCAAAATCGTTCAAATCGAGACTGGCTTTAATTCTGAGTTATTGTTGTTTTATCCAAATGTTGATGGTTGTTGTTGCCGACTTTCCCTCCCCCCAAATTTTTTTCTTCTTTTCGGTGCAACTCAGACCCTAACCTCCATGCGTGCGCCGCGGCGAAAATCAATACTATGTCGTTGGCTGAATATTATTTTTGTTGCCAGTAGTAGCTATAGCTGTGCTCTGACTATCTGGGGTCCCACGAACTCATGTTTTGGGAAGGATGAAGCTCAGTACTCAGCTTAGAAATCTGTCAACAAACCTAAAGTCGAGGAAGCTGGAAACTCCAAAACTACTCCAGAAATATGAGAAGGCAGATGTCCATCCAAAATCTCCAGTGCGAACCAGATTCGCGCCGTCGCCTACAGGATTTATGCATTTAGGATCTCTTAGAACTGCTCTATATAACTATCTTTTGGCCAAGAATACTGGTGGCCAGTTCATTCTACGCCTGGAAGATACAGATCAAAATCGTCTTACGCCCGGCGCAGAGGAAAATATTTATAAGACACTTCAATGGGCAGGTCTACAGTGGGACGAGGGTCCATTAGTCGATGGTGAATATGCCCCATACAGACAGTCCGAGAGATCGCAGTTGTATTCCAATTACGCGGACCTTTTAATCCAAAAAGGACACGCGTACCGGTGTTTCTGCCCCAAAGAGAGACTGGATAGGCTTAGTGAGTCTGCTAGAAAGCTGCATCCGCCTTCAATGGCATCATATGACCGAAAATGTTCGCACTTGAGCGCAGAAGAAAGCAAGGCCCGTGCGTTGAGCCATGAAACCCATACTGTGCGCTTCAGGGCTCCCGACAAGTACCCGGATTTCAAGGACCTGCTGCACGGAGTTCTTAACCTACAGACGCAGGTAAATGCTGACGATATCCGATATGACGATCCAGTTATTGTCAAGTCTGATGGGCTTCCTACTTACCACCTGGCTAACGTTGTTGATGATCACCACATGAAAATCACGCATGTGATACGAGGAGAAGAATGGCTGCCATCCACCCCTAAACATATCGAAATGTATAGATCATTGGAATGGGAACCTCCCCATTATGTACATATTCCTCTGCTAACTACTTCAGGAGATAAAAAGCTAAGTAAGCGAGCGGGCGATGCCGACGTCCTGTCTATTGCTTCCTCAAAGGGTATCCTGCCCGAGGCAATGATCAATTATGCTGCGCTATTTGGATGGTCACCAGTAGGGACTACGGCGGCTGGTGTGACGAGTTCGGAAGTGTTTACCCTTGAGGAGATGGCAGCACGGTTCTCTCTGAATGGACTAACAAAGGGCAATGCAAAGTTGAACGAAAAAAAGCTGTTCTACTTCAACAGTGTGTTCTTTCGCCGAAGAATGTCCGACCCTGACCAGTTTGAAGAGATCCTGCACGAATGTTATGAATCGGCATTGGCCACGTATCCTGATATTAACGAGAGCAATCCTATGATTCCTTCTGCAAGGAACTCAAAAGAATATGCAAGACAGATTCTTCATGAGTGTAAGGACTTGACAAACATCAAAGACTTTGAAGCGACGTCGCGGTATTTCTATACAGTTCCAGATCTGGAGAAGGCTCGGAAACTGCCAGAGACCGACGAGCTGCTCAGAGCGTTCAAGGAAATGCTGCCACCACAGGGAGAGCAGATCTCTCTTGACGAGGCTACACATATTTGCGACGAACTTCTCCTGAGCGACGAAAAGTGGACAAAAAGAATCCTGTTCACTTCATTACGGCATGCACTTGCTGGAGGCTGCTCAGGGGCGAGTATCCCTTCAATAATAAGCATCCTGGGTCCCCGGATAAGTCATCTTAGAATCGACCGAGCCCTTGTAAATAGTTCGTAATATAGCTGAATGTATATATATATGTATAGACTGATTTCATGACAGTATTATTATAAATAAGGCTATGCATTTCTACTGCGCGCCCTCTAGAGCGAACTGCATAGCAAGATAAATAGCACCGGTAGCGGCGTTTTTGACCACATACCGCAAGGGCTGGCCGCTGGTATATTTGCTAACATCAAAATTGAAACCTGGAAGCTTTATTGCAAACTTGTCTCCCATCTGCAGGTACGGCGTGCAGAAATCAAACGAATACTGCACGCCCTTCTCGAATGTAAACCCCTTACGGATCTTCTGGGAGCTGAAGTAAGATCTTCGCTCGCGGGAATCCATGTTCGGCATAAGCGTGTCTTGCGTCAGCAATTCTCTCCAGTCAAAGTCGTTATCCTTGGTTATGGTATTGATCGAAGTCAAAGCCCGCCCGTACAAATAGGGCTTGTCGCTTTGAAAATCCCCGTCAACACTAGGATCGATCTGCCACTTGAATATCCTGTACCCCAGAGAAAAGCCATATGGCAGCATGTCACGAATGGGTTCATCGAAATCGTTCCCAAACAGAAGATCCTCGCCGCTTACA
This sequence comes from Diddensiella transvaalensis, assembly GCA_030555955.1. Taxonomy (NCBI): domain Eukaryota; kingdom Fungi; phylum Ascomycota; class Dipodascomycetes; order Dipodascales; family Trichomonascaceae; genus Diddensiella; species Diddensiella transvaalensis. The sequence goes on along the minus strand of JANIVV010000006.1, from coordinate 296,638 downwards.
TCTTCCTTGAACTTGATGGAAAACTGGATCGAGAGCTGGTCCTTGGCATGTTCAGGATTCTGGAAGTAGCTTGATGTGGTCGTAACCAGCATGCCATCTTCATCTCTATCCTGAAACCTCTTGATTCGTATGTTGAGCCTAGCGTCCGCGGCCTCCGAGTCGATTTTAATGTATTCCTGACTATTCACCGGCACTGGGACCTGCTTCTCAGTATCGTAGGTGCTTCCAGCACGAATTCTAAGTCGAGGCGTAATAGTCATGATGGTAGCGGTTTTTTAGTTAGAAGCCAAAAGCAGCTGCTAGGAGGGCGAAGAAATTTATTCAAGTCTCATATACAAGTCTTAGCCCCCCCTCCTTCTATATATATAGTCGGTTGGTCAGGATGACATTATCTTCTAGACCGAAAATACGAACCCTTCTTTTGCGCAGCAAGTGCGGCTGAAACGGCTCTCGTATTGGCAGGAAACCAGGGCGTTGCGACGGAAAAAGTGTCTAATACACCTATAGGCTAATTGATACAAACTTATTAATATTAGTGGTATTGCTGTTGTTGCCCATAGTAACAGAAGGGCTGGGAATAATCACGTGACACGTTCTTTTCTCTCTGGTGGCTGTTGTTCTTAAACGAAAAGTGGCTAATACAACCACAGGCAAAAAGAGTATATCACGTGATTAGGTACGTCCTGTTCCTATGGGCCACAGAGGAGGCAGTAAAACTGTTGAACGGCGGCGGTGGTCTCGTCAAGTTACGTTTCGCATGTATTCTAAGGTTTACTATGGCACAACGTCAGCAACTTTTTCTCGAATGCTTGCTTGCATTCGAGTTTGCTTGGACTTTTATTCACAAACCTGAGAGTTCACTCTAGATACTTAGCACACTAAGGTGATTAACTACTACTACAAACTGATCTAGATCAAGCACACCACGTGACTTCAATGGAGAAGATATCACGTGCCACTCCACCGGCCGGAAGCTCAGCAGCTCCAGGATAACTCGCCTATATGCCCCATCGATTAGTGAGAAAATTATCAGATCCTTGGGCCATGGAATCTTTCCCCCGGATGGCATGCACCCGTCGCCGGTGGAGCAGGGCCTTACTCAGCTTGCCGGATGGAGTCGGAGAGAACTGGTACCTAAGCGCCAGCTCAGTGCCAGCGGAGCACCAGCGACCGAGCAGCACGGTTTGGCTGGGGAGCGATACCCCAGCGGACCGGTGTGGGCCTTCACAGGTGCGGAAGCCACCAACGCACACGCACTCACGCACACATATATATATAACCCCATCACCCTCTTCCTTGTGTTTTTCCACACTCTGTTATTTTCAACAACGTTTAAGCCAATTGAATTTCCATATTGAAAGATACAATGTCTGCAAACTCTTTGGACGCTCTTAAAGCCACCGGAACTGTTGTCGTCACCGATACCGGCGAATTCGAATGTATGTGATGAAAGAACAAGCCATGTGTTTTTTTATGAGGTGTTCTGAAACGAGATTCTAACAGATGTTGTGCTAATTAGCAATTGCCAAGTATAAGCCTCAGGATGCTACGACCAATCCTTCGTTGATTCTTGCTGCTTCCAAGAAGCCCGCGTATGCGTCTTTGATCGAGAAGGCTATCGAGGCCGTCAAGGGCCAAAGTGGTACTCCTGCCGAGAAGGCCGCGATCGCGCTCGACTATCTCCTTGTCGAGTTCGGTTCGGAGATCCTCAAGATTGTCCCTGGCCGTGTGTCGACAGAGGTCGATGCGCGATTGTCGTTCAACAAGGAGGCCACCGTCAAGAAGGCCCTGGAGATTATTGATCTCTACAAGAAGCGAGGAATCGACAAGGACAGAGTGTTGATCAAGATTGCCTCGACCTGGGAGGGTATCCAGGCCGCGCGAGAGCTGGAATCAAAGTACAAGATCCACTGCAACCTGACCCTGCTCTTCTCGTTTGTGCAGGCTGTTGCTGCCGCCGAGGCCGATGCGACGTTGATCTCTCCTTTTGTTGGAAGAATTCTTGACTGGCACAAGGCTGCGACTGGAAAGACTTTCGAGTCGCATGAAGACCCCGGTGTCAAGTCCGTGGAGACGATTTTCAACTACTACAAGAAGTTCGGCTACAAGACAATTGTTATGGGAGCTTCGTTCCGAAATACCGGCGAGATCAAGGAGCTTGCCGGAATCGACTTCTTGACCATCTCTCCTGGCTTGCTCGAGGAGCTGTTCAACTCCACTGCACCTGTTCCTCAGAAGCTGAAGGCTGCAGAGGCCCAGGCTCTGGATCTTGAGAAGGTATCATTTGTTGACGATGAGCCAGCTTTCCGATTCCTGCTGAACGAGGACCAGATGGCCACTGAGAAGCTCTCGGATGGTATCCGAAAGTTCTCTGCCGACTGTGTCACTCTTTTGAAGGTCCTGGAATCCAAGTTCTAAACTGGCGAAAATTCTGCAAAAAAATACCATTCTCCTATAGTTTAATATAAAAAAAGCCTTACATAGTATTACAACTCATTTCCTATTCTAATTCCTGGCTGAATCCATGGCAAACGTAGCTTTCTAAATAAAGGTGGCTCGTAAAGAAACACCCCATCATCAGGGATTAACGACGCATATACCCGAGCGATCAATCTAATCCGAGGATCCGTTGTGTTATAAAAACAGACGACCCTCATTGGAGACCGGCGGAACTGACGTTTGTTTAGGTCACGCACGAAAGTAGGAGGAGGAGCCGGGCGATTGTGATCTTACGCCGCGCCAAATTTTCGAAATCTCCAAAAATGACTCTGGATCTAGGGAAGCCAGGCGACTTCCACGTCCATTTGCGGGATGGATCTATGAAGGAGCTGGTGACTCCGACTATTCGTGATGGCGGTGTGTCTGTTGTATATGTCATGCCTAATCTGGTACCTCCTTTGACTGATCCCATGGTCGTGCTTCAGTATAAGGCAAGTCTAGAGAAGCTAAGCCCAAAGACCAAGTTTCTCATGAGTTTATATCTTTCACCTGCCATTACACCTGAAGTGATTCGGGAAGCCAAAAAAGTTGGAATAACGGGAGTCAAATGCTATCCTGCTGGAGTAACTACAAATTCGGAGCATGGAGTTTCGTCTTACGAACCCTTTTACCCCACATTTGCCGAAATGGAAGCCCAAGATGTTATTCTTAATTTACATGGGGAATGTCCCTCAGGTGATGGGATTCATGTGCTGAATGCAGAAGAAAAGTTTCTGCCCACTTTGAAGCTTCTTCATTCAAAGTTCCCGAAGCTGAGGATCATTCTTGAGCACTGCACCTCGAAAGCTGCAGTTGACGCAGTGCTAAGCTGTGGTCCAACTGTGGCAGCAACAATCACTGCCCATCATCTATATCTCACTGTGGATAGCTGGGGTGGTAATTCTCATAACTTTTGTAAGCCGGTCGCTAAGTTGCCATCGGACAGAGAGGCTCTGATCCAAGCAGCTACGTCTGGCAACGAGAAGTTCTTTTTTGGCTCTGATTCGGCTCCTCATCCTCTAAAAGCGAAAGCAAAGGGGACTGGTGCAGCAGCTGGAGTTTTCACTCAGTCTTCTGCTATATGCTATGTCGCAGAAGTGTTTGAGGACAATGGTAAACTGGACGCATTGAAGGGATTTGTTTCTGACTTTGGAAAGAAGTTCTACAAGGTCTCAGACCTGGACCTGGACCCTGCCACAGTTTCCCTTGTTCATAAAAAGCAGGTAATACCTCAGATAATAACTAGTAGAGAGGGTGATGATCAGGGAGTGGTCCCTTTCCGAGCTGGCGAGACCTTACGATGGACTGTGCAATGGAATAATTAATAGCGTGCATATCATATATTATTAGAGAAGAAAAATCAATCAAAAAAGAAGCACAATAAATAAACTCGTAGAAACGAAATAATTTAAACTACGCCAATCACCACGGCAAACTTAGTCGTCGACTTCATCTCGCTAGCAAAATTCCATATCGTTGTACTCTTCCAGCCCCACGCTTGAGCAGAGTCAAACAGATCTGGTGAAGAAGAGAATCGTGTTATGGAAGTCTTTCCTCTTCGAGAAGGAGTGTAAATCTCAAAGTAAGCGGTGATGTGATTTCTCTTGTCAGCATACTCAGGTACCAATACCGCTCGTGATTTCTTAGCATTGGCTTTACCACTCGTACCTGTTCCAACACCCACAGACAAATTTAAGTCAGGCGTCAAGTCAAACAGGCCAGACCCATGGTGAGTGTTCCTCTCAGGCGTTGAGGCCATGCGACTGGATAAGAATATCGAACGTTCACTCTCAGCAGATGGCCCTGCTTGAACAGGTAAACCACCAAACATAGGGTTTCCAACAACAAAGGAAGGTCTGTCATCCATTAAGCTAAGAGATTCCATAGCCACACTCGTCAAGTCCTCATCAGGACTTTCCTCACGCCTTTCGTTGCCTGCCTCCTCATCACCACTTCCTAAATCACCACTACCAAAGCCAAAGCGGTATCCACGACGTTGTTGATTTAAAGTACTACCATTAAGAATCGGAGAATCAAGAAATATGTTCGAAGTTGGCATTCCATCAGAAGGACCCTCGATTTTTCCTCGGTGTAAATAGACTGCCAGTTGGAATCCTTTCTTGTAGGAAAGTTTCTGCACATAAAGATGCCAAAGTGAACCAGCGTACCAAACAGTATCACTATACATCCTTACACCCTCAGACAGCTCATGAATGCCTTCAAACTCAACTCCAAATCTAAATGGTGGGATACGAGTCCAGTCGCATCGGGAATCCATAGATGCGCCCTCGTCGACGGACTTATGGCTAGATCCACGAGCTTGAGTTATTCGTCGATTACTATCTCTAGTCTCGTCGCTAGTCGGAACACGATAACAAGGAATCTCATCCTCCTGTGAAGGATACGGAGACACCAGATTTAGTCTAGTCTGGCTAGCTGGTACCTTTGTCAGCATCTGCCGTAACTCCGTTTGTGACCAAAGACCATCACGGAGAGCTCGACGACCAATCAATGGTTTGTCGTCGTGGGCCCTGAGTTCTTCCAACCGCTGAAGATTGTCATAAGAAATATGGCAATAGTAGATTCCTTCGTTCAATACTCCTTGCAGAACCTCCATTCGATTGAGGAAGCCGGGAATCATATCCGACTTACTCTGCTCACTATCATCGACATGAGTTGACTTGTCTGATTCGGATTCACACGAGCGTAAAAGCTCTTCTGCATGCTGGTAGAGGAGGATTACAAACTGGCATCGATCCCATTCGCTATACGCAAAGAATCCATCTGAACAGACAACTTCTGCTACAATATCATCCGGAACCCCATCCCACCATTGAAGTGACATGTGGAAACCCTCTGAGCGCAAAAAGTTCTTGCAAGCTTCAGTCAGTTTGAAGCTGGATTTACCATAGTCGTACCTGCTGCAAAATCGCGCAATGTCTGCAACATGACTCTCATCTATAGATCTTATTAGTTGCAGCACACAGCTTTCTTCTAGATCTGGCAGATCTAAGAAATTAGCTATAGCAAATAGACCGTAGAGATTTTCAGATTCCTCAGCCTTATCTTCATGACCGTACAGACGGGCCAGTGCAAGCTCCCATGCGCTCTGATCAATATTACTATCACTTTCGAAGCTAATATCATGTACTGGCTCTTCCGAATCGTTCCAGAAACCACTAAACATCGAGGAAAAGTACGAGCTGCGATGCAGTATGAGCCGATGCAGCTGGTACTCTCTGCCAAAGGCCCGAATAACGACATCGGAGCATGATCCTTCCAGGAGACCCTTCGAGTAAAGAAACTCACCAAGCCCCATGGGCCTCAAGACTGGTGGTGATGCCTGGTGGATAGAGAACTGACGATGCTGTGGAACGTTGGTGATCAGTTTTGAGAATAAAGGAGGGGAATTACTACCAATTCGTCCTACTTTATGACTTTTCACTCTCCAATAAGAATCGACATCTGATTCAAAACTCGCAATTGTTCGGTCAGTCTCAACATCTTGTGTATTTGAAGGCCCTAAATCGCTGCCGGACGACGGCTCGGTGGTATACATGTGGGCGGAACTAGAACCCTGCAGGGGTGAGTTGTCGATGCTACTACTACTCTCTGTCGTATTATTTTCAGACATGCCGCCGAATCTGGTTCTGTACTTATGATAGAGAGAATGGCTTTCGTCTCTTTCGGCACCATAAACCGACTCAGAAGCACTAAGTGATGAAGATTCGAGGGTCTGAAGATGCTGCTGCTGCTCACTGTTAGAATCGTTGTTCAACTCGACCGCGGCCATCTTATGCGGATGCGGGCAGCCAAGCCAGCCACCAAGATAACTCACATCACTTGCACTCTCTCACTTACTTTAGCTACAGGATATTTAAGTCAGAACCTTATTTAGGGTATGCAATCAAACTCCAGACTGATTTTTTTTTAAATGAAATCTAGAGTGAAAATGCTGTTAGGTGAATTCCTTTCCTTAGTGGGATTTGCTGTCTGGATTGTTGTTTGCTGATTAGGCCAGCTCATTCATTCATTCCTCATTTGACTGTCCTGAGCTCAATCTTAAAAACCAATGCTAGTTCAAGCCCTTTTGATCTCGATATATCGTACAAGCATTTTCATGCTCTTTTACATATTTGAATTGTGGATATGCAGTTGTGTTGATAGAAGATTAATAGTAATCATTATTAGATGTAACAAAACGAAATCAACAGAAAAAGACTAGAACAAAAATATATAAAATCATAAAGGCATATTTTTGATGGTGCCAAATTACAATACTCCTTAAATGAGTCGACCACTCGTTCGAGAAGGAACATGCGAAAGTTCATGCGGTGACTCTGGTACACCTCTTAAATATGATCCAGCCCTATGAAAGGAAGAGACACTGGTTTGCCGTGACGAGTGGCGAACCTTTGCAGTATTCAGTTCAGGAGCCATACTTCGGCGTACTGACGATAATCTCTGAGCTCCATGTGATGCCGAGACTACTCGACTCCTCTCTCTGTCAATTCTGGTATCTGCCACATACTCATTCTCGCCATCTTCCTCGTCAAAAACGAGATCGTCTGCACTGCGCTTGAGCAAATAGCTGATCGAATTGAACCAGATGTTGTGTCGTTGTCTGTTAGGGCATGTAAGCTTCAGGGTCCGCTCATTAGTGCCTATCATTATACTCTTGTGATAGAGCCCTGGAGGTAATGGATTTCTGTCCTCAACTGATTGCACAGATAAAATTCCAGCTGACTTTGTCTTAGACTGCTTGCTTTCAATGGCGGGATTATCTCTCGACCAATAGATAGTCAATGTATATGGGTGAATCCAGAAATACCGTTCATGACGATTATCCGAGATACCACTAACCCCAAACTTGTGAGTATATTTGAACAAGTACTCGCCAATAACCACTTGCGTGATGTATGGGATCATATTTCTGTCATTCAACGATGCTTGACTAGCAATTGTGGCAGAGCTTAAGTTGAGGATATTTGCATTCAATGGTACTCCAAGGTCCCGTATGTTTGCAGCAGCTCCCAACTGTCGTCCATTTCCAGCAATTGGGGGTGGTGGCATTTCATTACTTCTCAGAGATGACGAAGTTGATGATACACGAGGCAGTGCCACTGATGGTGGTGCATTTTTCGAAACAAGTCCTCTGCTCTGATCATCGCTGATGGCGTCCATGGAAGATGTATCTGATGTAGAGTCCGATAACACCGCAGCATGAATATTGGGTGCCTGAGGACTAATTACTGTAACTGGAGATCCCCTGGATTCTCTCAGAGTAGGCTCTTCACGGTACCTATTAGCTGCCTCAATCGCTTGGAGCCGCTCGAACTCACCAGCGGGAACAGTGACCAAGCCAAGCTTTGCAACCTGGGCCATGATCTCATCCGAGCTCAGTGCTCGTTCGGGTAACACCTGACGAGGTAATGACAGCTTGCTGTACTCTTCGGGAGAGACAACATGAAGACCCAACTCACCAGCACGCGTTCTAACATCTTTCGCAGAGAGAACTGGCGGGGGTGACGGCCTGGAAATTCGTTCAAACTCTAGAACTGGAAGTGTCATTAAGCCAGCACCAGCAACCAGTGCAGCAAGCCTCTCCTTGGAAGGATTGGCGGATTTTTTAAGTTCCTCGTACTCTGCATTATCAAGAGTGACCAAGCCAGCTTTACCTGCCTCTGATTTAATCTCCTCAATTGGAGCGCCGACAGCCGTGGGTGGTTTAGCAGTTGAAAGTTCATTGTAGAGTGAAACGGGAAGAGTGACCAATCCCAACTTCTCAGCCCTTTCTTCCAGTTCTTCAGGGGTAATCTCTTCCTTCGTACCATTCAGTTTCAAATTCTGAATTTCCGCAAATTCGGTAGTACTCATCGCAACCATTCCAAGCTCCTTTGCCCTGCTATTGAATTCTTCAGCTGTTGGACTATAAGTGCTGGCCTTAGAAACCAGCTCTTCATATTCTTGAGAGCTCAACCGTAGAGTATCATCATGACCCGCAGATTCTTTAAGTTGATTGTATTCAGTCGCTGCCACTGCAACCATACCCAGTTCACTAGCATGTACGCCAATTTCATCAGCAGTAGGCTTATGAGCACGCCTCATGAGATTATTATACTCTTCGCTGGAGATGTTAACGTTACCCGAGTGCTGTTCGTTATAAGCAGCAACTTCTCCAGCGACCTCATGATGTCCTGCATCAACAACTCCAATGTCAGCCGGAACAACTACCATACCCAGCCTTTGAGCCAGGTTAGCTACATCGTCTTCAGTAGGTTCTTCAGCAATACGACGAAGTGACGCCAGGTAATTTGCGGGAACAGCCTTCATTTCCAAATCATTAATCGACTTAGAAGGCGACGGCTCATTGGCGGAGGCAATATCGGTAGAATTTGAGCTAAAAGACCTTGGTAAGCCACTTCTCTGAGGCGTAGTAGGGGACGCCTGATTTTTCCCTTCATCAACTTCGAATGAAGTGACGCTAGCAGCAGCAGTATGACCTCTTCTAAGAAGCGATTTGTACTCATCAGCCGGAATAGCAACCAAACTGAATGATTTCGCAGCCCGGAACACATCACCCTTTGTAGGCTCATACACACCTTGATTCTCAACGAGACGTTTATATTCCTCATTTGAAACTGGCACATAACCAAGAGACCGCACAGACTCAGCGATCTTATCCCCTTGAGTATTAGGCAGTCCAGACTTCTTGATGATATTCTCAAAGTGGTCTCTCTTGGCCATAACTGAGCCCAGCTCCCTGGGGTCACTCATTCTATTTCCAGTAGTGACATTCTTATCAAACTTCTCTGCCTTATCAGAAATAATAATAAACTGCTCCCTTGGCATAGCCACAAGTCCAATTTTCTTGTTCCATTGCTCCACATCTTCCTTAGTTGGTTGATTCGAGCGTTTCTGCAGCTCCTCGAGCTCTTCGATCGGAATACTCACCAGGCCCAAGCGTTTAGCAAACCTGACCACTGCCTCTTTCTCAGGCTCAGTACCATTCTTCTCCAGCTCATCAAATACATCTTTAGGAACCACGGCCATGTCAATAGAATCGCCAGCAATAGCGAGCTCGTCCTTGGTGGGCGATTCGAGTCGTCTCTTCATCTCTTGCAGCTCGCCCGTGGGGTATAATTCATACTCTGCCTTATTAGAATGCTCTCTAAGCTCTTCAAGCGTGGGTTCAAGTGCTCGGCGCTTGAAATCATCTAATTCCGCTTGAGGTATTAACGAAACTCCATGCTTTTTACCAGCGTTTTGCAGATCTTCCAATGTGGGATTTTCAGCCTTCTGATGCAGCTCCTGAACTGACGCTACAGGAATAACTGCCAAACCCATTTGGGTTGCAGCAGCATCCAATTCCTTTCTAGAAGGATTTGAGACCTTTCGCTTCATATCTTCTAGCTCACTAATCGCCACAAGAGACAATCCCGCGGCAGCTGAATAACCCTGCAACTTTTCTCTTGAAGGAGTCTCTGTAACAGTCTTTTTCAGGCCTTCATATTCTGCAGTTGGGACAACAGCAAGACCACGCACCTTAGCATGCTGCTCAAGTTCTTCATTAGAAGGATTGTATTCCTTGGGACGAGAGGAGAGTTCATTAAAGTCGTCCTGTTCGACCGGCACAATATTATGATTCTTAAGCTTCGTAACAAGTTGTTCCTTGGTCGGCTCAGATATGAGAGAAGTGTATACAGATTCTGGGACTGTGACAAGATTTCGTTTAGCAACTTGCGCCTCCAACTCATCTTGAGTAGGCTCATAAGGCCTTGTCAAATCAGCGTAATCAGACTCTGTGATCGGAACCAAGCCGTAGCTCTTCGCATGCTGCTCCACCTCAGCCTGCGATGGAGGCGGCGGAGACTCTAATTCCTTGAGCCTTGATTCCTCAATAAGTCTATATCCCTGCTGTTGAGCAACCTTTCTAATCTCTTCAACTGTAGGCTTGACTCTGCTTGTTAACTCTGAATGCGCCTCCTTTGTCAATGCAATCAACCCAAGACCAGGAGCAGCCGACTCTATAAGGGCTCTATCAATTGGAGTGTTAGCTGCCTCTGTCATTTTATGATATTGATCAACAGGCAACGACACAAGTCCAAAGGACTTTGCGAGCTCTTCAACCGTTTCTTTAGATGGCTGAAGCAACTCTGAATGCTTTGCAGAGGGCAAAATCACCAATCCAAGGTTCTTGGCTTGAAAATTCATGACATCTTCAGATGGTTCCTGTGACGACTTCACCAGTGCCGCGTGCTCAGCGTTAGGAAGCATGATAAACCCGGACTTGGTAGCCTTTTCTTTAAGCTCACTTGTAGTGGGAGAGTGAGCGGCACGAACGAGGTTTTTATGAGATTCAGGATCAAGTACGACCATATTATTAGACTTCGCATGACGAGCAATTTCTTCACGATTAGGACTCTTGGAAGCACGCACCAATTCAGTATGAGCACCTGCACCCAGAGCAACCAGACCAATTGCAGCAGCTGCAGCCTTGATATGCTTCTCATCTGGATTATCCGCTCGCTGCTTCAATGCGTCGTGCTCTTCATTGGTCAATACTGTGAGTCCCATGGCTCCAGCCTTGGCAGTTAGGTAATCCTTTGGTGGATCATACGCAAGCTTATGCAGATTGTTATACTCGTCTTCAGTAACAACACGAGCATTATGAGCCTTAGCTTTCTCAGCAATGTACTCTTGAGAAGGTCTATTAGCATTACTCAGAATCTCTTGATAATTGGAATTGTCCACCACAATGAGACCTAGTTTGGATGCCTTCTCAGAAAGTTCTTCCGGAGATGGTGCTTTGACAGCTCTTTTCAAATCCTTGTAATGAACTGTATCGACAACGGATAAGCCAAGAATGCCGGCCTTCTCCTTAAGCTGCTCTTCACTTGGGCTGGTGAGAGACTTATACACTTCTTCACCAACTGTGACCAAGCCAAGCTTTCTTGCCCTATCCTCAACATCCTGAGGAAGCGGGTGGTCTTTAATGCGAACCAGTTCAAGATAGTCCTTAGAAGATATCGGTACCAGATCAAGATCTTTTGCCTTGACTTCAATTTCCTCACGTGTGAGTGGTCTAGTACTCTCTGTCAACTTTTCTTGAAGCTCAGCGTACTCCTGCTTGCCAACAACCGCTAAATTTATATCATCACGGCGACAGTTCTCTTCAACCTCTTCACGGGTGAGTTGTCTGGCGACTTCATCGACAAGATGCTTATACTCCGAAGCAGAGACTGCAACCAGGCCAAGTGTCTGAGCCTTCTGCTCGACTTCCTCTCTTGTTAAGTCTCGAGTAGTCTCATGTAACAAATCCTTATACTCCTCGCTTGGTACGGCCACAAGACCGGCATCATTTGCCTTCTCTTTGATTTCGTCGACCGAGAGTTCCCGACGATTTTCCTCGATTAATGCTTGGTGTTGTTCCATAGGCAAGGCAATCATACCAGCATTCTGGGCCTGGTGCTCAATTTCTGGTATGGACAGGTCTCGATTAACGTCCTCCAACAGCTTTTTATGATCACCAGCAGAAAGCGTAACTAGGCCAGCACGTTCAGCTCGCTCCTTAATCTCATCAGCTGAAAGTTCACGTGTGGTTTCATGCACCAATTTGTCATGATCAGCGATAGAAATGGCCCTATAACCAGCCTTTGAAGCATGCTCCTCAACATCGCCAGGCGTTGGTGTGGTATAACGCTGATATTCCAGAGCGGGGATAGCCACCAATCCAAAAGTCGTAGCTGCCTTGACAACATAGTCCTGCGTTCCGGAATCTTCTACCTTGGCCTTGAGATCCTTATGGGCATCTATAGGTATGATATCATATCCATACTCTGCAGCAAACTTACTCAAGTCATCTTCGCCATTAAAAGTCTTTTCAGAGCGTGCAATCAGATCTTCATACTCCTCTGAAGGAATAGCAACCAGTCCATGTTCTTCTGCGTGCCTTTGAATCTCGTCGGCTGACATAAACTCAGCAGCAAGAGTATTGCTTTTGACTGGTGTTTGTTCACTATCCACGACAAGACTACTGTCAGCAGAACTAGGGAAATGAGGAGTATTTCTGAGCGTATGCGTACTTCGCTTATTTTTAAAAGATCTCCTTCTAGCAGAAGAACGCAGCGACGCACTCACATCTGAGTCACCCGAGCTGCCAATTGAAAGCCGTCGTCCACTGCCAAATACAGTTGGTGGGCTGGAAGCATTGGCTTCAGTTTCAGTATCCTCGCCCGAAGAATTTCCGAGAGTTTCTCGACCTGTTTGGTACACATCGTCCTCAGTTGGTGCATCATCCGGAGCAGTCTCAAATGCAGACACGAACTCACTTTCACTGGTGGTACTTGATTCCGGTTCCCAGCCTTCCGCTGAGCCGTATCGACTCAAATCTTGATCATCATAGGCAGAGTCCTCGTGAACACTGGTACGAGCTTTAGCCGTGCTGCTCAGACTCACAATCGACCTCAGAGTCTGCTTGCTGCCAGCAAAATGCTTTGATCTCTTTGATTTAATTGAAGCAGCCCCACTTACAGAGCTTCGGTTAGAGTTCGAACCGCCTGCATCTCTGCTACTGTCAAGATCGGCTAGAAGCCGCTTGAGGTCAAGCTTTTCAGTTCTCTCTTTCATAAGAGTATGACGAAGATTGTTGATAATATGATGTGCACGGTTCAAAGAGGCTTTTGTTGTTTCTGTCTCTAAAGCTGCATTTCTTGAGGGAGTTGCCTTGACGGGAGATAGGGGTGGTGAATTATCAGGAGTTCGGAACCCACCCTCCTCTGCCGAGGAGAGCTCTTCAAACCCTTCCGGATATAAATCTGAACTAAGGTTCTTCGACTGGGATAAGGAAGATTTATGCTCTGCAAGCTCTTGCTTCAGATCAGCAATAGTCTTTTGCATGCTGACATTTTCGTCTTCCAAGACAACATGATCCTTTTGAAGATTCAAAGTTTCAGTATCATAACGTCGTTTGACAGTATCGATTTCAGACTTCAGGTCATTATTTTTCGTTTTCAGAGATTCGATGAGATCCAGGTGACTATCTTTGTCCTTCTGTAGTCGTCCAGATTCAGTGCTGGCCTTTTGAATAGTTTCCTTAGATTTGGCTAATTGTTCACGGAGAGACTGCAGTTCAAGCTCCAAGTTCCAATTCGCTTCTTTAACTGACTCATCCGAAGCACTGATAGCACGAGCTCTTTCCTCCACAGCACTGAACTTGCTTCTCAACGATGAAAGCTCTGAATCCATTGAGTTGATCTGTTCATCTCGTTCCTTGACCATTGCTTGAAACCGTCGGCATTGTAGCAACAACCCCTCACTCACTTCAGCAGCAAAACCCACATCTCCTGCATGAGAGCTTGTATTTGCCGACTTTGAAAGCGATGGGGTACGCCGCATGGTCCTTTTCGAGGGCGACAGTGATCCTTGGCCCGAGAACATTTCATTACTAGAAGACTGAAAAAAAACGTCAGTATATCGAAATGCGTTTTAATAAAATATGGAGTGTAGCTTACACTTTCAAACAGAGGCATGCTGATTTTCCGACTGGGGTAGCTATCTTCTTGTAGCTCCAGATACCCCTGCTCTATTTCCTTCATTTTCTTTCGGAGAATTTGATCCCGCTCTTCAGAGCTAACATCACCCGGTTCTAGGTTATTAAGATATGCTGAAAGCTCAGATTCCTTTTCCAAAAGTGATTTGCCCAAGGATCCAGTCATCTGCATCCGGGCCTGAATGTCCCTGAGCTGAGGAGAAGTAGGCTCATTTTCGCCGGGACTAGTCTGCCGAGGCGGCGTAGTCGTCATATTTGTCGTCAATTCGTCAAAAGCTTTCAGTCTTGCAATTATAAGTTAGAGGAATACCGTCGAATCAATTGTGACATGTCGCAGGTGCAATGTTCAACTTACAAGCTTCAACCCTCTAAGTACAGATATATGGTAGATATCACACAGTAAGTTGGACGGGTCACTCTTCTAATTACCAATTCCCCTCAATTCTCAAACGGTTGCTGTATATATATCTAGTGATTGAAGAACAGATTAGAACTACTGGCTCAACCAAAAAACTCCGTCCGTGCGCTGTTGACCGATCTCAAATGTATCACCACCACCACCGCGAGAACGACCCTTGGGCTTCTGACAACGTTCTAAAGAATGATTGAGAGATCCTGAAATCGAGTGTATTAATCGAGTTTCTGTTTCTCAAAGTTCAAACAAGCCCCGTACAGTCTCTCGCGTAGGTTTCCAAACTTCAGGAGGTAAATTATAAACAGACGCAAAACCCGATGTTTGTTTTTTTTCAACACGCCAACACGCAGCTTACCTCTATAATGCCTTTATTGTATTGCGCATAAAATGCTTATCGCCCTGTACTTCACTTGGATTGTAGTACCAAGTATATTTCCTTCGATCTGAGGGAAAAGTCACTTAAGCGCCGGCCCAGGTAAAAATAATGTGCACTATGTGCTAGTTCTAATTGTGGTGCTAGATTTTGTGGTGGTGTCCTGCTTGGGTACATTGCAAAGACAGGGCAGGGCGCTTCTCCACCTAACAGCACTAATGAGGGAGGGAGGACCCACACTTCCAACCCATGCTGACCCATACTGGGGCCCAGAGCCTATCTTAGCGTAGCTTCTCAGACTCTAATTATACTTACAGTAGACATAAAGAGAACCTTATAAGTTACGCATTGCATTAAAAAAAGTTTGTTAATCTATATTCATGTTGTCTTCTAGACTATTTTGTCCCGTTGGCTGGTCAGTGCCGTGATTCTTTCGAGCTTCCTCGTTTCTTACACCGTTCAGAAACCCCTGAACACCTTCACCTTCATATCTATAGCCCAATTGGCTTGCCACCAGAGAGCCGACTCCATACTGATTGAGAACCGATCCGAACGACTCAAGACCCTGCCTGAACTGCATTGATTGAATCACACCTATCAGTTCTTCACGGGTAGGCGGTAACCCTGCTGGAAGATGTGAATAGAGTGGGATCAGCTCCCCATCAGTCAGGCCACGGATGTGGCTCACAAGAACATCTGTTCGCAAAGCATCGCCTATTTCGAACGCTCTCGGTCGGACACTCTGGGGCTCATTCCACGTCTCCGTTCCAGGTCGAACAACAGGGGTGATTTGACTAGTAGGAGCAGCACTATAACACAATAAAAGAGTAAAAACCGCGTAACAAGACCACAGATCAACGACGACTCAGAATAGAGCCATCAAGATCAAGATCCCAAGGGGAAAAAGAATCATGGTTAGTCGCTGGATCGGGAAAAAAATCTTTGTTAATACTACAGCGTAGTCAAGTAACCTCTCAACAAATAGCGCACTTACCTACTAGCAGCCGGCTCCTGAGCAGGTGGCACCGCATCTGCATCTTGAATCTCGACATCTTCATCATCATCATCAAACGATTCTTCATCTAACAGCTTCGTCAGCGACTCACTGATTTTCTTATCTTCAGCGCTTAGAACACTGAGATCGTCTTCGCTCTCTGTCTTGCTCTGCATCCAGTAGAACTGCTTATTTCCCGAGCTCTTGAACTTGAGTGCAAACACTCGTCCAGTTCTGCATTCGCTAATATGAATCCATTGGGCGTCTCCGGGGAAAAGCAAGAGTTCCGTACGATCTTCTGGACCTGCCAGTGACTTTGCCCTTCCACGCGGTTCCCATATGAAGGAAAACAACATAGGGTCATCCGGATTCTTGATCACTTTGACCAATCCCTGGCCGAGCTTTGGAGTTGCCAATTTAGTCTCTTCATCGTAGTCGACTCGTCCAGCCTTGAAGGATAATAAATCATCTGCAGACGCCATGTTTATGATATGTTTTGGTGGCAAATTACTTGTAGTAGTTCGTTTGACCTGGAAGATGCGGAACACAGCAGGTTCAGTACGTGACAAAATTTACTATGGTGTACATCAAATCAGCCTTAACAGCTCTCTAGCTTTGAGCAGAGAACCATGGATAGAGAGCAATCGGACTATAATTGAGATACTATTGTCGGGAAATGGTCTTTTAATAATAGAATCCAAGCTTATTTCCTGTTGTTTTCAAAGTCGGCTAGCAGTTATCTACAAGTGCGACCGAAGATTCTTGGGATGGGCCTAAGCGCCTACCTGAAGCTGAGCGCCCTCCTACCATTCCCACTACTCACTTGACATTCTCTCCAATGTCGTTGTCGTCAACAACTGATGCTTTCCCGCCTGCTGCGGTAAGGCCTACAGTAGAAAAGATAGCAGAGATCTTAAAGAGACGCAAGGAGACGCTTGCGATATCTGAATCGGTAAGTTTCCGAGGATGAAAGATCCCTCACGAAGAGGTACTAATCAACGATTCTTTGAAATAAAGGCATGCGGAGGCTTAATATCGTCTTACATTATATCAGTTTCCGGAGCCTCCGTCTACTACGTGGGAGGGACATTGACCTATTCGCTGAGATCGAGATTAAAGCTAAGTGGCTGGTCGGAAGATGATATCAAGTCATATACGTAAGTAAACGTCCTGCAGTCGATGATCCCCAACCCAACCCGATCTATATACTAAACTGTAATCACTCATTAGAGGACCATCGGAGGATGTAGCGCTTCGACTGGCACGCAATCTGAAAATGGAGCTGGGAAGTACGTATGCACTCTCAGAAACTGGATGGGCAGGTCCTGCTGGGCGAGGAGAAGGCGAGCATCAAGTTGGATCAGTATACGTCGGCATCGCCAGTCCTATTACGCAGATTTCAATGCGCAAAACAACTGGAGTGCCTGAACGCAGTCAGAACATGACGGAATTTGCCAGAATAGCATTAGAATTCTTGTTGGAGTTCCTGGAGAAGCTCGACAGGAACTAGCTAGCCCTATGATAGGACTGCATCAAAAAGAGACTGCATCAAAAAGAGACTGCATCAAAAGGGACCCATCCACCGGTGTGTCTGATTTGTTTTACCTACCCTGGCATGTGTGTAACGGAGTTATTGCTTCTTTGATCACAAAAGACCAACACTGACGAGTTGACTAAACTTATTTCCAATCAAGGGGTTGCTACAATTCCACGTGATTGTGTGCCGTTTATTAAACGAAGAAAAAGGCTCTCAATGTCAAGAGAGTGGCGGATATTGATAGGTACAAGCATGAACGAACTAGATTTACTTAATTTAATTAATAAAGACAACTTTATGAAGAGAATCGAGAACCTAAAAGTTGGTCTTTCCCAATGTAAATCAGGCTCTACACTCATCGATTGCAAGCATATCATCGTGACGAAAAAACAAAAATATGTGCTGGTCAAAAAAGTAACACTCCTACTTTTCCAGCACTAGTCTTGTAGCTAGCGGCTGCTGCTTTTCAGTGGAGTAGAAGCCACACAGGCAGCTGAAAAGTAAACGTCTGTATGAAGCAGAGTCGGTGAGAGTACTGGGTAAAATAAGGGGTGAAAAACTACGATATTAGGTCCTTACTCTGCACCTCACTATTTTTTCATGACACGACTGAGATCTGGCCAGCAGCATGCTGCCGCATGCAACCATATATGCACATCTGCCGGTAGTCCAAAACCGTGTTGTCGAGATCCCCATGTATGACATGCTTCTCACAAGAGGTTCTGAGAAAACAGGGCCCGAAGGTACTTCGATCTGGAGTTGTCATGATGCCACTAGAAAAAGAGCATACAGAGGCTTTGACCATGATGGGTGGTGGACACATGGGCGGTGGAAACAGCAGGAATACGTCGTGAACAGCGATTTCAGGAGAACTTCAATAGGCTGTGAAACTTGCATATGTGGTCTCCGCAGGCGGCTCACAGCAGTAGTAACGTGGTCCGCATGAGCTTATTGGAGGAGGAGTGTTAATAGGGCTTAAACTAGCATTGGAACAGGTCTCACTCCCAATGCTCATTTGATACTGGCTTGGGATCAAATTTGACAGCACAGGGGGGGGTTGCGCATTTCATCCGATCTGGCAGATATTGCACTCCTCCTGCTCCTCCTCCCCATGATGAAGTTATCAAAGCGATTTCTATTCCTCCTCCCGTCCCGTCCCCTGTTGACTAAGTTAGATTAGACGAATCCCGTAGTCAGAGCCGTAATATTGCTACTACTACTACTACTACTACTACTACTACTACTACTACTACTACTACTACTACCTTCTACACCTGCGCCCAATCGTAATAACACGGCAGTCACCACCTCCCAACAAAATAAAATTCCGTTGGTGTGCTTAGATAGGCACTTTGAATCTCCCATTTGAGGCAAGTATAGAGCAGGACCTAATCTGCGCTGCTGCTGCCCAAAGGCTATTTTTTTCTCTGGCACACTCTCCTCCCCAGGCACAGAAAACGCAGCTTGAAGCTGTGTTAATCTTAAAAGAAGAGCACGGACGCTGGGGTTTTTGCTTTTTTAAGGCTCTTTGCTCTCGCCTAGAGAGCTACCACCAACCCCTTTTATGCGAGGTGGGTTTAGGCTTTGACCACCCTGTAGTAGTCACACTCAACTCACACTAGACACAATTCTTTAAAACAAGCGCTACACAGAAAACCGACGATTTCAACGACGTTAAAGAGGGTATGTTATAAAAAGCGAACATGATTGGGTTGGATTTGCGTGTGGGTTCAAGCTAACTGGATTGATGATGTACTAGGTCGAAAACGACATTTTTTTGTCTTGGTTAGCGTTTTTCAGTTGAGTCTGCTTCTACAGATATATGGTTGAATCAACAACCGCTTCGATTCACAATGAGACATTCTCATCGGCCAGATCGTCTTCGGCGAATGGCGAATGGAGTCCTCTACCTCGAATTACAAGGGGTGTGGCTATAGGCAGTTATTCGCCAGGCTTATCTCGGCCGGTCGATGCTGATATCAACCTGGGCGACGAGACCTATGCATTCGAAGTCCATGTGTCAAAAAACTGGTATAGAGGCTATGTAGTCAAGTCTCCCAAAGCACAGGCTGCTTTTAACCAGCCTCTGGCGCGCCAGAGAAAAGTCGATAATGCGGCCCTGAAGCCTCTAGACGTTAATATAATTACCGGGATATTTCCGGCTGCATTGGTTAGCATCAAGGAGTACTTTGAGTACTCAACAGCAAAACTCAGTACTGCCAGCAGGTTTAGCTTCCCGAAAGATGGACGATTCTCCTCAATTACAACTGGTAGTATGATAACCGCTGGATCAGAATACGACTCGGACTCGATTCTTATTAACGCAGCCACAGCAGCTGCCGCTAGTGCGGCTTTGGTTGACGGTTCAGCTGCATCCATCAATTCTAAGGATAAACTGGCTCCTCCTGCACTGCCGTATCTTCGACTCGAGAATGAGGCTCCTACAATGCCATCTGAGCCTTTGGTGGATGATATAACTTCAGTGGTCAAGGAATGGCACAACACCTATGTCTATCACCACTTTTTGCTGGGAAATTATACTCTGATCAATATTATCAATGAGGCTATCAAGGATCTTTATTTTATACGGCGACGACTGGTATATGGACTGTTGACAGCTAATGAGAGAGTTATTGCTCGGAAAAAGGCTGTGTGGCAGATCGCCAGAATCACAAAAATGCTTAAGCGAGGAATTGTTGTTCGAGGGCCTAATACCGGTGAATTGATTTCTGACAAAGAGGGCCCTGTCAGATTAGCTCAGGAGCAGATGTTGTTGGCATTGGCACCTAACTATCCTGATCATGCTGTAGTAGATGACACTGTTAAAGTTTCCATGCTACCCCAACATATTTTGGTAGATTTCAAGTCAGTTGTCGGCCAGGGATACGGACAAGGCTTGACAGTTAACTTCTTATTACGAACAAAGACTCACAGGTTAACTGAATCGTTCAATATCAAGATTAGTCCCGATACTTTTGTGACGGATTTATCTGCTGTCATGTTTCGGGATCTGCCAGTTTCTATTACCAAGGACGATGTGTTTTTGGTCGCAAATGTTTATGAGGAAGTCTCACTAAAAAGTCCGCAGGGTGGACAACAAACTTCTGTAGCATTGGCCAGGCTGATTGGCCCCGGTAATGAAAAGCAATTCAAAAATTCCACATTCGCAAATGAGCCTAGAAAACTTGTCGCGCGAAGAGGTGTGGCTGCAGGTGCTGCTGATATCAGCCGACTCTTCAGGATGGAGGAAAGTACAGAAAGTCCCTTCACCTTGCGAATGTTCACAAACTACTTTGCCGCTGATGAGCCGAATGACGAAAATAGAGGCTGGGGTGAGTTGGTTGACCGTATAGTTCGTGGTAGACCGAAGGGTGTGGCTTTAACTAGCCGAGCCGAACAGATTGTCTGCACTGTAAAAGCATTCGAAGCCCCTTCAATCGGAAATATCGGACAGATCCGGGATTCAGACTCTAATCGAACAGTTGGAATGGCGAAGAGCTTGTATATTAATTCGTTGACTGAGAGTAGGGACGATGTTTATGTTCATTTGGGAAAAATCTCACTTAATTTCACAGATGGAATCTCTTTTAATGATTATTTGATGGTTTCTGTCAGTTCATCTAGTGGTAAAGCTGTTTTCTCCACCTCTTCAAACGGTGTCTCAATGTCATCTTGGGACTGCGCAGCGTCATTCAATGAGGAAGTTATTGGCGAAATGGTGAAAACATCCAATTTTGCAAAGAATGAAGTTATACTCATGAACCTATATGTGGGTGGAACATTATTTGCAAAGGGCTCGATTCCATTATGGCAAGGAAACAGAGTTATCTCATCCAAGAAGACGGTCAATTTTGTTAGAGATAGTGTCACTGTTGGTATCCTGCAGACTGTTGTTGATTTTGTTGGTAATGGTTTCAATACCGAGGTAGCAATTGACAAGGTCTGTCACTGGAGGACTGTATATGATAGCAATGGTACAGATGAACTGATTGCTGTGCTGTCTCACTTCAAGCTTATTGAACAGGGCGAGTTTTTAAAAAGATTTCACGAGATCCTTGATGCTCTACTGGATATGTTGTCATTCTTTATGAATAGTCAAAACGAGGTCTTATTGTCACAGATCTTTAAGGCCATTGTCTACACACTAGAAAAGGTCACTGCCCGTTCAACTGAATACGTATACTTGGGAGATGATTATTTGGTGAATCGGTTCAACATGGCTGGAATGTCTGAGATATTGTTAACACTGACCCAGCGAGCTTTGGAAGATGACTCTGACAATGGTATCCAATTCTTGATCAATATGTTTAAAGTTGGCGAATATCTGTCTCGTCTTATTGCTTCATCCGGCGTAATCGATGGTAATCGAGGAAAGGATTCTCAGATTGGCGTCACAATGACTATCCGAAAGCATATGAAGCAGATCACAGAGGGAATAAAGACACTTGTTAACCAACAGGAAAAATTCCTCGTGGACCTTCAAATCATTATGGTGCAGCATTTGTATAATTGGTACCATAATCTGCGACATCTCATTCCAACGGAGGAACTAGCACAGCTACTACTGGAAGCAGTGGATGCAATTCGTGTTGATGAGGATAAAATTAACACTCAGCGATTGCTTTTGTTTAGAAAATTGTCGAACTCTTGGCTATATCAGCAGAGCAAGTACAGGCCCCATATTACAGCTTATACCATCAAATGGACTTTACAGTTCTGGATTGATACGCGTGATTTTTCTACTAGCCGTAAGGAACAACTGCGTCTATTGTCTGGTATTTTTGCATCTCAATTCAAGGTCTTGTGGCCAGTAAGACACAAGGAGCCTGACGTTTGTAAAAGATATGGTCAGCTGCTGCCATTAGGTGCAAAGTTATATACTGAACTTTTGGCACAGTTTGAGAGTGCCAAAAGAGCTCCCTGCACTGTTTATTCGCCCCTATTTCCTGACAAGTATCCCTTTGAGTCCCGAGCTATCGACTCAGTTGTGAATGATTCAGTTTTTGACGAAACTCTGATTGAGCTGGGAATTGTTTTCACTCTGCTCGTGAATATAGCTCATTTCAGTGGTCAGCATATGCCCGACAGTAGTTTAACGACGCCTCAGCTAAGTGAGCTGGCATTTAATATTATTCGTGCTTGCACGGCTATGTTGGATGGTATCTCATTTCCGAAGCAGTGGGTTTCACTGTTGGCAGTACATCATGAAACTGTTCTAGGATGTCTGGAGTATCTGAGTGCTCTGATGACTAAAAAGTTTATTCCTGCACCTGAGGACGCTGAAGAGTTCAACTCAGAACTGTGGTTCTCGTATTTGAATTGCATTCTGAGATTGGCAGGTTCAGAATTGATGGCAGTTGAGCATCTGTCTGATCAAGAGCGAACTGCGATTTGGAATCTCTCGAAGGATTTGAGAGGCCGAGCAGTGACGTTGCTGAAGGAGATGTGGGAGTCAATTGGCTGGCCCTCAACTGAAGAAGACAAGGCTCGGTTTGGGCTGGACCGATATGGTGGGTTCCAAGTTCAGATGTTTGGTGGTGAGACCAGTTTGGTTCGGAACGTACTTAACTTGTGCCTGGTGCGTCATGCAGCCACTCAAAGTGTTGCAGTCCAGATCTTGCAGTCGATGATTATCAGTGAATGGGCACTGAATGAGGACCTGACAGGCTTACAAAGAGAGATGGTTGTTTCATTGGATGATATTTTCCAGACTCGTGAATATCTTCCAGAATTATACGAAAAAAGATCAGTTAGCATCTTGCTGCGGTCTTTCAGAGTTGATCCTGAAGATGAAGCGTCTCCATTTATCTCCAGGCTCTTGGACGATATCGAGGAGTTTTTGGACTTATTGCTAGATCTCTATGGCATTCCTCCTGGAGATGCTTACAATGATGACAGAATATTCCACGCTCTCAATGTGCTGAATTTCTTGAAAGACATCGATAGAGTCGAGATTTTCTTGCGGTATGTCAACGACATTGCTCAATGGAACAAAGCAAGAATGAATTTCACACAAGCAGGTCTTGCATTGCGATTACTGGCGTCCGCTTACGAGTGGTCCTATGACCAGAAACTGACTGCAAACGAAAACCCGAACTTCCCTGCTCAGACTGGATTTGAGAGGAAAGAGGCTCTTTATGAAGAGATTATTCAGTGCTTCACCCGGGGTAAGGCATTCGAAAATGCTATTGATGCTACAAAAGAATTGATTACAGCTTACGAAACCGTGGCGTTTGATTTCAGAAAGTTGGCCAGTGTCAGTCGCGTTCTAGCGAAGCTTTACGAAAGTGTTGACAACGTGGAGCGTATTTCTCCTCAATATTTCAGAGTAGCATATATCGGTGTTGGGTTCCCGCGATCATTACGCAATAGACAATTCATTTTTGAGGGTGCTGCCTGGGAGAAGTTGGAGAGTATCCATGAGAGATTGCACAAGATCTATCCGGGGGCAACTATTGTGTCAAGTGAATCTCAGGCAAAATCTGATGGACAGTACTTGTACGTTTCAGCGGTTTTGCCTGAGTATTCTCGAAATCAGGCTGGGCGTTTACCTATTCCGACTCCGGGAGCAAAGGAGTATCAGGCTCGTTTGAACCTAAAGTACTTTTCTTATTCGAGACCATTGCCGGGAAATACATCTCCTCTTGATCTATGGGTGGAGAAAACTACTTATGAGACTTACCAAGTATTCCCGACTATTGTGAAGCGAAGTGAAGTCAAGCAGGTCATAACGCAGAAGTTGTCACCATTGGAGAACGCAATCCAATTATTGGAAGGCAAAACAACCGACCTGTTGGATCTGGAAAATATGTTCAATGCTGGCAAGGCCGACCAAGGTACAATTTCAAAATTGGATTTGGTGCTTTCTGGTTCTGTCGACTCGCCAGTTAATGGTGGTGTACAAATCTATAGGACATTTTTGGAGGATGACAATTTAAGACAAGATCCTACATCAGCACAGCTTCTTTCTGCATTAGATATTGCATTTCTGGACTATACATATGCAATCCAAAGATGTCTGAATATTCATGGCCGCGTGGTTCCAACAACATTGAAGCCTCTCCATGATAGTTTGGTTCAACTCTTCGAGAGAAATTTCGCACCCGAGCTGGCTGTACTTGCAAGCGAGGAAATGAGACAGGGCAGCATTCTATCTCCACGACAAAGCTCCGTGAGCGACTTCAGAAGGGCATCAGTTTCTACAACGACCACTCGATTCACATTGGGTACTGATGAGCTCAACCATCAATTCAGCAGTGCCCTTAGCGGCAACAGACCCTTCAGTCTGTCTAGGACAAATAGTGCTGTTGATACTACCAGCTCGACTACTCTGACCGGAACAGGTTCTAATGGTTTTGCATCCCCATCCCAAGGCTTCTATGGCTTGGGCAATTCAAAAATGGACAATAGAAGTGTCAATTCGTTGCGTACTGCCAGCTTCTCATCCAGGAGAGGAACTATAGCATCTGAGGTTTCTGGAAGAGAGTCTCGAGCTACTGTTGCCAATGGCAAGTCACACTGATTGGATATACTCAAAGCTCCTTTTCATATATGTTTTATTAATTTTTTTTTCATTCCATTTTGTTAGCACGTCTTTAAGAATTTAACGTTTACTTTGTCTGTCTGCTTATGTTTCGGTTTTTTCTCCGCTGGGCGGTCGTTCCGTATCCGATTCCCAGGTCCGCGATCCTGATTCCTGAATCCTTACTGTAACCGACAGCCGAGCTACTTCGAAACTTATCAAATTAACTATTAAGTGGCTTGATAATAGTTGGGTTTACATTGGTAACTTTTAACAATTCGGTAATTCTCTCGGCGTGGCTGCTATTCAGTAAACCTTCTTTCTCTGCGCACTGCAAGACTGCTTCTTAGAAAAACTTGTACCGTATTCTCTTACGAAATGACCTATTCATAGATCACCTCTAGTGCGTGAAATCCGTAAAGTGCAGGCAGGCATCTAGCCTCTGGGGGCTCAGATAGTCTTATCGAAAGGGATAATGTTGGGATGATATTGCACAGTTATACAGTTTTGAGCTAGCCTCAATGGCGCAAATGGTCTAGATCTCGATGAAATTGGCTAAAACAACTAATGCCCTCGAGATTCTGGCAAGGCTAAGACTTAGCCACAGACCTCTCACGAACAAGAGTTTCTGTCACAGAAATCGTAAGGTCTCCATATCATGGCAAATTCTACCGAGCTGGGAATAGCTGCCATTGTAAGTATCAAAAGAAGCACTTTGCTGTGCGTGCATGTGCTATGTGAGGCTCGACTGACCGATTCTTTCGATAGACAGTCATTGGCAATACCTTCCAAACGTAAGTATCTCTCGGAAATCCTCGTGTATCGCTTATGCTAATGGTACAAGGGGACGATATGCGGCTAAATCTATAATAGCGGGTGTGATATTTTCTATTGGAGGCGCGGTGATACTCTTTGCAGTATTCTGCCTTATGAGACCGCGACACAACTTGATGTATGCGCCCAAGCTCAAATACAGCCGCCAGGAAGCACGGCCAGAGCCTCTGAGTCCAAGTATTTTGAGATGGTTCAAAAAGGTATTTCTCGTAAAAGAAGAAGAGATGATAGCAAAGCTTGGCGTCGACGCGGCAGTGTACATGCGTTTCGTGGTTATGTGTCGGAATATGTTCCTTGTAATGGGCGTAATTACGACTGCTGTGGCTATACCTGTGAACGTTGTTTACAATTTCAAGTCTCCTCTAGCAGCGGAGCTTGGCCGTGCTGACGGGTTTCTTCTGATCGCACCTTCACTGCTTACTGGTGCCCCTCTAGGAATGCATATTGCTTTGGGCTGGGTTTTCAACTTCCTTGTCATGTGGTTTCTATGGAAAAACATGGCAGATGTCCTTCGGATTCGACGGCGGACTCTTCTTTCTAGCGATTACCGTAGCCAGCTGTTTGCTAGGACTCTGATGATCACGGATGTTCCTCCAAAGTTCCTTAGGAAGCAGGCATTGGTCGAGTTCCTGGGGTCATTCCCAGTTAGTGGAACAATTCAACAGGCCAGTATAGCACGCGAAAGCAGGATATTATCTGGCCTGATAGATTTACACCTCAAAGTCACTGTACGGCTGGAGTCAGTTCTAGCAAAATATCTCAAGAATCCAGATCATTTGCCATCACATAGGCCTGTATGCCGACCACTCAAAGACGACAGAAGAGACTATCCCCAAGGTAACAAGGTTGACGCTATTGAATATCTGCTCAATAAGTCAAAAAGACTAGAGGAGCTTATTTTTCAAGCTCGTAGCACAAGCGAAGTGCCGCAAGATGGGAACTCACATGCATTTGTAACTTATAACAGCCAAGAGGAGGCTCACCTGGTTGCCAAATACTTCAGCACAGTTTCAAGAAATAAAAGATGTGGTATGCGAATTGAATTGGCTTCCCGTCCACACTGTATTATCTGGAAAAACCTGGTTCTAAGCAGAGCAAATAGGATCAACAAGCAGATTGGAGTGAACTGGATTTTTATCCTTCTGACGATAGTTTGGATCCTACCTAATGCATTTATTGGTTGCTTCCTCGGAGAATTAGCTCGAATTGGCACTCTTTTCAAGTCGTTTGCGGTGTTCATTAAGAATCATGAAACTCTTTTGGCCTTCGTTCAAGGGTTTGTATGTCCAGTTTTGACCGGATTTGTCTTTTTAGTCTTGCCACCAAGCATGCGTCGACTCTCAAACTGGGAAGGAAAGATAACCAAAACCAAGAGAGAGCTTGACGTTACCAGAAAGCTTTACATATTCTTTTTCGTGGATAACTTTTTTGTTTTCTCAATCATGGGACTGGCATGGAATATTGCTAGTCAGGTTGTAGTATTGGAGAAAAAGGGTCTTTCTCCCGGAGAAGCTTGGTCACAATTGCAGCTGGGGAGACAAGGAGCAGCAACAGTCGTTAATGCTTCGGGATTCTGGGTTATGTTTTTATTGAAAGCAACTTTGGATAGTTGTGCGAACTTGCTACAGCTCCTCACGCTCTTTTTGAACACTTTTCGCTTGTATTTCATGTCTCCGACTCCCCGTGAACGGCTAACTTGGACTGCTCCTCAGGGTTTCGATTTTCCGAGAAATTATAATTGGGTGATATTCTATGCTACTGTGGCGTTAGGTTTCACAAGTATCCAGCCTCTGATTTTCCCGGTTGTCGCCATATATTTGTGCTTCGATGTCGTGTTCAAGAAATATATGCTCATGTATATGTTTGTGACAAAAAACGAGACCGAGGGCATGTATTGGCCCTTGATGAGGGACTGTATGCTATTTGCTACTGCATTCGGCAACTTGGTTTTGCTTCTGGTTATTTGGATCCAGGGTGGCTGGAAAATGGCTATGGGTGTTGTACCTATGCCTTTTTTTGTTCTATTTTACGGAATTTTGTCTCACAATAAGTTCGACGATAGATTTAAATATATCATCCCAGATGCAGACGAACGTGAGTACATTGAAATGCAGCAGTCTGGCTCCATAACCTCAGATGTCTCGGATCTGGAAGCTCGATACCAGAATCCTGCATTCACTCGCCCCTTACCGGTGCCTATGGTTCATGCTAGGGTTCAGGATTTACTACCCTCAGTGTGCAACTTCCAATCACCAGACATGTTGTTTGAGGATTTCGATATGACTTCACCCTTCCTTATTAACGCTAGCAGGAGTGGCTTACGAAACTCTTCAATATCAAAAGCTGATCGCTTTGAAGTTATAGATGAGGGAGATATTGATTTTGAAAACTACGAAAAGCGAGGGCTTGACGTTGCTGAAAGTATTTATGGTGATAGATTGGGAATTATTTTTGCTGAACCAGGCTATATTGAAGAACAACAAAGTCAAAGCTTCGAGTCAGAACCGAAAGCATCTGCCAAGGACAGTAAAGTTCAATCCTCTATATTTCCCATATACGATGACTTGCCGGATTCAAGCCATACGTCTATGTCCTAGAAAGGTGCAGAAATGTATCGTTAGTATAATTTTTGTACTATTCTGAATTTAAAAAAAGACTGTTTTGGGTTAGTTTACGAGCTAAAAAGCTTTATAACTAATTATAAAATTTGACTACTATAAAAAAAGCTCATTCGATGTTTTAGTACTGATATCGGAAGTTTATCTTTTGCTTGTCGGTAATATCAAGCAAATTCTCATCGATTCCAACATCCAAGGTCGGGAAAGTACCGTCAGCAATACTCTTTTCCTTCTTCTTATTCTGCCAAATGCAGATCAGCATGTAACCGAATGCTAAGGGGATGGCAATAGCTGCTGATAGCATAAGTGCAATAAATCCTTGATTGTTACCATTTTGAAAGAACTGCGGGCCAATAATAGTACCAACACAATATGATACAAACGTCATAGCATTTGCAGAAACTTTCTTTGAATGGCCAGAGGTGTTCATCGCCGGCAGACTGGCAGACATAACATAACAACCCCAGAACAAATACGCAAGATAATAGGCTGCCAATCTGCCATGCTTATTCTCGGCAGGTAATTGCCAAATAAGACATGTAGAGAACAGTGGGATGCAACAGGTCACCATCATAGTATAAATACGGGTATTCTTCTTACGGGTTCCAATCCAGGAATACAAGAAGGCACTGGAGGTCTCCATAACGCCTGTAGGCATTCCTAGAAGGACACTCTGAAGAGGACCATAGCCAAAAGAGTTAACTATTAAAGCAGCAAATGTCGTCAGACCACCAGTATAAGAAGCGATGAGCATCTGATAGACAAATAGCACCCAGCTCTTAGGATCTAAAACAGCTTCTTTAACTTGGTACCATTTTATGACTTTATTCTCGATACCTGTTTGATTGACCTGAATTCTGTGAATTGCGATGTGCTTCTCCCGCTCCGTAAGAACTCTCCAAGTCGCTGGATTGTCAGGGAGCAAGAAAAAGCAGATAACACCCCATAGGAATGAAATAACACCAAACGTGATAAACAGCAATCTCCAAGGAGCGACAGCAGAGCCTGAACTGGTACCAATTCCATAACTGATAGGTCCAACAACTAACGAAGATAGAGCAGCGAGGTAGAACGAGATTCTTGTAGGTTGTTCTTCAGCTTTATACAGCATGACAATGTAAATCTGGCAACATGGAAACACAGCAGCCTCAGACATTCCAAGCAAAAATCGCAGTGCCATTATAGCACCAAAACTATTGCATGCTCCCATGAGCGCGGTAAAAATACCCCAGAGCATAATAGCAGTGGGCAAAAGTTTACTTAACGGAAGTCGCTGTACTAAATAAGCAACAGGCCACTCCATGACGAGCATACCGAAGGCCACAATCGACCCTATCCAGCTGAAAGACTGGGATGAAATGCCCAACTCCTTATTCATTCCATAGAGAGCAGCATTGGAAACGACGGTTTTGTCAATTCCTGAAATCACACCGGTGATACAAAGGACAGGCATTAAGTGCCAATCAATTTTCCATTTCACCTTATTTGCCTCTTTCTCAGTATACTCGATGGATACATCACCCCGGAGAATACGTGCTGACAAGTCTAGGACCTTGTCATCAGCAGTGTTCTTTTCATTGTCATGAAAGTCAACTGTGTCTGACGGTCCGCTGCCTTCAATTCTTACTTCCTCGACTTTAGACATACTAGATGATACTTAATGTCAGTCAATTTAACAGAGTCGCACAATCGATTGTAAGTCATTCTGGTCGTCTAGCTTTGTTAAATATGTCGAGAATTCGGAAACCGCAGATTTCCACCAAAGTGTCCCCATACTTGGCCCCGCACAGGGGGTTGCTAAAACCCTTCGATGGTTCATAACCCCGCAAAACGAATAACCAGTTCTAATACAAGAAGTGAACGAAGCACGAAAATAGATGTAATCGGAGTGACCGCTCACTGTGGAATTACCGCGAAACATACGATTGATCGCCGGGGTATCACAGGTTCCCCACATCTCTGATGCATGATTAAGCATCTCGGTGATTCCGAGGATGTATTTAGCCCCATGACGCCAAATGATCTTGTAGCCTCTCCACGCATGACATCTCGGTAACTCCACTTGGAAATTCAGGAAAATATTTGATCTTCGAGGAAAAAGCATATACGCAGTCAGGTGGGAAGAGAGTGGGGAGAGCGGGAACTTTGTAATAGATCCTAGACAGAGCGATTTCCTGACCGATGTAACCGCCACTAGATTCGAGCAACTACCAACTGTATCGAGATCGCCATAATATTTGGCTGTAAAGTTACATAGTAATGGCTTCGTCCTTAGTGAGCCGGTCATGAACACTCAATGGAGCTCAAGAACAAAGACAAGCCAGGGTCTGCCCAGCTACTCGAACCACTTCAGATTGAGCGCTATATTCAAATAACGAGACCGTTAAGAAGTAGTTTGGCCCTAATGGGGTATTGATTTACTGCAGACTTGGATTAGGAGTCAATGTTGAAAGTTGGTATGAAGAACAGGATGTAGGATGTATAGAATCATGACAACGCAATCGCTACATCTAAGTAGTACAAAAACAGTATAGCAATTGGCTAAAACTATTCTCCTGCTGTATTTTACTTAACCACTCACATCATGCCTTCTCTCTCTTGATAGTTCTAATAGAATATGATTGATCCCATTTCTTGATAAGATCTTTCGAAAGTATTAAGTATAGCATGTCTTATGACTCTGATGATGTATCACAGACTCAAGGAACATGCGGATTAGCAACTCAGGAATAATCTCATTCACAATAATGCAATCAAGGATATCTGGATTAAATTAAGCCCAAATCATCCTGTTGGGCTTTCTATTTATCGACCTTGTTAGCCAGTTCCAATCTAAAGAATGGTCTGGACGAATGACGAATGAAATCAGTTATTTCTCGATTATTCACGTAATCCAACGAGTTCTTTGAGATATGGAACGGAGAAAATCATTCAACAGATTGAGGTTCTGCCAGATTATCTTGGCTAGAAAATAATGCTGTTTAAAAGCTGAGATTCGTGAGAATCTGGTTCTGCGAGGCAATACATCTCCCCATGGCGTTTTGTAGCGACTTTATGGATTTCTTGCGAGAGATCCGTCGAGGATTTACTGCACTATTAGATATTTTAGAATGCGATAAAATCAAATTGACTCTCAGTTAGAATGTGCTACAGAATTTCTGCCCCGTCCTCGTAGTTTGTGGACTTTGGTCAAAACAACATAATACCCTTTGAACACCAGGAACTTGATATCTTCATACGCTGGAAAGCAGATACTCGCACTGGTGTACTGAAAGATTCAGAAAGATTCAGTAACAATATAATCACAGAACCAGACCACAGAGGTATGTTGTTTTTGCCTTATCTCAGAGCTTATAAAGATCATACAATAATGTCGAGGTTTTGGGCGAGCCTCGATGATTCCTGGCATACACTATTACTGACTGACTCACCCAGTCCACATTTCCTACAAATAATGAACAAAGAATTGATTTGTTTCTAAGCAAATTGCGTTCTCTACAGACGACCTCTCTAATGCCAAACATTTCACTGCAACAAACTCTGCGGCGTCGGACGGCGTCTCCGCAGGCGATCTATATGCGGTCTATCCGCCATGGCATTGCACTAAAACCTGAATTTGAAATCTTGAATTTGGGGGTGGGTGGAGTGCGGAGCAGCCAGACAGGCTTTGAATGGCCCCGCATTTTATATATTATAGCTGAGTTCTCGGCTGCTCCTAAGGGGTCCCATCTTGTGAGAAACATCAGACGAAATCATTATGACTGCCGAAGACTCTGAATCTCTTATTAAATCATTCCGGACCTGCGATATTGCAGATGCCTTACAGGCCCTTGGTATCGAAGATGGTGGATATATTCCGGAGCTTAACATGTTCTCTCCAGGTTATAAGCTCGATGAGATCATTGCTGCCGGCCCTGCCTATACTGTTAAGTTTCTACCCAAAGATACCCCCAAGCCTACGAATGATTCAGGCCACTGGATAGATGGTGCTCAGAAAGGCAGTATGGTAATTATTGAACAGAGAGATGGCACAGGTATTAATGCTGTTATGGGCGGCGTTATCTCGGCCCGTGCGCATAGTATAGGCGTCGCTGGCGTAGTGGTCGACGGAAAGGTTCGCGATTTAGAAGAACACCGCGCAGTTGATCTTCCAGTTTTTGCCAGAGGGACCTCAGTGTTATGTCCTTCTACGCGAAGCATAGTGACAAACATGCCTGTGGAGATCTGTGGCAAGCGAATAAACCCCGGCGATTACGTGGTTGCAGACTCCGACGGAGTGGTTCATTTTGACCCCTCGCTGTTGATGCAGGTCATCGACCTCGTTCCAAAGATTCTGAAGACAGAAAATAATGTCAGAAACGCAGTTCTTGAGGGACATACTGTTAATGAAGCTCATAAGCTGTTCAAGCCTCATCTTGTCGCCTAAACCAAATCTTACTCGTCTTTTTTGAAGAGCCATTTAAACTTATTGAGGGATTTATGAATTTCTACCTAGAGTTAAAACTATCTTTTATTGGAACAATTCTAATCTGAACTAAGATCAAACATAATATGAGTAGTAGCTACGGAAGGAAGATCCCCAATCTACAACTGCATATTGACAGTTTTAACCTGTGTAAAGGAGAGCATTTCTTCGAGGCATTCTTCTCTTCCCATACCAGAGTGCTTATAACCACCAAATGGCATCCCTGGATAGTGCTGTGCAACATTATTAATCCAGATATAACCGGTCTCAAATCGCCTAACTGCCTTCTGAGCAATAGACAAATCTCGGGTGTAAACTGAACCAGTGAGTCCCAGATTAGTGTCATTCACGGTTTTCCACGTCTCTTCCTCATCTGTCCATTTCAAAACAGCTATAATGGGTCCAAATGCTTCCTCTTTGGCAATGCGCATACCAGGCTTCACATTGGTAAGAATAGTAGGCTCATAAAAAAACCCACCTTCTGCAGCATTTGCAGGACGTTTACCTCCTGTGAGTAACGTCGCGCCATCATTTAATGCATCCTTCACAAAGCCTGCTACTCGATCGAAAGCAGCCTGCGAGATGAGCGGACCCATGGTTGTCGCATGATCAGTCGGATCTCCTCCACAAATGTATTCTTTCTGAATACGAGTCGCCGCCCTAGCAATTACCTCATCATGGTGAGACTCATGCAAGAAAATTCGTGAAGTAGAGCCACAAGACTGCCCGGCCCATGTGAAATTCATACCTCGGACTACACCATCAACTAGTTTATCAATGTCCGCATCGGGGTATGCGACTAGAGCATTCTTTCCACCCAATTCAAAGAGAACTGGCTTGAGCGTATCTGAAGCACTCTTATGGATGGCCTTCCCTGTTGGAACACTTCCAATGAGAGTGACCATTTTCACATCAGGGTGAGTCGATAATACCCTTCCACATTCTAAACCACCTCCAATAAAAGACAGTACACCAGGAGGGAACACATCCTTGAGGAGTTCTGCAAGTCGCAGCCCACTCAGAGGGGCCTGCTCGGCTATCTTCATGATAACCGTATTTCCAGCGGCCAGCGGAGCTGCCAGCTTCTGCCCGCTGAACAGAACCGGGTGATTGTATGCTACAATACGAGCAACAACACCCAGAGGTTCTCGGATTGTATAGTGGAACCCGTCTGTACCCTGAGGAACAGTCTCTCCCCTGATCATGGGGATTAACCCAGCAAAAAAGTCCATGGCGTCAGCAACCAGAAGAGCGTCTGGAAGCATT
Organism: Diddensiella transvaalensis; assembly: GCA_030555955.1. NCBI lineage: Eukaryota > Fungi > Ascomycota > Dipodascomycetes > Dipodascales > Trichomonascaceae > Diddensiella > Diddensiella transvaalensis. The sequence goes on along the minus strand of JANIVV010000006.1, from coordinate 262,585 downwards.
CCACGGACTGGATTACCGCAATTGGCCGAGTCAATCATCGCTAATTCCTCAGCATGCTCACGAACAATGACAGCAGCCTTCCTTAGAAGTTCAGCTCTTTTCTCAGGGTGGGTAACCCTCCAGCCAGGGAAGGCATCTTTGGCTGCCTGGATAGCGGCCTCAGTATCCTCCTTCGATGCTACAGCCACGTTAGCGATAGGTTTTCCAGTAGCAGGGCTCACAGTGAGGCTATAAGTGTCATTCAAAGGTTTATGCCATTCACCACCATAGAATAAATCCTTGTTTTTTGGGAAATACTTGACAGCGTTGGCAGGAGGTTCAAGTCCATTGGCAGTCATCTTTTTAACAGTAGCAGTCAATAAGTTCCTGGTACCCAACAGCGGTAGGAATATATATCGATTCAGTATAATGCCCCTAACCCCAGACCGCATTTGCCCCCACGGAGCCACCAGAGGGAAAGATTTCTTCTAACTCGTGCACAATTGCGGGGTCGCCATCCATGTTTCTTATAACGTTTGTCGTTTGGCGTTTAGGATTTTGTGTTGGTTGCGGAGCCTCCGCATGACAAATCTAGTCGATCTTAGTTGCTGATCCCAGCTTATTTGCGGAGGTGCCGCTTTACTGGTTGACGGATGTTGCAGAGCTTCCCCACGAATAGGCCTCGGAAGGGGTTCTCGGACTCCATTATCTTGATCATAATTTCGGACTCGCCGTCCGGTGACTCCACTTAGAAGGCGATATAAGATGGTAATGACTTGTACGAGGCTGAAGTCTAGAAATCAGACGGATTAAAAATGACTGGAACTTCTAATGGCAAGGCTTACAAGGTTGGGACTGCAAAGATCAACCTTCCCGAACTTCAGTATGCGCATCCCGAGGGCCTTACGGAAGACACTCACAAGATTCATTGGGGATCAGATGTAGTTGCGGAGCAAATAGCTCGGCTAGACTTGAGATACATCGCCCTGAACCCTGGCTCATCTTATCGCGGACTCCATGATAGTCTTGTGAATTACAATGGGAATAAAGCTCCTGAGATGATTTCTTGCCTTCATGAAGAGCATGCAGTAGCATTGGCTCATGGCTACGCCAAAGTGACTGAACGGCCTATGGCAGTAGCACTTCATGCTAATGTCGGGTTAATGCACGGATCAATGGCTATCTACAACGCATTCTGTGACAGAGTGCCTATGTTGATTCTTGGTGCTACCGGTCCACTGGACGATATCCGTCGCCGTCCTTGGATTGATTGGATTCATACTTGCACTGACCAGGCTGCTCTCATTCGTCCATTTTTGAAGTTTGATGAGCAGCCGAATTCAGTTCCTTCCGCCGCGAGGGCTATCGTGAGATGCTACCAAACTACAATCTCCAAGCCAGCTGCACCGACGTATGTGTGCCTCGATGTTTGTCTGCAGGAAGATAGTTTCGACATTTCTAAGATGCAGTTCCAAGATTTAAGTCGTTCAAGGCCTCTTGCTCCTCCTGCGCCATCTGTCAGCTTAGTTAGAGAGGTCTTCCAGCTTCTTGCAGAATCCAAGAGACCTCTTTTCTTATTCGGACGCACAAACAGAACACAGGCATCCTGGAACTTGCGTTTAGAGCTTGCTGAAGCATTGGATGCGCGTGTACTGACCGACCTTAAGCAAGGTTCTGCTTTTCCTACATCACACAGGCTTCATCCCGTGGCGCCAGGAATTTTTACCCCTCCTCAAGCGTGTGAACTGATCAGAGAGGCCGACGTCATTGTATCCTTTGACTGGGTAGACCTAGCGGGAACGTTTGAGCATGCGAAGGCCACGCCTCCTAATGCCAAAGTTGTTCACGTCTCTCTCGACTCCTCTTTGTACAATGGATGGTCTAAGGATCATTTTGCTGTACCGCCTATTGATGTACAAGTTCCGGCAGATCCAGATAGCACACTTTCAGAGCTTGTTCATGAGATGAGATCCGGTAAGCTTAAGATTGTAGCTAAAAATTGGGATTCCGTCCAAGCCACTGTCCGCTTACCGCCGGCGCCGGCACCTAAAGTCCGTGATGTTGATATTTTGATGAGGCACCTAGCATCATCTCTTTTTGAGGCACTAGATGATGCTGATCAAGAGTACTGTCTGGTTCGACTTCCTCTTGGATGGAGAGGACCAGACTTAAATGCCACGGGCCCACTTTCGTTCCTTGGTAGCGACGGAGCAGCAGGTCTTGGATCAGGTCCCGGTATGACTGTAGGCGCTGCGCTTGCTCTGAAAAGCACTCCTGTGCTCGCTGTCGGAGTGCTTGGAGATGGTGATACTCTGATGGGATGCAGCGCACTTTGGACAGCTGCACGATATAGGCTGCCCCTTTTGATCATTATTGCGAATAATGGAAGTTTCTACAATGATAATGTACACCAGGTTCGTGTTGCAAATGCGAGAGATCGCCCCCCTGAGAACAGCCAGATCGGTCAGGCGATTGACGATCCTCAGCCGGATCTCAATACTCTAGCCGTATCAATGGGATTGAGTATTCCTGGGCCTAAAGTCACAAAGAGGGAGGATCTTTTGCCGTCGATGAAGAAAGCTGTTAAGCTTGCACAGGAGGGAAAACCAGTTTTGTTGGACGTCGGAATTCTCCCTGATGGATATTCCACCGCTCTAGAGCAAGGAAGATAGAATTTGATTTAACGCCAAATAGCTCAACAAAATTAATGTAATCTCTCTTTTGAAATGGGCTGAGTAGTACGTCGTATACAAAATTTCAAAGTATTGTGGGCACATCAAAAATACCGCTCAAAATGATGCAATAGCATTATCACTACAGTAGGTTTTGCCTCTTCGCTGCCCCAGAAGTTAAAATTTGCTAGAGTGTTACATTTTAACTAGAAATTCTTTGCTTTGCTACTTATTCAAAAAAAAACCCTGTGCACATCTTAATACTGATATCGGAAGTTAATCTTCTCCTTATCAGTGATGTCTAGCAAGTTATCATCAATGTTATAAACAGTGTGCTTGTATGTGCCATTAGCAACAGCTGCGTCCTTTCGCTTGTTCTGCCATAGACAGATGACCATATACAGGAACGCCAAAGGAATGGCAATAGCAGCGCAAACCATAAGAGCAATATAGCCTTGATCATTTCCGTTTCGGAAGAACTGTGACCCGATAATGGTACCAAGACAGTAGGATACAAACATCATAGCGTTAGCTGATACTTTTTTAGTATGGCCAGAGGTGTTGATAGCAGGCAAACTAGCAGAAACAGTATAACATCCCCAGAATAGGTAGGCCAGGTAATAAGAAGCCAAGCGGCCGTTCTTGTTAGACGCAGGAAGCTGCCAGATCAGGCAGGTTGCAAATAATGGGATACAGCAAGTGATCATCATAGTGTAAACGCGGATATTCTTGCGTCTGGACCCAATGTATGAATATAGGAAAGCAGAAGTAGTCTGCATGACACCGGTAGGCATACCCAGTAGCACAGTCTGTAACAGACCGAACCCAAAGCTGTTGACAATCAGAGCGGCGAAAGTGGTCAGGCCACCAGTATAGCACACAATCAGAACCTGGTACAGGAACAGTACCCAACTCTTCGGATCAAGAAGAACTTCTTTGATCTGATACCATTTGACAGTCTTATTCTCAATACCGGTCTGATTGGACTGAATACGATGAACAGCAATATACTTCTCACGGTCGGACAGGATTTTCCACGTGGCTGGGTTATCAGGCAACAGGAAATAGATCAAGATTCCCCACACAAATGACAAGCCACCAGCTACAATGAATAGTAACCTCCACGGAGCAATAGCAGTACTGGTACTAGTTCCGATAGCATAGCATATAGGCCCGACAAAAAGTGAGGACACAGCAGCCTGATATACAGCAATCCTAATGGGTTGCTCGTTAGACTTGTACATCATGACGATGTAGACCTGGCAACAAGGAAAGACAGCGGCTTCGGCCATGCCAAGGAAGAACCTTAGTACCATAATACTAGCAAAATCATTGCAAGCTCCAATACAGGCGGTGAAAACACCCCATAACACCACAGTAGTAGAGAGAAGCTTACTCAACGGAAGCCTGTTAATAAGGTATGCAGAGGGCCATTCCATTGCTAAAAGTCCAAATCCAACGATTGAACCGATCCAACTGAACTGTGATGGAGAGAGTCCAAGGTCCTTATTCATGCCATACAGAGGCGCATTAGCGATAACGGTTTTATCAATGGCAGAGATAGTCGCCGTAACAAAGAGTATGGGAAGCAAATGTCTGTCAATCTTGAACTTGACCTTGTTTCCCTCTTTTTCTGTATATTCGTAGGCGTGCTCACCATTCAGGATATGGGCGGCGACATCGAGCTTTTTCTCGTCAACGAAGTTTTTCTCACTGTCGTCGTAGCCCAACACAGCGTGTTCGGGACTATCAAGCGTCTGTTCAACCTGAACCTCCTCGTTTTTAATAGCAGACATGGCTTTATGTTTGTGTAAACAACATCTGAGGGCACTAAACCCTGCTATATATATGTGATAGTGATTGTACGGAGATACCCACTGTTGTTAGCTCATGCAGTGCTTTTTTTGGTTACCCCGCAGAACTGCAGGAGGAAGGCTGAACTGGGGAATTTCTGCGGGGTTTATGCACCCCACGGTATTCACATATATACCGCGTTCACATATATACCGCCAGCCGTGGGCATAGATATACGCATGTGCGGAATCGCCGTGCGCTGCGCGGTCTCGCCGTCACCGCAGATTTCATTTTCGTGTCACGCTTGGCAAGAAAAAGCTTAACAACCTGCTTGGCCGCGCAGGGGAGAACGGCATGCCGTCACCGAGACATCTGGGAGAATGAGGAGCCTCATGTCCCATAGGTTGGTTGGCTCGAACTGGTTTGTCAAAGTTATGAGAACCAATGGACCCAGATATTAAAGTCAACCAAGAAGCACCCAGGTAATAAAAACCGTATTTCACCAGAAATCATGGGACAATTGATAAAATTCCCACAGTTTTGTTTCTATAAAACATCCTATCAATTTGAGAGCTGCACTCGCACTAGCATTGAGACAGACTTGCGGGAAGACCGAACTTGAGTCGAGCTAGTCACTTGTCCACTCTTGATTCTCAATTGCATCAGACGATGGTTGCGGTAAAAGCGCTACATGGATGACTGCAATTGCTGTGGCCTCCTCCGTTCATGAGCTGACTTTGCTCTACCCCTCTTGCCTCCTCTCCATGCTCACAGTGGCAAATTTGTCTACTATTCCGCTTGGGTACCTCTGCTGATAGCCAACCCTGGACATAAGGACTGTGGAAAGTCTCAAGATCGGTGATAGAAGAGAGATGTGGTATACTCCTAATTAGATCACCGCGAGACAACTGAAAGATTTAAATATTTATTTAAAGTCTTTAATTAAAGATCGGTTTCATTGGGCAACTGTTCTATGGTATAGATTATTCCTGGCATGGTTAAGCCCTGTTCCCGTCTCTGAGAGTATTAGAGAATAGCAGGCATAGGCCTGCTTTGAAGTACATTCCCAGAGTGAGCTTCTGATCTGAAAAATGAGGCATCAAGATATCTAATATTTCTTGAATTATGCGAAACGCTTACAGGAAAAAGAATCGCGATTGAGACTACTTTGATTGTCTCCTATTCTTTGCTTTGCATTTGTATCTAAATTTATTTCACCAGCTTCTTCAGAGGTCAATCACCTTCAGCCCATTCATGCTTACAGCGAAATGTTTTGCAAGCAGCATGCAGATCAAAGAAAACTAGCAGCTTCTATCCAGAATCGCTCGGGACTCGACTGGAACTGTCTTGGAACCAGAAGTGATACGGAAAAGATCAGTTTTTTCTCAGGAATTCGTTCATCAGCTGGACCAAACTTCAGGAGATCCTACAAACTGTCAAGTAGCAGAAGGGACTGAGGTCATAAACCGAAAGTTGTAATTGTAATATCTTCTCTGTCGTATGAAAGGTATAAAATAGTAAGCAGTCAGAAGCGTCTTCGATTCATTGTGGATGACTTAACGGTTCCCCAATCCAGCAGAATGAAGAATAAGGGATAGAAGCAGACCACATGTTTGGCTTCACATCTAAACAACTACATAAGAATACATGTCGTAAGCGCGATGATCATATACCCGCATTGAGGCGATCCACTTGCGTCGTCTTCTTCAAATAAGAACCTATCAATTTAAGCAAACACAAGGGACCGTCGTTCTCTTAATATCAGTGTCACTACAAGTGTTCTGTAAATATGTTTCCCAGAACAAGGATATGGCGTATGCTAATATTGACTTTTGGAGGAAACGATCTGTGGAGCAGCTGATGGACAAGACTTTAGAGGCTTCAACCAACAAGAGACGTTTAAAGCACAGCCAAATCTAACTCCCTTTCTTATAGACCGAATTTGCAGAGAGTTTTCATTCGACGACCCGGAGAAGGTCCAGTTTTAGTTGGGTGACCCTGGCATCGGGCTGGCAAAGTCAGAATCAGAGGATTATTGCGAAACGGTGCACAATCCAACGGACTGCAGGAGACATAGTGGAGCTCGTGAGATGGTAATAGTACAGCTTGCTGAATTTAGAGTGGCTGAGGCGATCTCGTTATCGCATCACGACATGATCTTGAAATTCACGATGATGCAAGCGGCCTGTCACCGTATCGTATTACGGACCTTTAGCTGATTGAAAACTCATCATGGATAGAAAGAGGAGTTGTTACATAGTAAGTAGAGAAGAATTTGGCGGATGGGTATTCACCCGCACCAATCCACAGTATCAAGCGGCGCATAAAGCCGGTTAAATCGGTGACATATAGAAGGACCTGAGCCATATAATATGCTGGAACATTCGAGCAAATCCCAATTTAACCTAGCCAGCTTCAGATTATTATCAGTTGTATGGGAACTTATCAGGCGGAATAATCGTCAATACCATAACTGTTACACCCCAAATCACTCTACAGCAAGGGCGAGGCGTAGTCGTTGTAATCCCTCGTCAAAAAATGTCGATATAACCAATAATATTGAGTAGCTACGAAAGAGGCAATTTTATTGTTACAGATGCATGAATTGTGTCGTTCACAGTAACCGGGATTTTCATGCGTTCTTTTAGAACACAGCTTGAGTAGGTAACAGCTCAACCATCTTCACTGGTTCTGCTTCACTGAAATAAAAATTAGAATGTACGAAAGGTAGTTAGGCTGTATTACAGGTAGCACACACACATTTTGCGACGGTATTTAAGTTGAACTGGCAATACATGTTTCTTTTGCGATTGTCATAGCCCGCAATTATGCAGGGTCTACGTAATCCTGTCCCAAAAGTTGCCACACCTGCCATATCATTTCTTCCTCAAGTATACAGTTTTAAACACAGACTTCTCTCTTCATACAAACTTCAATTTGAAGCCAATTATTGGTTCTGTTATTAGCATCGCTACGAGGATTTTCAGCTTGCCGATATTTTCTGTCGGCGTTTATTCTTTACAGCTTCCACAAATAAGACATTCTAATTCATTTCAACAATGAGCAGTGACAATAGTATCGATACTGATTCAAGTGCTATGGGACATTTAGCTCCTGATTGAGATGTAGAGACTCCACGAACGTTCCAGTTCTCTGAGGGCTCTGATGAATGTCCTCCCGACAATATCATTCGCTGGAACTTAGGAATCTGTACGAGGGAAACTCATTAAGTATCTAATTCAAGGAGGCATGGCAAGGTTTCCTCTCTACTTGTGATAGGACGGTGGTAATATACAATTGTGCGAACGAAGTAGAGGCAAAGAAATTTAGAGAGAAGTTAAAGGAACTTCTTATTTTTGGCTAGGCACAATTCTATCACCTCAAGCAGGAACTCACAGTTGTTAAGTCCTTCCTGATAAAACAGGGTTTTGTGAGAAATATAAACTACAAGTTTGAAGATCGACTCTTGTCAACGGGAGCAATGGTTCTAAGGAACTTGATTTTGTTATCGGTCTGGCATCTGGAGGTGGCTGCTGCTCAGGAATGCGGCCTACAGTGGCATTTCATGTCGCATATTGCGGCAGTTACGGAACTCAGTCTCGTAACTCCCGTTTGAAACTTGATGCGTACAAGACATTTGAGATTTCTGACTTTAAGTGCAAAGCTGTCCTTCTCCTGAGAATGTATCCCCCCAATAAAGTTTTTAATATTGACTTCTGGAGAAAGCGATCTGCAGAGGGGCTGATGCAAATGGCTTTAATGGCTGCAATAAACAGCCAACAAGAGAAGTTTAAAGCACTGTCAACTTTAATCCTCTTTCTTATAAAGCGAATTGAAGAAGTGTTTCAGCTTCGGTTGCGTGAACATATTCTCAGCTAGGAAAAGTGTGAATTACTGGATGGTTATGGAAAGGTGGAATACCCGACAGAGTTTCGGGGATTTCGTAAAGTTTGTGAGACGATAAAGAAACAGCTAGGTCACTGTGCAGAAACAAATGTCAATGCACCGGAGGATTATGATATCGCATCCGTGACATGTTGCGATGTAACCAGTCGACGTTCTTATCGTGTTATGGATCTCTTACTGACTCGCGAATCCTCCTGGAAAGCATTTGGACACGAAATGGAGGACGAAAGTGATGATAAATGTTTTTTCTCGAGAAATCTGAAGAACATTATCTCGTTCCCAAGAGCCATGAACATGAATGTCCTCTCAGATGATGTATTTGTCAGTAAGATGGAACCGATGACTCAGGATCATATGATGAAATACATAGGTAAGAATGCTAGAGCTACCAACAACGTCTTATCTATGGACTATTAATCCTATATGAAAAGTAGCTAGCGATACACAAAGTAGGTTAGTTATTAGAATTTCTGTCCCTGGCCATATGCCTCTTCCTGCTCCTAGTAGCCTGATTATTTATGACATGTAATAGAGCAAATGAGGCATTCTGGAACGTATCGATCTCAGATGTATTTTTAGCACAGGGTCAGGCAAAAAGTAGCTGTATGGAAATACTCGAAGATGATTAATTTGCTTCTATGCGACTTCTCGAGTGTCCGCTATTCGTTCAAGTTACAAAGACAAGATCCAGGTTAGTTCTATCTCCAATTATGTGATACTTATTTATAGCCATAATATTTGTATGTGATTTTGCTGCCTTTAAGGCCCTTGGCCACAATGACTTGCTCATCGCCGGGTACGAGATCAATTAAGTTATCACTGAAAGTAACACAATCCACATCATCCGCATACAGGGCCAATCCCTTAACAGGGAAATCATTTGTTTTGACTTTGACGAGATCGCCATTCACTTGAATTGACACAGAAGCACTCGGAATATCCAAATACCTATAAGGCTGAGGGTAGTTAGTACTGCGAGCAAGTATAAGTCCATCAAGCGAAAGTGAAGCAGCTATAACAATTGCTCCATCAAATCCAGATGTCAGAGGCACATCGAGCAGTTCTGTTGTCATATTAGCTGCAAGAGTCACTTTTGACTCGTACTTGTAAATAACTTTGCCGGATGAGAGCTCAAATCCCTGAACCAGCAATTCATATGTTGGAGAATCCAAAGTTATATTGGTCGCCCAGCAGGATATACGAGTTTTCTTATCCTTGAATGCTCTCGAATGTGGATACTTTACAGATTCGGTTATCTTGCGTTCAAGTCCAAGTGAGAGTGGAGCAACGTCGCGTTTGACAGTAAAATAGGCCATCTTGGGACGAGCGTAATAATCGACAAGGGCCTTAGATGTAACCGGCCAAGTAGGATTATACTGCCAGATGAGACTTCCTGCAGTATACTCCCTACCTGTACCCTTCCAGTTTCTTCTCCACGACCTCAGAGCACACGACATCGCTTCTGCTTGATTCAGCTGAGTGATGTAGATAAAATCTTCAAGATCAAATGAGTACTTCCAGTTTTCGACAAGATACGTAGCCAGTTTACGCTCATGGCTGTACTCCTTGTTATGATGGTCGATTGTTTTCGAGTTCGGATGCCATTCAGAGGGCGGGGAGTCGATGAGATAAGATTCGATAGTCTTAATATGAGGCATCGATGCGATCCCAAACTCAGATATGAAGCGACTTGAGAGAGAAGGATATTCTTGCCATGGTCGAGAGGAATAATGCCAAACCTCCCACATATGTGTATCTCCAACTGTAGGGTCATTATAGGAACTGCCGCCCCAAGAAGATCCCGGATGATAGAAAGTACTGGGAGACAGTTCCTCGACTAATTTTGGTAGAACTTTCTCATAGATAAACCTCGCGGGGAAATTGGTTTTGAGCCAGTTCTTGGGATTACTGTCAGCCACATCATATTCTGCACCTGCCAACTCAGCAAACTGATAATCTTCATTGTTTCCACACCAGCAAACAATTGAGGGGTGGTTTCGCAGCCTCTTGACATTATCACGAGCCTCTGCTTCCACCTCCTGAAGAAAATCATCGTATACAGGATATGTTCCACACGAAAACATGAAGTCTGACCAGACTAAGATTCCAAGCTCGTCACAGATATCAAAGAAAATATCGCTTTCATATACCCCGCCTCCCCATACTCTGATCATATTCTGGTTGCCATCAGCTGCCATGGTCAAAAGCTTCCGGTACTGGTCATCAGAAACTCGAGGTACAAAATGATCGGCTGGACACCAGTTGGATCCACTGCAAAATATAGGAATACCATTTACTTCAAAGAAAAAAGTTGTACCCGGCTGGTCGACCAGAGGTCTCACCACCACTGTTGCACTCCTTATACCAAGCGTTTTTGATTCAGTGGCCAATATTTTCTTGTCGGTCATAAGAGTACATTTGACAGAATATGTGTCAGGACTTCCATATCCCATAGGATACCAGAGCCTCGGCCTTGATAGGTTAAACTTGATCACAGCACCGTTTTCTTTTATGACACAATCAGAGTTGTTGATTTCTTGACCGTTAGGATCAATAAGATTGACTTGTACCTTCGCACCAAATGTTGTATCACCTTGAGTCTCTACTGTTACTGTCACCACTGCATTCTCTTTCGCATCGTCTACCTCCGAGCTTACCCACAGATCCGAAATGCGGCAGGTGTAATGCTCAAGGCGAATATATTTCCATGGACCACATGTAAGAAGTTCACAGCCCCAGTTCCACCCATAATGGTACTGTGCCTTACGAACAAGCATTCTTGACTTATCGGCATCAACGGTAAACGCGACAGGGTCAAACTTCAGCTCGTCCATGGTCTCCCTACCCTTAATCAAGGCACTTTCAAAAAGAATCTCAAGAATATTCTCTCCAGATGATTTGCAGATAGAAGAAACATCTACCCTATAGGTCCTGAACATGTTCTTAGAAGATAGAATTTGCACATCATTAACTTTCACAGTTGCAAATGTATCCAAGCCGTCAAATACAAGCTCTAGTTTCTCACCATCCTTATAACTAACCTTGGGAGACTTGAATGTAGTACGATATAGCCAATCTTGTTCATTAACCCACTGTACCTTCTCGGAATTCAAACCTACAAACGGGTCAGGAATCTTATTATTTGCTAGGAGGTCCAGGTGGACATTGGTGGGGAACTGAGCCACTGGCATAAAGTCGTGGTTGTCGTTAGGCAACCCCCTTGACCCATACTGACGGAACTTCCAATTTTGATCAAGTAAGGTTATATGATGCTGCATCTCTGGTGGTTTGACCACTTTGACAACTGGCGTCTCAGAGAATATATACTAAACGACGATTCCGTGGGGATTTACGAGAACTCCACGTGGAGGAGATAGCCGGAGAATGCCTTAATAGGATATTCCCTGACGGAATAGACAATCTTGGAAGTCCCGGCATATGTCAGTTGTTTTGGCTAATGAAAGTTAGGGATTGAAGGAGATTGATTGGTCTTTTAGTGGGGAAACTGACCAAAGCCGCATTGCGTCAAGTCAGTTTTTTTCCTTTTCTGTCCACAGTTCGTTGATCACTGCAGACCCCGCAAATGACGCCCAAAAAACTGACCACCAGAGGGGATTTTCAGCTCATTTTTCTCAGAATAGATAGGCTCATTTGCTCAGCTCGTGACTGAGATGCTTCCCCGTGAGGTCGTGGGGAGACGTGGGCACGCGGGGGTGGCAGTTAAGTGCCCATACAGCTATTGTTGTAGCTCGCACTCGCAACATCGAATATTCCCCGGGCCACATTTACCACTGTGGCTGCGTTACCCCGCAAAAGAATAACAAGCCACTTTGATATAAATGCTCGAGTGTGTATCCAGTTCCGTTTGATAACTCTACTTTCGCACACACCCCTTGCACGACGAGACAAAGACCACCAATATGAATATGGTTGAAGACGATTTGAAGCCCAAGGCTTCACATATTGAGATTACTGAGCTTACGCATAAAGAGCTGGCGCATAAATATAAAAATGTGTTTAGCATACCACTGATGGAGGCTATTGAAAAAACGCAGCCTAAGCTGTTTACTCGGCAAATGATGAAGCTTTATTGTTTTATTGGCGTTGCCCAGCTTACTGCGTGGGCTAATGGGTATGACGGCTCTCTAATGTCAAGTATCAACGCGATGCCATTTTATCACAAGTACTTCGGGGCAACCGAGACTGGAGGTTCGACTGGTATTGTTTTCGCCATTTATACGATAGGAAATATCGTGGGATCTGTTTTCACTGGGCCCATTAATGATAATTATGGCAGAAGATGGGGTATGAGCACCGGCGCGCTATTCGTCATTATCGGAGCCTGTGTCCAAGGTTCAAGCCATAATATTGGACAATTTATGGGGGGCCGGTTTCTTTGTGGATTTGGAATTGGTATTTCGCAAGCCAGCGGTGTTGCGTACTCTGCCGAGATGGCACATCCTGCCTGGAGATCAGCATTTGCGTCAATGTTCAACACTTTCTATTTCTTGGGAGCTATCGTAGTAGCATGGACAACTTATGGAACACTTAATATTCAAAATAACAACTCGTGGCGGATCCCCATCTACCTTCAGTGTGCAGCCATGGGAGTTGTCATGGTTGTTTGTCCTTTTATTCCCGAGACACCAAGATGGATGATAAGTCATGACAGACAAGAGGAAGGCTTTGAAATCATTACAAAGTATCACGCAAACAATGACCCAGAATCGGCCTTAGCGAAACTGGAATTTGATGAAATTAAGACTGTTATCGGTCTTGAGGGAGGTCACTCTAAATGGTGGGATTATCGGTGCTTGTTTCGCACACGAGAAGCTCGCTGGAGGATTTTGTGTGTTATAAGCATGGCCTTCTTTGGACAGTGGGGTGGCAATGGAGTAATTACATACTTTTTGCCTGTTATGCTTTCGCAGGCAGGAATTAAGACTTCCAAACAGCAGCTGCTGTACAATAGTCTTTTAAATGTTATTGGTTATCCATGTTCTGTGTTTGGTGCCGTTTGCGTTGCTGGACGCTTCGGAAGAAGAAAAGTGTTCATGATATCGTCTGCCCTCTTTGTCTGCTTATTTGCAATTATTATGGCCTTGACAGCAGAGTTTAGTAAGAATGGGTCTTCAAGTGGTTCAAGAGCAGCAGTGGCATTTATATTTTTGTTTAGACTCTCTTATGCGATGACTATCACTCCTCTTCATCCTGTGTACCCTGCAGAATGTCTTTCATATGAGATGAGAGCTAAGGGTGAAGGTTTCTTCACTATTTGTGATAACATTGCATCTTTCTTTAACACCTATGCTACTCCTATCGGGCTACAAAGAGCCAGTAAGTATTTCCCTCCCCTTCCTTTATTTATCATTCATTTCGCAGTTCACTAACCACTTCACTAGCTTGGAAATTTTACAGTCTGTATATATGCTGGAACTTTGTCATGATATTCTATGTTTATTTCATCTTTGTCGAGACACATGGAAGGACGCTTGAAGAGCTCACAGAGGTATTTAGAGCTAAGCACCCTGTCAAAGAATCTAAGCGCAGGAAGCTCGTATTTAACGACGATGGTATCACTGTTCCTCTCGATGACCTCAAAGGTGAAGAAGAGGAACAGGTTTGACAACGCTCTTCATCTTTTAAGTAGTTATGTATCACATGGAAATTTGGCTAGTCTTTGAAATTACTGAGATTCTCAACTGGTTCTTAAAAGCAAGTAAAGCCGCGTAATGCGCGGCGTGCGGCGCACAGAAATATCTGCCGCCTTACCCGGTGCTACTTGTCCCAAGCGTTGTCTGTCGCCAGAATGATTGGACTGACAAATTTATACTGCCACAAAAGCCCCGACTCACTCACACATATCGACCATCACTTCGCATACAAAATGTTTAGACAAGGATTAAGCTCAGTCGCCCGTCGTGCTGTCAGTCCTAGGACTGTGCTCTCTATTCCCAGGATTCAGCCTGCTATGCGAATCCCGACCATCTCGGCCATGCGATTGTACTCCAGCAAACAGCTGAGTCGGGATGAGATTGAGCGACGAGTTATTGATGTTTTCAAGTCTTTTGATAAGGTTAGTTGTAATGGATTGGTTTGTGTCATTATAAAGACCGATATTCTAACTGATTGTATAGATCGAGGATCCTTCCAAGGTGTGTTTGATTGCGGCTGAATCATTAGAGCACTTCATCTAACTTGGAGAACTAGATCACTCCCGAGGCCAAGTTCACCACTGATCTCGGTCTTGACAGTCTTGACACTGTTGAGGTTGTTGTTGCTGTTGAAGAGGTAATGTCTGAGTAGAGTATCTGCTGCGTAACGATGGTGAAGCTAACTGGCTATATAGGAGTTTGGAATTGAGATTCCGGAGTATGTTTGAAATCTTCGCCTATCGCCAGACCTATTAAGGAGATACTAATTAGAATTTACAGTGCCGAGTCCGATGAGATCAGGTCTATTGCAGATGCTATCCAATACATTGCTGGTCAACCTGAAGGTAAGCGGGATCATCTACTACTGCGCATTCTTTTCTCTAACAAATTACCGAGCTCGTTAAACAAAGTTTCGTTAAAAACCATCGCTTCAGTTTATGTTAAAAATTATAACAACCTCCATATCTTTTGTAATAAATATGTACATTTTCTCTCAATGCTGAGTAGCTGTAATTATTGAGGTCAATATCCAGCTTTGGGACCCATACACCTCACACACAGCAAAGTCCCGGTGAAAAGTCGGATTGGCTCGGTTCTGTTCGACAGATGGAAGAAATATCAATCAAGAAACACTAGGTGGCTGTACGCTTGGGCATTAACAGAAGACTATTCAAAACGTGCTGCATACAGCCCTATTCTTCTGTTAATCACAACGCTAACCTGGCCAGAATCAAGGCCACGCGCATGGTGATGTAGACATCGAACGTGTCAATTCAATTGCTTTTACTATTCCTCGAGTGAAACGGCTCATCCTTAGCGGCAGATGTCCGTGCAACCATATGTTCTCATGGAGAAGTTCTTACGTAGAAGTTCAGGGCTTGATGGAGAGCGGTCTTTCAAGGGCACAAATTACCAGCAGAAGTATCACAGTCAGCCATCAAGCATCCGACCCGATAAAGACTGATGACTTTTATGACTCTAGCCAAGTCGAAGATCATGCACACTAGTACCATGTACGGTATGCTACCCAAAACTAGTTCTTGTTCCAACCTGTCAAGCAATTTTCCCATTCTCACGTAGAAACCCTCAAAATACACACTTTCATGCGATTCCTGAAATTAAACTAGGAAACGGCTCGTAATAGCTAGCTGCTTTGTCGTCGAGTGAATGGACAGCATATCCCAACTGAAGCACGTACTAAATTTCTGGCGTCGCGGAATTGCATCATCAGCCAACCCTGTCCATCATGACTACTGAAGAGATGGATGACTACACGTCCCCTCAGGCCACGGAGGAGGAAGATAATACTGAGCAAGGGCCCCGCACTACTGAAGTGATAGATGGTGAGGTTATTGATAATGATGAAGGTAGGAATGATATATTTGGAAGCATAAATGGCACCTGCTAACTATAGGTAGATCTGTTGGCTGATTACGCAGATGACGCCGAGGAGCTGGATCTAACACATCTGCGCGTGAATTCTCTGCGGTCGCTTGAAATGAGTCGTCTGAAAAACCTGAAAACAGCGTGCTTTCGACAGAATCTGATTACTTCACTAGACGGCTTGGAAGACTTGCCTGCGGAGCTCGAAGAGCTCGATCTATATGATAATCGACTGACACATATGGGCCATTTGGAGCATTTCACATCGAAAATGACATCTCTGGACTTTAGTTTCAATAATTTCAAGCATATCAAGGGAATCTCACATTTGGTAGGGCTGACGAATTTCTATATATGCCAGAATCATATTGGCCGAATTGATGGTATTGATACTCTAACAAACCTAACTAATCTGGAACTGGGTGCCAACCGGATTCGAGTAAGTAAATGCATCGGCTAAGCAGAGGAAGCCGGAAAGCTAACGTTTTGTCAAAGGAAATAAAGAATCTCGATAAGCTGGTTAATTTGGAACAGCTTTGGCTAGGTAAAAACAAAATCACAAAGCTCGAAAACCTGTCATCGCTGAAGAAACTGAAAATTCTATCGATCCAGTCGAATAGGATAATCAAGCTTGAAGGGCTCGAGGGTCTAGAGAATCTGGAAGAGCTATATATCTCTCACAATGGGATTGAGAAAATTGAAGGTTTGGATCATAACTTAAAGCTTAATACCCTCGACATATCGTCCAATCGCATATCAGAACTTGAAAATTTATCTCATCTAGAACAGCTGGAGGAGCTGTGGGCTTCGGGCAATAAGCTGAGTAGTTTCGATAATGTATCTCGGCAACTCTGTGCTTTGCGTACTCTGCACACGGTATACTTTGAACACAACCCGCTGCAGACACAAAACAAGGTGACTTATAGAAACAAGGTCAAACTATCTTTAGGTCCAAGTTTGAAGCAGATTGATGCTACCTATATCAAGCTTTAAGTTTTTTTTAAATCCATATTTATAGCCAATATTTACGTTTTTGTGCAACTATTCGATCCGATCCTTGAGGCGCAAAATCAGTTTTGAACTTCGCCGCATTTCGCAAGGCTGAAACTTTAGAGTGAATTTTGCACCGGCCCCTAAGTGATTATATATTAATATATGCCTGATGGATTAATTTTGAAGTGTACTTGGGCTCTGATATAAAAGTTCTCTGTTAAACATTTGATGAGCTTGAGATATTACTAACAGCCACGGTCTTTGCGGCGTTGATTACCCGGCAGTGTGCCGCCTCACCTCTTGGGCGAAGAGTAAGGTCTTTCTTGAAGAAGTTTGGTCCCGGTGGCCGAGTGGTTAAGGCGATGCCCTGCTATTTGTAAGTGGTTTAGGCATTGGGTTTTACCTGCGCAGGTTCGAATCCTGTCCGTGACGCCATATTTTTTTTTCAGTACTGTTTCAATTCATTTCTCATTAAGTTATATATATACCTCGGCTACCACTATTCACATCTACTGATCAGGGTGTTCATTTTTTCAGAACCAACGAAATTCTCATTGCTAGCGCACTCAGTTTGACCGTTACTTCTCAACGGCGCCATCGCGTGCTGCATTAGTTGCACTAGTTTGCGAGATTTAACGGGATCGACTAATGCCGACCACCAGGTGCTCCCTGTCCACATAGAATGGTTGCTACTTTCACTAGTGCTCCGTGCTAATTTAATCCTATACACGCCGTTCTCCGAGTGCAACGCTCGCCAAAACGATTTGGCCGGGGCAGGACAGAAATGGCAACAGATAACACAGGGGGTAGCTTTGATGCGGACTCGTCCACGGGGAATCCGACTTAGTTCTCGGCGGTGTGATAACCCTTTTCTTTTCTTTCCTTGCCCCCTTAAGCTCCAAAAGAGTTTAGATTGGATTGCGCACATATGTATTATATCATTGAGAGGAGATATAAAAAATATCAGCTTATGTTTTTCTGTATCCAAACTCGGCGACTGAGTGAAAGTTGGAAGCGGACCTAATGCATGTCCTGGAGGCGGCAGCAGGGTCTAGATCGGCAAAAGAAGGCATCATCTACTTTTCTTATAGAAGGTAGCAACAGATATAAGCGCATTTGGCTATGCACCTTCAGTTTCAATAAGGGTTCGAACTATTTTCATGACAGGATGGTCTGAAATGTCTTTGCTTGGATCGGCGAATTTCGAGTCTAGGACCATGTTAAATAAATATCGCAATACCCTGATTAACACCCCGACTCGAGACCAGCAGCGTAACCCAAGCCATTCGCGGACCACTATACCAGATCCCAACGGGTCAACAGAAATGGAGTCCGAAAAAAAAACCAGTCCATATGTCGGGACTGGAGTCAGGCCATTGATGTACAATTTGGTCGTGGCCATTTTATTTGCATAGCTCATGTACTTGCTATCTGCAATGAATTTGTTCGTGCCGAATAGAGTAGAACTAGGATGCACAAACACGCGTTCCTGCTCGTTATAGAATTTTATCCCCTTGGCCTCAGGGTCCTGCTCCACAGCCCCTGAACTGGAGGCTTTGAAGACCTTGTCGGGGAACACAATCTGTGCTATATTGGGTGTTAATGCAGCACCTACAACAGACCTCACTAGACGATCACTGTTATCATATGCAAAATAAAATGGCGAGATATTCTTTTCCGAGCTGCGAATAAAACCAATCTCCTGCAAGGAGCTTATGAACTGACGTCGAGCCGCAGAGATATCAAATAGAATCTGTGGAGACAAGAAGTTTTGAGAGCACCAGTTTCTTAATTGAGATGAAGACATGGTTTCTTTATTTGCAGTCCATTCCTCAAAGGCTTTGCATATCGTCAAGAGGTCACCATGCCCATCACCAGAGAATCTCAATGCAGCCTCTTTAGATTCGTCTCTCTTCTCACGCGGAGATAAAAACGGAGTACGACACGACATCATAGCGACAATTGTGAGCCCCTTATTCAAACACCCGAAAACGGCTGATAAAATTAAAAGCTTGGCAGAGCTAATGTCCACAGGAATAGTCGAAATATGTCGACCAAGAGCAGTTAGCTCATCAGTTTTAGCATCAATTGCTCCAGCTTTTGCCAGTGAAGTTCGTGCAGTATCTAGTGCTGCAGTCTTGGGAGGATCAAGAGCCTCTGCAAGAAAGGCTGCAGCATTGCCCACCCCCATGGCTTTGACACTAAGGTATAACTGTTCAATCGGGGCGCGGGCCATTTCTGGTGCTGGGCGCAGCGGCATTTCCTTTTCTTGGATTAATTTTGTGTACAGCTTGTAACAGGTACCTCTCTGAACACGGCCAGCCCGACCTCGACGTTGCATTGCAGCTGCTTGAGATGCCCAGGTATCCACAAGTTTGACAACATTACTCTCTGCGTCATAGATAGTCTCTTTGACTCTTCCAGAATCAATCACAGCCACTACATCATCAATAGTAATTGAAGTTTCCGCAACGTTGGTTGATACCACCACCTTGCGTTTCCCAATCGGAGGAGAATTAAACACACGACGCTGTTCAGCTGGTGTCAAAGATGCATGCAATGGCAAAACATGGAATGCTCTGCGATTTTGTGCTTCTATCATGGAAACACATCGATCAATCTCTGCTGCTCCAGATAGAAACACAAGAATACTACCCTTAGACGCCGAAGAAGATAACTGACTGTCAATATGTACAACTGTGCGAACAATCAATTCATAGTCAACAGCGTCCTTAATGGCAATAATAATTCTCCCCACATCCTTGGGAATAGAAATATTCTCCTCTCTTGCTGCTAGAGAGCTGGGGACGTATCGGGTCAGTTTTATCAAGTCATCTAAATATATGTCGTCAACAGGGAAAGTACGGCCCTCGATATGAACGTATCCTACATTGCCGCCGAAATAATCAATAAATAATTTCGGATCAACGGTAGCACTCATAAGTATAATCTTAAGCTTTGACATGCGTGCAGAGATACGCTTCAACAGGATCAGCAGGTAATCACTATCCAGTGATCGTTCGTGCACTTCATCAATGACAACATGACTGACATTTTCAAGTGCGCCGGAGGGATCCGACTGGATCATACGCAGCAAGACCCCAGATGTAACAAAGCGAATTTTAGTTTTGTTGCTTACTTTCGATTCACCTCGAATCACGTATCCCACTTCCTCACTCCCGAGAACAGAATCTCGCTCATCAGCCACACGCTGTGCGACGCCCATGGCAGAGATTCGACGAGGCTGGGTGCATATTATGTTTGCATGAGCGCCCTGCACCGATTTAATAAGATCATCAAGTACAAACTGTACAACCTGAGTTGACTTTCCTGACCCAGTTTCACCAGTTATAAGCACAACTTGGAATTTCTTTACGAGATCAACAATCTCCTGACTTTTCTTCCAGGCCGGTAGTTTCATTCTATTCTGGATCATAGCATGGAGAGCCGTGGAACCAGTGTCGTCATTGCGCTTTTCAGAAAACGCATGAAAGAGCGCGTCCGATTCGTGCCGCAACAGCTCCTTACTATCATTCAATTTGCGATTCTTATTTATCCGGCGATTAGAGTTTGCGATGATATTCTTGTTTGTCGGCGAGGTTGCATCGTGATAAGTTTCACTGGCCCCACTAACCCCGCCGGCAATGTCGGAGAGTCTGCACGGCTCAGTACTGAGCCGTGTGAAGTTTTCTTTTATCCATTCTGTTAAGGACATGATCATGAAATCACCGAGCGTATTCTCCAGGGCATATAGCCCCACCTGCTTAGTGACATGCAACAGAACGTACCTAGGAATGCTTGTTTTGTTGTTGGCAGATGGCATGTCAATGACGATACCTGGCAGGGTTTGAGGATATGCAGTTGATCTCCAAAACGTCACCACCACCCCACCTTCTCCCAACACATGTGCGTTTGTTGAGCGGGTGTTTTCGTCCATTTGTACATTAATAGTGCAGTAGTCTTTCGAGCTAAGTACTGCATCCCCATAAATAGCAGAAATGGTTTGAATTTCTTCGTTCCAGACGTCGTCATTCACGTCACTGGGTGTGGTGCCGCAGCGGATACGGCCCTCTTCATTAGCAATTTTGTTAGGCACGCCGCCGCTTCCGCTGCGACTAACACTGCTTCCGCCATCTACCTCGACTTTGTCAGCCGCTTCGTCATAGATGTCGATTTTATCATAAACAAGGTTATGAGTGAGCCGGACTATCGCTCCACGTTTTTCCCCGTGAACAGACTGCAAGACTTCTCGAGCCAGTTCTTCAGAGTATCCGAGTCGGATTAGATCACGAACAAGATATTCCATCTTTAAATCAGAAGATTGGACATTTGCTGAAGCTCCGAGAGATTTCGATGCAGTGAATACCTTGGGCAGGTCATCTTCAGGGACGTGAATCAGAAGCCACTCGAGGGCATCAGGTAAAGATGAGGCGTGCTCCAGGGACTCCGAGACTTGGAAGGACTCAAAGCCCAATTTGACAAGCGCGGCGGTGATTTTGTCCCGCTGCTTACCAGAAACCAGATTGGAGCTGGATTGTAGTTTGTATGTTTGTTCAAATCCATGGAATAAGCGAATTGTGCGTTCAACCGCGAATCGAGTTGACTTTGACATTGCTAAGACATTGTTGAATCGGATTCTTTTCCTCGAGGAATTGTCTTCATTATTCGTGTCATGAATAGTTGCCGATTCTCTAAATGAATTTATAACTGATTTCATTTGTCTTTCCTCAGAACTGGTTTTCGAATCGGCAATCTTCTTCTTGAGGAGCTCCTTTTCGACTTTGGCGAGCCGATCAGCGGCAAATGGATCTTCATTATAGAGTTTTTCTGGGGTTTGAGTTGACTTCTTAATGTCGTCTAGTTTTGCCCAGAGTTCTTTGTGTTCACCTGGCAAAAGCATGCGCATATTCTTATGAGAAGCAATCCTATGCAGAGTATATGTAGCAGTCAAATGTCGCGCTTCAAGGGCAGTCTCTTGGGGTTTGACAAGGTCTGCAGGAGGGGTGAATCTTAGAGTTTCAATTTCGTTTGTTTTAGGGTTCTTTTGTGCCAATATGGCCGTGACTACGAAACCATTTTTAGTATGTTTCTAAAACCCAAGCAGTAAAACGTTAGACATAACAATAATGGTCTAATGATTGCGTGTAGTTTCTACAAATATCAAGTCGTAGTTGGTCTTACCGAATCAAAAGTAACTTTTTCCCACTTAAGCTTCTGGCAATGCTCGAAAAGTAGAGTTGCAGGCAGTTTACCAGTCCATGAGGATGATGATGCCACTATTGCACGACCTGCAGCGGCCTTTTGCCTTGCCAAAGCCTTAGCAGCGGCAATCTCATCTTTTTGCTGCTGGGTTTTCGAGGTTGAACTAAGTGCATTCGTGTCATCTTTCTTTTTTGGTTTCGCCATCTCTGTCTTTCTCTATCGATACAAACACATACGCGGGACGTATTTTCTAATAGGTCAGTGATCTAGAGGGGTGGTGGGGCGATGTAGTGGATGTAGATTGATTCCTATAGTAGTAAAAAAGATAATCGGTATTAACTACACACCCAAAGTTCAGGTTAAATTTTTTGTTTTTTTGTTTTTTGGTCTTTTGGTGCTTTTACGCTTTTGGTGCATTTTTTTTATTTTTCCCTCGAGAGATGGGAGGAGCACGGTTGTCGTCCGAGGAGGTCGTGACCACACACAAACTTAAGCGGGATTTATAATATTAACAATGGTGTCGGACAGAACCGTTAAATGTTATCGTCATCACGAGGATGTATAATATATATAGAGATATACATGGTGTGTTGTAAAGGAAGCGGAAGTGTGGTTTGTCATTCCGACACAGTGAGCAGAAAAAGGGGTGTGGGTTCCTAAATTAGGATACGAATATCTTATTGAAACAAATTAACCCTTGAGAATTAAACCCAGTGGTTTGGATAAGTGCCGTGTTTCTGTTCAATCATCAGAGAGTTTTATAACGGAATTCTTCTTGTTCTCTCGTGGAACAGACTTCCGCGATTATAGTGTTCGGTGGTAAATTGTGCGGCTCGCGCCACGAGCGGTGCGGTGCGATGCGTAGGGTTAGGGTTGCTCCACAACAATAATAATGCTCCAGTTGAAAAAAATCAACTACGGAAGTGAATGGCTGGTTGTGGCAGTAAATAATGTATATGCTGAGAGGGGCCGTGGTCATAGGATTGAGAGTACCAGATTGCACCAGAGCTCTGGAGAAGACCCCATTTGAAGACTTGTACTTCGACAGTGCTGAAGACGCTCCTCGATCTAGTACTTCCTATCCACACGCCGTCAGTAGTCCATATATGATCACGCTGTTTATTTTTCCAACCTAATCAATATGTATTCTTAACGTATTCCATACATATCAGAAGCTGTCAATCGACGCACCTTTGGTGCTTCCGATGCCGCGGACCGAGCCTCTTCCGCCCATGCTGCTAACTAAATAGGCCAGAGTAACTCAACGGTGCATGGACTACCAGCAGATGAGATAACATGGAAATTCTACAGAAATACAGTGCGGATGGTGAAGTAGTTGACAGTAGCAGAAGCAGAACAAACTGTATTTATCTGCTTGACGAATATCACACTTGGTTGTTGCAGTATATAGTAAATTCTAATAAGTAACGGGGCCAGTATTCTTCTATTCTCCCAATATTTGAACACAAGCTCTTCCTCTCTCCCCCTCGGAACTATCGATGCCATTGACTCCCGACTCGTCATAACCCTTACCATCTGCAATTTTACGTAGTATCTCTTTCTTCTTCCTATTTTCCTTTGCTAATGGATGGCCCTTGTAGCCTTAGCCGTGCTGAAAGCCCCTCAACAGAAAAAACAAAAAAATAACCAAGTCCAATCGCTCTTACCCTCGTCTCGCACGATACGATTTCGGGTGGTTCCGTTGACCGGGACCGGAGGGGGGTTGCCTACCTCAAGCAGCGCAACCCTCCCAGACGGGTAAGGGTTGGGGTTCTTTTTGTTCACTTCGCTGTTAAGGCATTTTTTCGGGGTGTTTTGTTTTGTTTTTTATTCGTTTTTGTTTTTTTGTTCTTAGTGTTGTTGTTGTTGGGAGCGGATCCGCTTTCGTGGGAAAAGCCTCACTGAATCAAGGGCAAGCGCTTGCTTTTTAAAGCAGTTGTTCTGTTGGTCGAGTGGTTACTTTTTGGTGCTTTAAACCCTTTCAGTTTGGCCCCGTAACGGTCGAGAGTGCCGGGGGCACACCTTATATAATTACTCATGAATCTCTTCTCGTTCGTGTGCTTTCTTAAACCTCAGACTCAACTGCTCTCGCCCAAAACAAATACAAACACGCTGGATCCTTGGAGGAATTTTACATGAACCATGTCTGATTATAATGATGACTCTCGCAAGAAGCGAGTGGGCAAAGCCTGTGATAGTTGTAGGTAAGTAGACTACTCCGCCCATGTTCCGTCGTCCGGCGTCTAACTCCACTGTTGCTTTAGAATGAAAAAGACAAAGGTTGGTGCTTCTAAGTGATTTGAAAACGTTTAAAAGATGAATATAGCTAACAGCGGGGTTCAGTGTGATGGAAGAAAGCCTTGTACAAAGTGTTCTCAGGATAACAAGATCTGTACTTATACCGATCGTAAGCGCCAGCAGGAGAAGACATATTCCAGTGGCTATGTTGAGCTCTTGGAAAAGAGAATCGAGATCCTGCAGAACGGAATCCAGCGCCTGGTGTCTCGAATCTCTCGAAATGAAGATGTGACCCAATATGTTCCTGCTAGTGGTGATTTTTCCATCAATGAGATCATTAGCTTATTGCAGGTCAATGATGATGATCATGAGTCTGTCGAGGGTAGGCGTGAAAGGTATGTTCTCTCTCTTGATGACTATGTGAGCTCTGTATGCTAACTGGATTTTGCAAAGTGATGGTTCTGCTCGGGATAGTTCTGATGAAAATTCAATTGTCGAGGAAGTTGAAGAGGATGAGGAAGATGAGGATGAAGACCAGTCTGAAGAATATGAGGCCAATGTGGAGCAAAGGCAAGAGAGCTCTAATGCAAGTCCTGCTATCACTCATCATCATCACGAGCAACAGCAGCACCAGCCATTTGTGGGGTTCACTACAAATGCTCTGACCAATGGATCATATCTCGATGCTGCTGAATCTTCGACTCTTCTATTGGATCATAACAATCTTCCATTGATGAATGATGTCGACGACTTTTCCCGTTTCCAAGAGTTTGATCTCGGACCTTATAGATCTGGAGCCTCATTGGCTGCTGCCGCCATCTCGGGTACTTATTCGCCGAGCAGTGATGCTTCTTCCGAGGTCAACTCTCCTGTGACGGGCAACTTCGATCTCCCCGGTGGTTCGTTCATCTCTCCTTCTGTTCTCGAGCGGGGAAGATACTTTGAGCAACAACCACCCACTGTTCCTGTTCAGGAATTGTCCAAGTCCGTCGAGGATATCTCATTCCGCTTGGAAAATAGTAGAATCCACAAGCCTAGCTCGGGTCACAGACATCACCGTGCAAACAGTGGCAATTCGGCTCCATATTCCAATGTCAAGGATTCAAGTGTTCGCAAGCGAGACAGATCTCGATCAAAGGCACCTCCAAGTTCTCCTTCTCTAGCTCGACATGAATCTGCCTCTAAACTACACCAGTCGGCCACTTCTCCTGCTGCGGCAAGAACAATGGCAATGCCCTCTAGTCTCCCACAACACTACCATCAAGACCCTGATGATGAGCCAATCTTCCTGGCTGATCCAGAAACACAGCCCATATTAGATGATATCAACACCAGCTTGGAAGACGTCTGGCTTGGCGCAGCAGGCCTTGCTCGGCCTGCTTACTACGAGCAAGATGTACTGGTCAATATGAAGTCTGAGGTATTCTAATTGGTGTTTGTGTGGTTATTTTGTTTTTATTATTATTTATTTATTCGTTTTGTTTTCTATCGATTGATTCCAGCTACTGCTTTTTTTTTCTACCCATCGTTATTATCTCTCTGTCTCTTGCTTTAGTTTTCTTTTTTAAATAAGGAAATGGGGGTCTGTATGTATTGTCGTTCTTGTCTATAACTTTTGTATCTATTGAATCAATGCTTAATTATTCTGATAAGAACAACAAGCTGAATAGGAAAGGAATCTTATCACAAACGGGGAAAGAAATAAAAACTCGTATTATTTTTCACACGGCTGCTGGTGACACTTGTGTATCCAACCAATGCAGCTAAAGGTGTGCGTCGTAACTATTTGGAATCTTCTTTCCGGAACAGGGAACTGCCACTTATGAGCCCCGAAAGCTCTGTAACAGGAGAAGTGAGCTGTCAATGTATGCACAACCTTCAGAGTACGTGCAAAGACATGAATCGCCTTGTGTGTATCTGTATTCTTCGCGATTTGTGCGGCACAGAGTTGAGCCGTCTGCGGCTCCGATCACTGCTTAAAAGATAACGAAGACCAATCTTGTAGCCAGTCTGGTGACACCCCCGTTCTGAATCTCCGTCCGAAATTGTAGTCTTTCTTCTAAAACTCGATCATTGTATGGACAATTCCTTTCTTTCCAACGACAATTCAAAGAGTCAAGTAGAATTTCCCCGTATTAGAGAATTCGATTTGCGCTGTGGAGGATTTGCGATGAGTCGGATGGTGTGTGCAGAAGACAATAATTATAGGGTCGGCGGATCCCGGTAAGGGACCTGATTGAAACGATGTGGTGGGGGCGGATAGATGTCGTCTCGATCGGGTAGTCGTCATCTAAACATTATATAGAAAGCCCGTTTCTCCCACTACAAGCTCTCCTGTCTTACAAAGATATTATGCTATGTCTCAGCTGACTTTTATGGTTGCCAGTAGTTGGCCGAGGATCTGACCTTGTTAGTATGGTAAATGCCGGTCCGGTATCGGGCTCCGTCCGTTAGCGGTTATAACCCGAGTCCGGTCCCGCGATGCTTCTCCCACTCGATGAAGAAGAGATGCTGCTGCTTCAAGCACTCACAGGGTAGTTCTTCGCGCGGTACCGGCCTGTTTGGTGTGACTAAATGAGATATAGTAAGGTTATCCAAGGAACGAAGGCCCCGGCTTATGGCACTTGCATTAGGCTTTTTTGCGTATGATCATGCATGACTCTTAAATGCTGAATCGAAGAAAACCTTCTGGTTCAACAATCATTAAATAAGTCGTTCTCGAAGAACTAGAAAAACATTGGGGGGAGGAGGACACATGGAGTAGAGGATATATTTCCTAAAGCTGTCGGCTTTTCTGGTGTGAGAGTGGACATATTCCGAGGAATGGGATGTTAGAGTTTTTCAAGAGAGGGGAGAGAAGTGGAGGGCTGCATGGTGGTGAAGATCAAATCAGACCCCCGCTCGTCCATATGTTCTTGTCCCTGTATTTAAGCGTGGAACCTCTCCCTCTTTTTCTTCGTGTGTTTGACTCGTATTAGATTCGATCTTTTAATTCGAAATCTGAAGAATACTTTTTTGTGGGGTAAAAAGGCTTTGAGTCAATATCATGGAGAGCGATTTGGATACAAAACGTAAGATGCTGCCTTTTTGGTCTTTTTAATATTTAATGAGTTCAAGAAAAACTGACGATGAGAATACAGCCGTCTCGTCACCTCTGAATGAGGTGGAGAATGATGAGATCTCCCATAATGATCAAACGATCCTTATTGAAAAGTTGGCTGAGGAGACTGGTGTTGACCATCGCAAGTTGATGTGGCGCATCGACCTGCATTTGGTACCGGCTATTTGCTTCCTATATCTTCTGGCCTTTCTGGATAGAGTCAACATTTCAAATGCAAATGTCTATGGTATGAGCACTGATCTACATCTGACTGGTACTCAATACAATACCTGCATTACGATCTTTTTTGTTCCCTATGTGATTTTTGAAATCCCTTCAAATTACTTGCTGAAAAAGTTTTCTCCACACGTCTGGCTACCATTTTGCATGGTGTGCTTTGGTGCAGTTTCAATTGGCCAAGGTTTTGTTAGGAGTTTTGGTGGTTTGATTGCAACTCGATTCTTACTTGGTACGTTTGAGGCGGGTATGTTCCCAGGTTGTTTCTATCTTTTATCTATGTGGTATCGACGTGAGGAGGCTCAAAAGAGATACTCATTCTTTTTCTCATCTACATGTCTGGCTGGTGCTTTTGGTGGCTTGATTTCCTATGGTGTTAATCATATCTCTGGTCGTCAAGGTATTGAGGGCTGGAGATGGATCTACATTATTGAGGGTGCGATCACGATTACAGTCTCTATAATCTTGTACTTTTTCATTTCAGATTTCCCTGAAACTGCAAAATTTCTGAAAGATAATGAAAGACGTTTTGTTGAAGCAAAATTGGCTCTCGATGTGGGAGATTCGTCCCATGACATTCCACTTAATGTTAAGGGTGTTCTGAGAGTCTTTAGAGAATGGAAAGTTTGGATGGTGGGTCTGATGTACTTTGGACTCATCATTCCTGCTTATGGTTATGCTTACTTCTCTCCGGCCATTATCCAATCGTTTCATTATACCCCAGTCCAAACCCAGCTTCATTCTATTCCTCCTTGGGTAGTGGCTTTTGCATTGGCTATGATTACTGCAGTATTATCTGATCACTTTAGACACCGTGTCTCGTTCATTGCCTTTACATGTTTGTTTTCCTGTGCTGGGTTCGTGATGCTACTTGCAAATCACACAAATATTCATGTTCGATATGCAGGTCTTTTCTTGGTGGCCTCTGGATGTTACTCAGCCATGCCTCTAGTGGTATGCTGGTCTAACCTGAATTTTGGTGGTCATCATAGAAAAGCGGTGGGCTCTGCATGGCAAGTGGGGTTCGGAAACATTGGAGGAATTATCGCCGCATATTCCTTCTTAGCCAAAGATGCTCCATATTATACTAAAGGTGTAGCTATTGGGCTTTCATTTGTACTTTTCAGTCTACTCATGAGTCTAATCTACTTTGCAGGGGTTAGATATGAAAACTCTCGCAAGAGAT
This sequence comes from Diddensiella transvaalensis, assembly GCA_030555955.1. NCBI lineage: Eukaryota > Fungi > Ascomycota > Dipodascomycetes > Dipodascales > Trichomonascaceae > Diddensiella > Diddensiella transvaalensis. The sequence continues at coordinate 233,740 of JANIVV010000006.1, read as the reverse complement.
CGGCAAAGTATCTTGAAAAATGGGATTCTCTAAGCCCCGAATTACAGGCCGTATCTGGCGATCTAAGTCCTTCCTTTATCTATTCGTACTAGTTTTAAAGAGAAATATTTTTAGTTTGAATTAATAGTTAATGATGATGAATAACGTTTGACAGAAAAATTGTTCTGTCCGCATTTAGACGATCGTCAGGTTAGGTAACTTTCAGCTAACTGCAAGGTACTGCTAAAGTTTGATTAATCTTAGTTAAAACGAAGCAGGGGCTATGGTATCGACTATAAAAGTACACGGCTGGCCTACTCGGGCACGAAACTTGCATTTCGACCAATTAGACTTGTTCTAATTTTTGCGTGTTGCATCATCCCTCACGCTATCTAGTCTAGACTTTAAGGGCCGCAAACATGTACCTCGCGATATAGCCCATTAGCCCACGGCTTCTCAAATCGCGAGCTGTGGAATTCACTGAAGGAAATTCATTTGGAAGGTCGTTTCGAGCCAGAGTGTTACTTGGAAAGACGCTAAGCCGAGGAAACTAATCAAGGAAGACTAACCACGCGACCAATAACGAAATGTAGCTAGTAGCACCCTGCAGGGTGTTCTAACAATACCCGACGGAAGCAAAGTGGGATAGTACATAGCTACCATGTCAGATACGAGAGTCTTGATTTAGATTCTCCTCGAGATTGTGCTTTATAAAGAGGGCCATGCTACCTCTTCATTCTTCAATCGCTCAAATATCTAATGCCACCTTCAAAGCAATGGGCTGATGGGCCCTTCACACTGATCACGACTCCTATTGCAAGGGGAAAAGATCCGAAGGATGAGTTTGTTAAGGTATCAACTCTGATGGCACTGATTCATAACGGTTTCTTCAGAACACTCAACTCGATCCACTTGCAATACGAGAATGTCGCAAATAAGGGCACCCTCAAGGACAAGTCAGACTTTCTAATGTATTGCAGATGTCTTTATGAATCTTTGCATTTCCATCATGGGGTCGAGGAAAATGTGTTTTTCCCTGGTATCGGCAAAGAAGTTGGTGATCCAGGTGCTCTCGAGGTTTTATTTGGTGAACATCAATCTTTCCACGATGGACTCGAGAAGTTTGGTAAATATGCAGGAAACTTGAAGAATGCCGAGGCATTCTCTGCTGAAAAGTTCAAGAATATTCTCGATGAGTTTGTTCCACAATTAATTGAACATATGCGTCATGAAGTTGAAGTTCTACTTGAACTCCACGAGACATATCCAGGATTGAGCGGAGAGAAATTAAAGGAATATAATGAAAAGACCAGAGAAGCTGCACTTTCATCTATTGATAAATACAAGGAGTATCCTTTATACCTATCTTCCACTCATAAAATGTATGAAAATGGACTTCATGTCAATTTCCCATCGATTCCTTGGTTTGTACCATATTTGATCAAATTTTGGTTTTCAAGACGTTATGCTGGTAGTTGGAGATTCGCTCCTAGTACTTTTTTTGGTGTCCCAAAGACACTTCCATTTGTTTAGAATATGATAAGTAGCTTACCTGTGAGATTAATAAACATCTTCAAAGAAACCCAACTATACCCCACAATGCGGCGTTAAAATGCGATCGCCAAAAAGCGTCCACTTATCCGACAAACCATTATCTCGTTCAATTTGAAGGAGTAGGACTTTTGGAAAACAATATAAAGAGGATCCAATCGCAGCCCGCATTGCTGTCGATAAGAGATAATTGCCTTTAACCCCTAATTTCTGAGAATGGACCGGCTGAGCTCGCGCATTTCCGCCAAGACTCTTGATACTAAGATTCCAAGATCTCACAACTTTATCGCCCAGATATTAGCACCAATCTAGGCCAAACCTACATCAAATCCCAGAGAAATACGCCGAGCTTATGAAAGATTTCAAGTCTGCTGATCTTTTAATGCAAATCCTGGATCCCCAGAGGATAGACTTACTCGATTCGATTAAGCCATGTGTACTATGTTTTGTTTTTTAATCAACCCTTTGTCTAGTGGTAAGATGCTCTTATCTTTGGTTTTCGTTGGTATTGTCCAGGGGTGTAAAGTGGACTTAACAATTGATCGTTACCCCTAACGGAGGGGTTTTACACTGTTTGTCAATATAGCCACTTCATGTACGTAAATGCAAAGTTTCAACGCTTAAGCGACAATCGCGACGACAGTTCTGGGCCTTGCATATATACCTTCTAACTTCAACATAACGCCTTGTCCTTTGAGTGCAACGCAATATTGTGCTACTTCTGGTAACCAGTTAACTATTCAATTCAATTGATAATCAACGACTAGTTAACCTGAGAAACCCCAAAGTTAAAGAAACTACAAATCTCAATGCCTTCTGAGCCAAGTATAATCCGACTAGCGTGGACGACGCATCGAAGAGAAATAAACGATGTATCCGAAAAATTAAGCTTTTCTGATCGGTTCGCCAATATTTGGTAGTCGGCCCTTAGTTCCATGCCGAGCGGGTCCTTAATTGGAAATAATTACGGAATCCATTACTACGGATTCTGAATGGATTGTTGAGTTGAATCTTGATATTCCCGGCGGAGGTTCTCTTCTGCGCTCTGGCCCACTTATTGGGCGGTTGGGTGCAGTAGCGTCGTCGGAGTTGTGCAAGAAGAATTGATTTTTCCTACACACCAAGTAAAGGGGATAAAGTTAACGAGAGAACCAACAACAGAATTCGTAGCGAAGAAGAAGCAACTCCTGGAATTGGGTATACACGGCACTACTATGTACTAATTAGCGCATGTGTGCATGCGTAGTTGATCTCTACATACTATTTGTGTCTTTGACAGGAAATGGCTGGCTTTTTGTATCTAGCTTAGTTCGGATTTCATCTCGTTTGAGAGAGTTCCAATCTTTTCAATGGTAACTTCAACTATGTCACCATTCTGCAGGTATCTTGGAGTAGCCATTCCCATGGCTACTCCGCTAGGAGTGCCGGTCATGATTATAGTACCTGCTTCGAGAGTAGAGCCTTGGCTGATGAAGGCTATGATTCGACTGACGTTGAAAAGCAAGTCGCTAGTATTTGTATCTTGGCGTACTTCACCGTTGATTCTGGTCTCAAGGTGCAGGTTTCCCGGGTCGGAGATGATCCGAGTGGAAACAAGGGCGGGTCCTAACGGTGCGAACTTATCGAAGCTCTTAGAGAAACACCATTGAGGAACACCGCCAGCTAACTTCGGATCCCGCTGCCATTTTCGCGCTGAAACGTCATTACCTGCGACGTACCCAGCAACATGTTCCAATGCATCCTCCTCTTTGATGTCCTTGCCGGTCTTGCCAATCACAACGCATAGTTCGCCCTCGTAGTCAAGCTGGTTGTCCTGGGCAATGGCGGGGATCGGAACTGCTTCACCGTAGTCTGCAATACATGTCGATGCTTTAAAAAACACTGACGGAAATGGTGGTGGCGTTCTTCCTCCTTCTTTGATATGCTTCATATAATTCAATCCAATACACTTGATGATTGGGACATCTGATGGAGTTAAAGGTCCAAGTAATGTCTTGACCTCTACAACTTCATTCTCTATAAGTTTTGCCTCTGAAGAGAAAATCCCCTCGGAGACATCGACTAAAGTTGCAGAAAGTGCTTTTCCAGCCTTGACATGCTGGCCAATGTCAACATTCAGGTCTACTAATGGCTCACCATACAGAATTCTACCATCATTGGCAATAAATCTAATCAATTTATTCCACTGCGCCATTTCCGTTTCGGTTTATTTATTTTATCCGATCAAGATTATGAGGGGTTATCAAGCTATTTATTATGTGTGGTTCGGTTCGTATTTTCACATATCGGATGGACCTCCGCTAGCAGTCGGAGGCTTATCCGCTACTTCACCCCCGCGAATATAAAACACATCCTTGCCATTTCTTCGACCAATACACTGACACTAGAATAACTTGAAAAGAAATAATGACTTTGGATGTATCTGATAATGGGTATGGGAGAGATGACGAGAAAGAAGAACTTCTAGCGTCATTGAAGCCGCACCAGGTTGAATCTCTTTGGTCTGTTATGGAGGCTATGGTACCTCCGGTGCCTTGTCCTCGAGCCGAGTCAACAATTTGGAAATACAAGGATTTAAAACCTCTGTTGTTGGATGCTGGTAGATTAGTTCAGGCCGAAGAGGCTGAGCGACGAGTACTTATGCTAATTAATCCTGCTCTTAAAGCGCCCCAAACTACTGACACGTTGTATGCGGGACTCCAATTGATAAATCCTGGTGAAACTGCAAGAGCTCATCGCCATCTTGCATTTGCTCTGAGATTCATTATTGAAGGAGATGGGGGCTTTACTGCTATTGACGGAAAGAAACTTTATATGAAACGAGGTGATATGATTCTTACTCCTCGATGGACCTGGCATGACCATGGTAATGAAGGCTCTGCTCCTATGATCTGGCTTGATGGCTTGGATCTCCCTATTTTTCAAGCTATTCCAGTGAATTTTGCTGAAGGGTATCATGAGAATCGGTTCCCCAGCACACCTGAAACTGGTGAGACTCTTCTCAAAGTTCCCTGGTCCAAAGTGGAGAAAACTCTGAACTCGTCACAAGAACCCGCTGCAGTGTATTCATATGACTTTTCTAATAACCCAATATCCTCTGTTATTGGTGCACATGCCGAACGAATCGACCCCCAATCTTCATCAGTTTCAAGATTTGAAAGTTGCTCGTTCGTATTTCATGTCTACGAAGGCTCAGGTCACACAATAATCAAGCATTCGGCCGACGAGTCTGTCAGACTGGACTGGAACAAATCCGATACATTATGTATCCCTCATTGGTGTGAGTTTGAGAATTTCAATGATGGCGAATCTACAGCATATTTGTTTGCATTCTCGGATGCGCCATTACTTAGAAACCTGGGGATTTACAGAAAGAAGTGAATTTAAGTTATATAAAGATGTAAATCAATTGATCTTAGCTAATGAAAATCCCTCGGGGATATCTTTCTCAAAAAGAGTCCTAGCGGGGCTGAAGTCTGCAATGCTGGAATCTAAAAGTGTTGGTCTAACAAATACAACTTCCCCGTCATATTTCATCGGCATTGTCATAATAGTACAACCGCAGTCCCGACAAAAGTATTTCCGTTTTGGTGCCCCACTTGTAGTCCTGAAAGTAGTGTAGTACGATAATGATTCATTTTTATCCACTACTGAGATATCTTTGTATTTGAATTTAGCAATGACCTGGCCTATATTACCGGAGTTTTTTCGGCAGTCGGAACAGTAACACATTATTGAGACATTCTCGGGCCCACCAGGTAATTCCAACTTAATCGACCCACAGAGACAACTGCCTGAACTGCGAGTCATTCCGTAAATGTGTCTTTAAGAAAATTGAGTTCATTTCGTTGACCCTCGGTCGCAATATATAAACGGGTGCGTGAGACTAATCCGTAAATTGTTGCGGAACTTCATCCGCCAAGTTTTCTCTTCTTCTCCATACTCCAACTCCGGTCATGGGCTCGCAGTCGCCCAACGAAGCTCCATCGTCTAAACGAAGTCGCGAAAGAACAGAATTTGCCTGTGAATATTGCCGTAAACGGAAAGCTAAATGTGATGGTACAAGGCCGTGCTCCAGATGTATAAGCAAGAATCAAGAGTGTGTTTATAAGGACCGATCTGGGAATGAATACTTGAGAGTGTTGGAGCGACGGTTAAGAGAACTCGAAGACCGTGATCTTCCTCATAAACTGCCAACTGATACTACTCCGCCTATATCTGATGCAAACTCTGATGTATCCCGGGTTGAACCGTCCTTGGTGGACCAGGAGGCGTCTCCAATCGCCATTTTAGACGATAGTGGGCCGGAGATACTCAGAGAGACCCTAGATGAGGCGCCACCAGATGCTATGGGAGCTGCTATTCCGCACTCTGATGAGCACCATAGCTTCTACGGTAGCTCTGCTGCTGTATCTTTTATGCAGCTTGTCGATGCTGCTGCTTCCCGAAGAAGAGATTCAACTGTCAGGCACAATCCGTATGGCGGATCGTCGGCGAATTGTATTGCCGGGGCAAAACAAAATCGCTATGAAATGATTACCGGTTCAGGTCCTGCTGTTGCAGACCTTGAATACTTGGCTGACAGCCTTGTTCTGCCGCCAAGAAGAATGGCTGATCAATATGTGGAGTTTTACTTCACTTACGTATACAATCTATACCCATTCCTTCATCAACCATCATTCATGAAATCATACAACATGGTTTGGTCAGGTGTAAATATTTCAAAGGAAGTCATGCTTTATTACTGTATTTTAAATATTATTTTTGCATTTGGTTGCAATCTTGCGCCGGACCTCACTGTCGACAAGCAAGCGGCGTCAAAAAAATACTTTGAGCGAGCCAAAAAGTTATTGCATTTCGATCTTCTAGATGATGGATCGCTTATTCTACTTCAGGCTCTTATTTTGACTGGTCAGTACCTGCAGGCAACCACGAAGCCAGGCAACTGCTGGAATGCAGTTGGCGAGGCAATAAGAGTCGCACTTAGTTTAGGGTTGGACAGGGAATCTGAAATTGCAAAGCGACCAAGTAAGATTGAACAGGAGGTGTGCCGGAGATTATGGTACGGCTGCTTTGTTCTGGATCGAATGCTGGGTATGACTTTTGGAAGAAGAATGGCAATCTCACAGCAGTATTCTACTGCCTTGCCAGCATTTGTTGATGATGAAGTAATAACTGATGGTGGAATTGAAATGCAGCCCGCGTCTTTACCATCAATATTTCTCTTTTTCCAACAGACAATTAAACTCTATGGAATACTTGAAGAGGTCCTCAAAACTCTTTATGATTGTCCTGCGGGGTTCACTACTGATTGTAGTCAATCAAGATTAGTGACTCTTAAGCACATATTCGCTCTGGCACACAAAATGGAAACATTCAAGTCAGAAATACCGAAAGCATTGCGAATCGAGAATGGTAAATCGGTATCTCGTCAAATCCCATTTCTTAGGCAGAGTAATATTTTACATCTGCGCTATTGGCATATCCAGATCATGCTCTGCCGACCAGTACTACTACCTGATCCTGCACAGCGCAAGAATACTGATGAGTTTTCTATTCTGTCTTCTGCAACTGAGAGGTCTCTATCAGACTTGTGTGTGAGGGCATCCTTAAACATTATCAATCTAATCGACGAGTTCAAAGATACGAGTGAGATCCCTGCATGGTGGTATACTATATTTTATGTGTATACAGCGGCCATCGTCCTGCTGGCCGCACAGCTCTTCAGCTATAGTGGTTCTGGTGTTGATATCCAAGCCATGGAAGAAGGTTGGCAGCGTGCTATAGAGCTTCTGAGAAAGTTTGAAATTTATGGTCCCTCAGCGGGCCGCTGTCTCAGAGTATTGCAATTAGTCCATCATAAGGTCTCTGCTATGGCACAGCCTGAAAACAGGCAAGGCTTTGATACCCTTCCTGAAAATCTTGATATGAATATAAACATGAGTCCAGATACTGGGATGCTATTTAACATGCTGAACGAGCAAACGGGCCCAATCTCCGACGAGGACTTAGAAGAACTAATTCGGCTAACTGCCCCAAATCTTTCAATGTCCATATGATTTCAATGTCCATATGAGTTCAATGTCCATATGATTTCAATGTCCATATGATTTTTTTAATTTATTATGTTATTCCTATGTAATGTATTAGTTCAGTTCGGATTTATGAGCTTCTACCCACCGTTCGCCCTCCGCATGGCCGTCATACAGAAACAAAGCATCCTTGCGCTTTTCATCTGCCCAAAATGTTGGGTTCTTTGGTCCCATTATTTTAGAGTCCTCATCCCTTTGGATTTGTTCAGGGCCATCGTACAGATGCCATACTCTTGCATGCTTACCACCCGTTACTTGCATATTACTCGCCCTGGGTTTCCTGAGCTTCTCATACGCATCAGCAAGTATTTTAATTTGATCCTTATTGGTAATGTGAGAGAATAACGATCCCAGTACTCCCGAATCCTCGATTGCCTGAGCAGCACCTTGAGCTACGTAAGGAAGCATTGGATGACACGAGTCACCTAAAAATATTACTTTACTGGCAACCCAGGTATCAAGAGGAGAGTGATCCATCAGCTTTCCTTTCAAAACTGTATCGCACAAGTTTAGCAGTTTGGTCACAATGGGGTTCCAACCTTTAAGCTGGCCTCTAATTTCATTAGGGTCTCCGTAGTCAAGCCAGCTTTCTGTAGACTGTCCCTTGTCAGTCACACAGATAACTACATTATAAAGCTCCTTGTTCCTGATAGGATATCCGATCAAATGGCAATCAGGTCCGCACCAATTAGATGTCTTTGGGTTGAATATCAGGTCCTTAAGATCCGGATCATCAAGCAGAAGCTCTGAAGGGATGTTGTATCTCCAAGCTGCTTCGCCAGTATCACGAGGTTTGTCGTCAGCTCCAAAATAGCTTTGTCTCGCCTTGCTTTTGACTCCATCAGCTGCAATAATAAGATCGGCATGGAATTTAGTCCCGCCTTCTATTGTAATACCTTGGTGCAGTGAAATCCCAGCCAGTCACATGGCTGCCAGTAATCACAGGTATACCAAGACCTTTTACTGCCTTCAGAAGCGCGTTTTGATAGTCGGACCGGTGCACCTGATAGTAGGGCGATCCGAACTTATCAGCGTTGAGGTCAAATGAGCACAATGGCTGGTTATTCTCCCATCTAAAGATCGCATACTTCGCCGGTTTACAAGGCTTCAAATCCTGCAGATCGACTCCCCAACGTGTGAGGAGTCTGGTTGCATTCGGAGGAACCTGGATCCCTGCTCCGACTTCAGATAATACTTCGGTCCTTTCATATACCCTCACATTGTGACCAGCATGGAACAATGCCAGAGCTGCTGACAGTCCACCGAGTCCAGCACCAACAACTATCACATCAAGTTTCAATGTAGTTTGTGTCATGTTCTCCAATTAGACTTTAGTCTCTGTCCGATTAGCTTTTGGCTAAGGTTCGGTCTTATGTTTAATTTCAAACTAATCCGTTTACCCCACTCCATGTGTCGCAACGGCGGCTTCTGTCCCGTTCACCGTCACACCCGTAACCTTCGCGCGGAAAGCCTCCTTCTCCCCTTCTAAGTCCTGCAGGCAGCAGCAAAACCAGGCAGGCTTTCCAGGTGAACAGGCAGGCTGAGGTGCCTCGCTCATTATCACTCTAGAATATTACCTTGAAAGGATATTCGGGGACCTGGAAGACAAAATGTGCTGAACTCTAGAGGTGTCTAAATATTCCACCAACAAACTATTGACATACGGGAACAGCAAATATACCAAACTTACGAGCTTGAAAACTGATCAAATCCCAGTTGTTGAAACTTGCTGTTCGGCGTTGAGCTATATACGAACTCAGGCGGCAAGGCTGTCTCGCATTCCGGTAGCGGAGTCGCAACTCCGGCATCGTTCTGAACACAGACGGAGTTATTTTCGTTTATACATACGGCTGGTTATTTGCAACAGAAGGCACAAGTTTTGTCGCTATCAACTGGATCAGAGCATACCCAACCAGATCATAGTATTGACCATGTGCTGAGCAGGAGGAAGACCTAGACTATAATGATCTTATCGCAGATCTGACTTGACCTGAAACTTGCAAGGTAACATGCGCTTTGTGTGGGATCTACTCACGATCGCAGACTTGAGAAATGATCATCTCTATCCCCCGCCGATAAGACTGGCGATGATCCTCATTGATTTCTATATGTGCACAAATGTAGTAACCGGCATCTCACCGTGAGTCGGCAATATTTTGAGGGTCGGATGATATCTGTCTTTCCCTTTTTTCTGCCTTTCTTGGAGTGACTTCTTGAATTCAATTTCAAAATGGGTGATATCGAGGAAGCTAAAGTTGTAACTTATGAGGAAATCGACGAGAAAAAGGTTGAACTAATCTCAGATTCTGAACATCTGAAGAGGGGCCTGAAGCAGCGTCATATCCAGATGATTGCCCTGGCTGGCACCATAGGTACGGGTCTATTTCTGAGTTCTGGCTCGTCGCTGTACAAAGGTGGGCCTGTAGGTGTACTTCTGGGATATGGATTCATGGGGACGCTTCTTATTATGTCTCAGTTTTGTATGGCAGAGGCTTCAACTCTTATGCCTGTAACTGGAAGCTACGTGAGACATGCTAGTCATTTCGTAGATGAAGCTCTCGGGTTTGCTCTTGGATGGAATGTCGTCTACAGTAACTGTGTCTCGAATCCCGGTGAGGTAGTTGCGGCCGCTGTACTGGTAGGCTATTGGACTGATATCAGCTCTGGAGTTTGGATGACAATCGTTATTGTCTTGTTGCTCTTCACAAATTTGTATATGATTGAGATATTCGGTGAGATAGAGTTTATTTGTGCAATGCTAAAGATTATCCTGATCTGCGGTCTGATCATCATTGGGCTTGTAATTGATCTCGGCGGGGCCCCTCACGTTGATCGTATTGGATTCAGATATTGGAAGGATCCTGGACCATTCAATACGGGGTATCTTGATGTCGGATCCCCTTCCTTGAATGGGTTTCTCGGGTTTTGGACGGTAGTGAACGTTGCTGCCTTTTCTTTTGCCGGAATTCAAAATGTGGCTATAGCCGCTGGAGAGCTTCAAAATCCTAGAACCAACATCCCTAAGGCTGCCAAGCGAGTTTTTGTACGTGTTCTTGTGTTTTATATCCTTCTTCTGTTTGTTGTTGGACTTATCGTACCATACAGTGACCCGAGAATCGTGAATGGCGCTGGTGATGCTTCATCTTCGCCATTTGTTATTGCAATTGAGCGAGCGCAGATTAAGGCTCTTCCTTCTATCGTCAATGCAGTGGTGCTAACTTCAGCATGGTCGTCTTGTAATCAAGGTGTTCTCAACTCGTCTCGTGCATTATTTGGACTAGCTATGAAAGGTCACGCTCCAAAGTTCTTCTTGAAGACATCTAGAAAGGGCCTCCCTATCTATTGTGTGGCATTCTGCTGTATGTGGCTATGTCTGTGTTATCTCTCCTTGCAGAGCACTGCAGCGATAGTTTTCAACTGGTTCCAGAATCTTACTTCGTCATCTGCTCTTATTATGTGGATCTGTATTGGAATTAATCATATTTTCATGACCAGGGCTCTCAAAGTTCAGGGATACAGCAGAAAAATGCTTCCCTTTACCTTCCCTGGCTCAGTTGCGTTTGCCTGGATTTCGTCTATTGGCTGCTCTCTTGTCCTTCTCTTCGGTGGGTTCCAAGTTTTCCTTAGTGGCCACTGGGATGTTTCTGTATTTTTTAGCTCTTACTTCAGCATTCCCTTTTTCCTGGGCCTTTATTTAGGTTATAAGTTTATTGTCAGGACTCGCATCATTAAGCCAGAAGATGTGGATTTGGACAGTCTCTTCATGGATATCGCTGCTCATCCAGAACCAGAACCGCCAAAGTTGCGAGGATGGAGAATATTGACCCTGCTCTGGTCTTAAGCTAAATCAGTTTGGTAATTTTATTCCTATATAGCTTTGAAGATGAATTATGATAGAAGAAGGCACCTTAATTGTATTAAAGCTTAACGGGACTGACACCTGTTGCCGACGTTTCCCCAAAGAGTACATCCAGAGCGCCTCTAAATGCCTCTGCAGTTGGTTCATAGGCACATATATAGGTCGATATTGTGTCCTTATACTCATCGGACATGTAGTCGTAGGGAACATCAATAGAAATGACTGCTACTGGTTTACCTGATTTAGCAAGATGTTCAGAAACTGATTTCTGAAATTTGAATAGCGTAGCGTTCCGACTAACAATTATGATACGATCAACTTTGGATATCTCAGCGTCATGGATGTCGACTGCATCCTCCGGATCATAGCCCAATTTGACTACTGATACTTCCTTATCCTCCAGAGTCTGCCAGAGAATTGGAGGAATATACCTCGGGTTCCTGCGAATATTGACACCGCCAATAATATCTGTAACTGGCCGGCTCGGCATTACAAAGGCAACTTTTTCGCCCTTCCTAAAAGGAACAGAAGCCGAATCTAACCGTACTACAGTCGTACACTGATCGTATATCTCTTGCATCTGAACCATATCTTGGGCCAACACCTTTTGGTCTAAATCAGCCGGAGTCCTGAATTGCAGGGCATCATCCCACGTTAGGTACTGATCTTTCAACTTGCTGACTTTTGCAAGTGATTTGGAGATGCTTTCTCTTGATACATTACCGTCCATAACTGCTTCATACATGTTTTTCAATCCGCCAACTTGTCTGTCGAAACGGTGACATATCATGATACAGTCAGATCCCGCCGAGAGAGCCATCCGGGCACCCGTTTCAGATGTATAAGGCACTGAGATTGCATCCATTTCCAAGCAGTCTGTTATTACCAACCCCTTGTATCCGAGAGTTTCTTTCAAGTATTTGGTTGCAGATGGAGAAACTGAGCAGGGAAGTCTATCACCCAGCGCAGGAATAATGACATGAGCCATCATTATTGAGTCAACATTCTCCAAGACACCCTTTTTGAAAGGAACCAGCTCGCATTCTTCAAGATCTTCAAAGCTCTTCTCAATAAGGGCTGTGCCATGATGAGAATCAATAGCAGTATCTCCATGTCCGGGGAAATGCTTCATTGATGCGACCACCTTCCCGTCATGTAAACCTTTTGCCGTCTGGCAGGCCAGCTCTGCTACCATAATTGGATCATCACCAAAGCTTCTTACGCCCACCACAGGATTCTTGGGATTGGAATTGACATCTGCTACCGGGGCATAGTCGTATTGGACTCCGTAGAATCGAAGATATTTGGCTGCGCTTAACGCAACTTTATAAGCGCTTTCACCAGACCCAGATGCGCCCAGTGTCATGGCTCCCGGGAATTGAGGAGATTCTGGAGGATATATTCGCGACATCAATCCATTTTCCTGATCCATACTTATGAACAGAGGATGCTTGTGGCCAGCATCTTTTGCGAGTTGTTGCAAGTCCCGGGTCAGCTTCAGGAGCTGCTCACCGTCTTTGAAGTTTCTGACACTGAGAATCACATTACCCACACGGTATTTGGCAATTAGCTCTCTAATACACTCGTCCGGTGTATGTCCTTTAAAGCCCACAATTAGAAGCTGGTAGTAAATGTCAGACAAGATTCCGCAGGTGGCTGCCGCCAACTCTGAGCACAATACGCGCACTTACTTGGCCCAATTGCTCCAGTAGAGCCTTATCTTCGAAATCAGCCCCCATTACTGGGAATATGGAGGTTTAGTAATCTTTAAATCGTTCGTAACTTCGCTGGACGCACTTTAAATAGCTGAAATCCGACTTTTCAGGGATCCTTGGCGTGCAGACGTTACCGTAACACTGATGTTACAGTTTAACTAAACTAGTGCAGATCCCCTGCAGATCATAAATCTTAACCCCCCACCGCATCCCCAAAGGCACCCGCAAAACCCTTCCAAACTCGAAGCTCCGAAGAAATCCCGCAAGATCGAATACGAAAGAATAGCCGTATATTGACTACTTTGGATCCGTGGTCTATATGCTAAATGATTGAAATGAGTTGTAATGTCAAGTTTCGTCAGGATATGAACGTTGTTGCTGGTATGGCTCGGTTGGATGCACTGGAATGACGCTCTACGCCAGCTTTTTCGCAATCCAACGATAGGAGTCCGATCTACGATGAATATCAGCGACTTTATCGGCAAGATATGATCCTTCCTGCGGGGTCTACCCCCTCCGTGTTACAATTGATAACTGGCCCCCGCCTGTCACCTCGAACTGAGAAAGTGGAGACGTCTGAAAGCCTATATAACTGCACTCTCACATGCAAATGGTCATGATCAGAGGCTACCTACAGAACGATGTCAGAAGTAACCATGGATCAACCTCACGAGGTTGGCGAACATATCAGCAAGAATGTGGTTGAGACTTATGTCGAAGAGAACGAAGGGCTGCGAGAAACAGTTCTCCAAGGATCAAATGCTATGGCAGAGGCGAGGCTGATCAACCCTCCCAAGCCGTTTAGCAGGAACTCCTGTAGGCTCTATATGATTGCTTTGATTGGTCTTCTTGTTGGTACCATGACTGGTATTGACGAGAGTATTATGGGTAGCTTTCTGGTGATGAAACCTTTCCAAAAGACTTTTGGAGCAGAGGTAGATGGAGCTAAGGCCGGTTATCTAACAGCAATGTTTCAGATCGGATCTGTGTGCTCTCTTCCATTTGTTGGAGAAGCCCTCGATAGATATGGAAGACGTTTCGGCCTCTTGCTGGGGTGCCTGTTTGTGGTTCTGGGAACTGTATTACAAGGTACGTCAGGAATTCATGGAAGCCTCGCTCAGTTTCTGGCGGGACGATTTTTCCTCGGGTTTGGCACCAATATTGGCCTTGCTGCAGGTCCTACTTATATTGTCGAGATATCACATCCTCAATACAGAGGTGTGTTAACTGCTCTCCAGAGCGCGACTCAGAACTTTGGTGGTTTCGTCGGTGCACTCTGCACCAGATTAACTGTGAAATATGACAGTAATACATGCTGGCTGATTCCGGTCTGGCTACAAATTATCCCTGCTGCTATTATTATCACTTTTGTTTACTTCATCCCTGAGACGCCCCGTTGGTTGTATACCCACGGTAAGACAAATGAAGCAATAAAGTTTTTAACCACATACCATGGTGAGGACGATCCTACGAATGCCTTTGTCCAGCTGGAAGTTGTTGAATTCGAAGCAGAACTAGATCTGAACGGATCAGATAAAGTCTGGTGGGATTATAGGTGTTTGTACAATACCAGAGCTGCTAGGTACAGAATGCTTAATAACCTGATTTTCGTGACTTGGGGAAGTGTCAGTTCTGGTGGAATCAGTTACTTTGTTGGCGCCTTCTTTCAATCTGCAGGCATTACCGACCCTGCCACTGTTTTGAACTATAACTTAGGAAATGCCATTCAGAGTTTTTTGTCATCCTTCTTAGGATCTGCTCTGTGTGAATATCTTGGCAGACGAATGGTCTTGCTGCCTACTCTTATGGGTATGTCTCTCTCGTGGGCAGCTATCGCAGCCTCTACTGCAATGGTTGTCAAAGGAAAGGGAAGAAGTGCAGCGCTCTCTGGTATTGCTTTCTATTACATTTTTAACATTATATACTGTATTGGAATAACTCCATTGCAGGGTATCTACGCCAGTGAGCTTCTCTCTTATGAGCAAAGAGCAAAGGGTACTGCAATTTCAAGGTTTGTTGTGAATGCAACTGGCCTGATTAACCAGTTTGCAACTCCCATTGCGTTGCAAAACATTGGCTACAAGACATATATTATTTGGTCCTGCTGGAATGCTTTTGAATTCGTCGTTTCGTACTTCGTAAGTGTGGAAACCAAAGGTTTCACTTTGGAGGAATTGAATCAAGTTTTCGAGGCTCCAAACCCCAGAAAGATGTCAACTCGAAAGAGACATGTCATGGTATCGTCCAATGGTAATGTCATTGAAGATAAGCTTGCATGAAACTTTTTATATATGATGAGCTAGTTTAATATTATTGAGTGCCGAGCATCTTTTTCCAATTCCAACATCATCTGTATGAGAGTATATGCCACGAAGCTGGCCCTGATTCAGCCGCAGTTGTAATCTTGTAATCTTGTAATCTTGACACTGGTACGCCAGCCAAGCTAGATAAGATGGGGTACATAACATTTTACTGCATATCCCTTGAGATTTCGGCGAACTGAACGAGGAGGGGGTAGATAAGTGGGCACCGACAAATTCGGCGAGTTTCGCCGACCTGTCAAGTTGTCGGAGGGGGTATAACGTGTGGGGAACTCAACGCTATAAATCGGAAGTTATCTTAAATCAGGGTGCAGCGCCAAAGATAAGATGCATGTCAAATTGGGTATCGAAGTTTTCCTGGAAGATAAACTAGGCCAAATCAAGGGCAAAAATGTTGGTATTATAACTAACCAGACTGGACTCCTGTCTGATCTCACGTTGAATGTTGATCATATAACGAAGAGTTTAAGCTCAGAAGTGAATCTGAAAGCCATATTCGCGCCAGAGCAGGGATTTCGAGGTAATGAACAAGCTGGCTACTCTAGTGGTGGTTATATCGACCCACAGTCAAAGCTTCCGGTGTACACTCTATACCAGAAAACACCGGCGGAGATTAACCAAATCCTTGATGACGCAGGTATAGACACAATTCTCTATGATATTCAAGATGTTGGTTCTCGATTTTACACATACATATGGACCATGTCAGATACGCTAGAAGCCATAGCTGGTACTGACAAAACGTTAATTGTCATGGATCGGCCAAACCCGCTTGGCGGGGTAGAAGTGGATGGGCCTGTTGTCCATGAGGGTTATGAAAGTTTTGTTGGCAGGTACAAGATTTCAGTTATTCACGGCATGACTACAGGAGAGTTAGCATGTATGTTCAATGACAAATTTATCCGCGAGAAACTTGGTAAATGTGCAAAAATGGAGGTCATTTGGATGAAGGACTGGAGTCGTGATATGTTTTATGATGATACGGGGCTTCCTTTCATATTCCCGTCAGTAAATCTTCCGACTCTCGCCAGCGTTTTAGTGTATCCCGGTCAAGGATGGTTTGAAGGGCTTGACATATCCGAGGGTCGTGGGACTACCCATCCTTTCGAGATTGTTGGTGCTCCGTACATGGACTACAAAATGGCTAATGTCCTGAATCGCAAATCTTCTCCTGGAACTCATTTCTTTGAATCTCACTTCACACCGACATTCAAGAAATTCGCTGGCGAGGCCTGTGTGGGAGTGCAACTATATATCACGGACCGCAAGAAATATAAGGCCCTCAGATCGGCCTTAGATATTATCACAACTTCTCGAGACCTATATCCCGGTAAGCTCCAATTTGGTAAAACATTTGATATCCTCACAGGCTCGTCATACGTAAGAGACTCGTTGGTAGCTGGACTTGAAACTGACGTTATCATTGCCGGATGGCAGGAAGAGCTTGAGGTTTTCAGGAACTTGCGTTCAAAGTACTTACACTATTGAATAATCTCCAAACATCGTACTAATCTAATCGAGCTACTCTCACAAATAAATTCATAGTGCCCTAATACTTGCAAATCACATCTACTAGGACTTGAACTTTCTGTTCCTGGGTTATCTTGAGTGCTCGCTTAAGAGCGCTGTCCAAGTCAGACGGAGAACTAATCCTTATTCCGACTCCTCCATGTGCCTCCACAAGCTTATCCCACCTTGCATTTGAGGTTAAGTCCGCTAAAAACTTACCGCCATCTTTTCCTGCTTTGCCTTCCGCGTACATGGATAATGTAGAATTTCTTACTGCTCCATAAGTTGCATTATTGAATATAATCGTAATAACTGGCAGCCTATGGGTATCAGCAGTCCAGTGGCATGCAGAAGGATTACAAAACATATAAGCACCGTCGCCCATAATTGATATAACCGATTTATCCGGATTTGCCAGTTTAATTCCAAGACCTGCCCCGAGCGCCCATCCTAATCCACCAGCAGGACCAAGTCTGAAATAAGTACCCGGCTTGGATCTTGAGCAAAATCCAGTTCTGAGAGGATACTCATCAACAATAATTGAGTCTTGAAAGATGTCCCCAATTCTCTGGCTGAGATATTCTGGAGATATAAACGTCTGCTCGGCTTGAGTTTTCATCATCGCATTTACTGCAGAAACTGAAGCGGCCCTGCGAGTGTTCTGTAACTCCCGTCGGTATGAAACGTTAGAGAGCGTAGTAGCTGTTGAATCACTTGACAGATATTCTTGGAGTAATTGCAGAAATGTACCAACACTACATGTTAGAGATAAGTGGCTTGGAAAGCTTCGTATCGGATACTGAGAGTAACTGGGATCTACCCCAACGTTGACAACCCTAGCAGAGCTTTTTGGCTGTACCAACTTAGGAATCCATGGCACATCGGATTCAAGGACAATTATCAAGTCAGCATCTTTAACTAGGTCTTTGGAGTCAAACCCTGCGTGCATAGCGTGTTTGGTGTCCATACACAAAAACTTTGGGTTATATGCCACCACCGGAATAGCCATTTTGTCCGATATTGTTTGAAGCAGTTCCACCTCCTGTTCAGTCTTTCCTGACCCACTCGCTATTATCATTATATTTTTACTTTCAGAAATCAATTGAGCGACTTCTAAGACAATCTTAGGATTTGGCCACGCTGGAGCTGGTATTCCTCTTGAAACTTCTAGGGATACCCCTGTCTCAAATTTAGCTGCGAGAACTTCTCGAGGCAGTGTTAGATAAGCTGGCATCTGTGGTGATGCGTTCATAAGCTCGAATGCTCGTCCAACCACATCGACAGTCTGAGAAGGCTCTCGAAGTTCGTAGTCCCACTTGACCCATTCACGAACCATGCTCGCCTGATCAAACATCTCTTGAGCCCAGTGAATAGGTCTATCCCTGCATCCAGATTTACCGATTTCTGTTATTGGGTTCCTACCAGCACACAAGAGAATTGGAATCCTATCTCGACTGGCATCCGCCAGAGCATTAATAGTGTTCGCAGTTCCAACGCTCACGTGAACCATAACCACCTGTGCCTGCCCCGTAGCCAGAAAATAACCATGAGCCATTGTAACCGCCAGGTTCTCGTGAGGAACTATAACCGCATCGGGGACTGATGTTCCACTTTGTGCAGCGCTGTAGAATGCTTCAATTACTGGTGGGAAGTCTGTCCCTGGATTGCAAAAGAACTTCGTGACACCGTTCTCCGATAACGACTTCAAGAAAATGTCTGCAGCGGTAGTATCAGGCATACTTTTAAGTTGAGGAAGGAAGAAGACAATACGGAAAGATCAAGTTTATGAATCACTTGCAAATGAAAGTTAATTCCACTTACTCAGCTATGCCGTTGTTTGGGGATATTTGGGCGGAAGGGGATCCGTCGACTTTGTCTTGACCCCGCTTTTATTCCGAGAAACACCGGCCGATAAAGTGTATATCTTGAGTGAGACTCAAAGACAGGCAGCTCGAAAACAACACCGAGAATGACTGTGAGCAAAAATAGCATTAGAAGTGATAGTGGATATATTATTTCGGGAGAAGAAAACTTCGTTAGCGAAGAATATATTAACGTGTGCAATCCATTGAGTGGAGAGCTGCTTTACAAAAGTGCTGCTGTGAATCTAGAAAATTGCGAAGAAGCTGTGCGTTCGGCCCAAAGCGCATTTCAGTTGTGGTCCAAGACTTCACCTTCACAGAAAAGGAAAATATTTCTCAAGGCAGCTGATATTCTAGAGAGTAGAATTGATTATGTCAGGAGTCTCATGACCGAGGAAATTAATGCCACCCAGTTCTGGGCAGATTTCAATGTATACCAAGGCGCCTCTTTGCTCCGTGAAGTTGCGGGACTAGCAACTCATGTCAAAGGAGAAGTGGTTCCGGCCGATAGACCTGGTACTCAGATTCTTGTTCTAAGAGAGCCAGCAGGGATTGTGTTCTCAATTTCCCCATGGAATGCACCAATACAGCTTTCGCTAAGAGCAATCGCTACTCCCCTGATTTGTGGCAATTCGGTCATCTTGAAACCCTCAGAGTTCACCCCAAAGTCTCAAAAACTAGCTGTAGATATCCTCATAGAGGCCGGTATGCCTGCTGGGGCGATCACTTTCCTTCCAATGCTTCCTAAAGATGCGCCTGCTCTAACCAAATGGATGATTGAGCAAAAGGAAGTACGAAGAATAACTTTTACTGGCAGTGATAAGGTAGGAAGAATTATTGCGACGGTTGCTGCCCAGAATCTTAAGCAATGCGTACTTGAACTTGGCTGTAACGCACCAGTAATTGTACTGAAGGACGCAAACCTAGAAGAAGCGGCTGCTTCTGTGTGTTTCGGTGCTATGGCGAATTCTGGACAGATATGTATGTCTACTGGCCGTGTGGTTATTGAACAAGATGTAGCCGACAAGTTTATTGAGTTACTTAAGGCAAAAGTACAGGCACTTAAAACTGGAAATCTTCTTACGGAAAGCGTCCAAGTTTCGGGCTTGTTTTGTCGATCCTCTGCTGAGAGGATTGTTTCACTTCTGAAATCCGCGAAGGCCGCTGGTGCCTCGATAGTCTTGGGCGGCTTAAAGAATAACGGGACGTTAGTCGAACCGCATATCGTGGACCTGATTGACAGAACGATGGAAATATATCACACAGAGGTCTTTGGTCCGGTAGTTTCTATTATCAGAGTCTCAAGTGAGCAGGAGGCACTGGAGGCTGCAAATGACTCTGAGTTTTCGCTCTGCGCTAGTGTTTATACACAAGATTTGTACAAAGGAATAGAAGTTGCTCGGAGCATTCGTGCAGGCTCAGTACATATAAATGGTCCTACTGTATATGCTGAGCCTACAATTCCTAATGGCGGCGTTGGAGGCGCCAGTGGTTACGGGCGTTTTGGGGGAATCCACGGAATTGATGAATTTGTCGATAAACGTAACTTAACCATCTCATCAAATCTTAGATTTCCATTGTTATAGCTTAAAGATTATGCTTATCAAAATTATTTTTTCTCTTGAATTAGATAAGCCTTAACAAAGCTAAGAACTCTTCAGCTAGGAACTCTTCAAGCAACTGTTTGAGCGCTATTTCCAGGAAATATATCGGAAATGCTAGAATGTAACATAGTACTAACATGGCATTCATTAATTTAGATTTTAAAATGTACAAAAATTGATTACTTGTATTTCAAAATGTTACACACTGTCTTACTGAATTACGATAGTGCCATCTAAAGACTCAATCTGCGGCTCGCCTTGTCGGTCGCGCCATTCTTCCCCCTTAAAATAAAGAAGGAGAATCCCTAGAATGGTAAATGCGTTAACACAGGCAAGAGAAGACCATGCAACATCAAAACCTACCCGTTCTGCAAACGGAAGTGCGTAGAATCCGATGGTGAAGGAGAATACTTGGCGGAACAGATTCAGATCTGCTCCTACCTCTGTAGCTTGAGCTTTGTAGCAGTCAGTGCAGTAGGCATATACAGTGGTGGTTGCCACCTGCAGGCCAAAGTTGCAAATTGCAACACCGGCACCAACGGCAACGAATCCTTTATTCTGTTGGATACAATTACCTGCGATGATCAGTCCAACCGGCATTGCTAAGCCCAACGGAGCTAAGAGTAATCGAGCTTCAGGTTTCTTATATCCATTGTGCTTCTTGGCATACAGATATATGATATAATCTGAGATCCAGCCAGCAGACATTTCACCTAAAATGCAGCCAATCAGTGGAGAGACGCTCATAAATACTCCTGTAATACCAGTGCTGAATCCAAATTTGGTTCTTGAAAGCTGTGCACCACTGATACCGAATAATAAAGAACCCCAAGCAAACGTGTTCATATAGTAAATACAGGGAATAATGATGCTTGTGTACTTAAGCATAAAAAATGGCCTTCTGAAATCTGCTGCTGTGATCTTGCGGTTTACCATTCTTTTAGTCATGGTCAGCATCTGATAGTAGGTTCTTTCCTTGCGCTCGTCCAGAATATTTCTCCGATCAAATAATGTTTCGGGCAGAAAGAATACCATGCTAGCCAGAAGAGTACCTTGGGCAATTGCAGGGACATAATAACACCATCTCCAGCTCGTGTACTGAGCCAAGAATCCACCAATAAGAGGTGCAAGATGAGGGCCATTGGTGAACGCAAAGGCATATAATCCCATGTAAAATCCTCTCTCATGCTGATAGAACAGATCACAAACTGTTGCAGCTCCAAGTCCAGTAGCGGCACTACCACCAATACCGGTAAATACCCGAGATGCCATCAAAGATCCCCAAGACTTTGAGGCTCCAGACCAGACATTACTACATGCCATTAACGTGGTAAAAAAGAGATACACTGGACGACGACCGTATGCATTTGCTATGGGTACCACAGCAAGAGGAGCTACTCCACTGAATAGAATATATACTGTGGTGTTGTAGGAAGCCTCGGTTACCGAGATCCCGAAATAATTAGCCAGGGGCACAAATGCAGGGTTGATAGCAGCTGCGCCTACGTTAGCTATGAAGGCTGCCCAGGAAACATGGAAAAGCACCATCCATTTAATGTATTTGTTCCAGTTTAGAGGATCATCCTTGTATCTCGAAGGTTGTGGATTCAAAGCAAGGCCGTGGGCATCCAGCTTTATCACTGTTCCATCTTGTAACTCGGTGAACTCGAGATGTACATCTCCCTCTGTCTTTTCGATGCTCATTTTAGACCTGAATGAGCTATGTATTCGGATGCAAAGTCCTTGGTGCCATAGGTGGGCGATCGTCACTGATTAAATATTAGAAGTAGAAGTCGTAGTTTCGGTTTTACTTTTTCTCCGCAGTTTAAATATTGCGGATAGGCTCCGTCGTGTGGGGTTGGCAACACCGATCTGG
Source organism: Diddensiella transvaalensis (assembly GCA_030555955.1). Lineage (NCBI taxonomy): Eukaryota > Fungi > Ascomycota > Dipodascomycetes > Dipodascales > Trichomonascaceae > Diddensiella > Diddensiella transvaalensis. Next base: position 211,372 of record JANIVV010000006.1, on the reverse strand, counting down.
GCCCCGCACTTACATTCTTATCAAGCCAAATTCCAGCTGCTGTCAGTGGCTGCTCCTCATAATTACCGGAACAGAAGTAATACAGATGGCCACTTGGGAATCTGCGACCTGGAGACTATGTTTTATCAGTAGTTGGCCTCCAATATTTCCACAACGGAACATGTCCCGTCGAACCTTCCCGCGATCATATTTCTTAGGCATGAGAAGGAGATGAAACCCAGGCTTTTCCTTAACGGCACATTATTTATCTGGCTTTATCATTAGCGGTGTAAGAAAATTCAGTACCTACTCGGGCATCTTGTAATTCAGGAACTTCATCCCCCCCTCCCCAGTGTTGCCTGGATCTTTTATTACTCATTAGATTAGTACATGAACCAAATTTAAGCGTAGCAGAAACTAAGTTGTAATAGATTCTCAGCAGTTCGAGGAAGACCTGTCGCATTTGAAACTCACAAGAGGTCATAAATAAATAAGTAAATTTAAACTTTATCCGACTTATTAAATCTAGAAATATAAAAGCAAAAATGCCATATAAATATAATAGATAAGTAGTTTAGAACAAGTAGCAGGGGTCTGAATTCGGCATGTTTGCATGGTTATAACCCTTTGACAGCATAGCTCATGGTACTAACTTGATGTGCCTGGCCCTATTCTCGCTGAAGCTTCATTGGTATAGAAAAACTCTTTCACAAATGTCACATAGAGGGAAATCCATGTCGATTAATTGAAAGTCAGAGGTTGAAAATGCCTATAAGGAGGAGGCGGGCAATGGTATGCGTCGCAAGAACTCAGCTACCTCCTAAAGTCCCCTCTAGAATCCAGGAGAATCTTCAAGCTGAGTCCTGGTTCAAGAACGAAGCGCTCTTTGTGGGCCGTATACGTGTCAATCCGGCCCTTACAGGTTTTGGTCTGGAAAATCCGATCCCTGTGAGAATCCATGATATCTCGCAGAGGGTGGGCCTGTGCTGGGTATTCAGCTGGTATCCGGCAAGCTGAGGATAAAAGGCGCTCCGGCCGTCCACTGGTAACTACTCACTCCATTTCTGGACTGCTTATCTTTAAAGATGTTGGCGAATTGATTTTGTCAGTCCAGCTAAGCTGCATGAAGACTCTAGGTCAATCAATAAATCAGGATTTCTCTCAAGGCATGGTTCCAAATTCTGCTCATGTTTCTTCTTGTTTCATTCGCAGCGAAGTCTCGGCTAGCGTACAGATACTCTCTATCTGAGTTTTACGTTTGATTACGGAGTTGAGTTGGAAATATACCAAAGTGCGGCACAAAAAGCAAAAAGTATAGACTAAATTTCTTTTTAGTTCCTAACCCTGACGTTCTACCTGACGACTTAGTCACACAGAGTTTTGCTTGTGTTGTGATCTGGCAATCTGGCCGAGTTGGTCTAAGGCGTGAGATTAAGGTTCTCATCTCTTCGGAGGCGAGGGTTCGAATCCCTCGGTTGTCATTACTTTTTTGCCAGCCTCGCCACTAGCTTCGCTGCACATTTCACCTTCTTAGACTTTCTGTATTTTAACTCACAAATATAAGTGATAGCAGTTCATCAAGATTGTAGGGAATGTTATATGATTGTAAGCTTTCTCTTTGAAACGGACAAAATAATGAAAAGGGTGCCTTAAAAAGCACTTTACTCAGCGCGATTTACTACTACTACTTAGTAAACGACTCAAAGTAACGAGAGCTGACGTCGAGTTCTAAAGCAGACGCTTTCTCTGCTGCTGGACCAACTTCCGATCACAAAGTGGGATTTCGTCTTCAATTCGTCCTACAAGAAAAAGACTATGAGGATTTCGAAATAGGCTACTTTTACAGCTACGGCGTGACCGCCATCGTGATTCGGTAAGTAACCTTCTAAGAATACTTTGGAGGTCTGATGCTATATCATAAGTAGTGATCTAGCTAGTTAGATTGCTTTTTATATACAGTATTTACAGTTTAATATGATACGGTCGCAGCTGTTTCTGACTGACCTTACTTGGCGCTCCCATTAGTGGATCAGTGCCCGTAATTGTTTTCGGAAATGCGATCACGTCTCTTATTGACGAGGTTCCGCAGATCATTGCAGTCATTCGATCTAGACCAATGGCGAGCCCGGCATGCGGTGGGCATCCGGTTGAAAACGCATCTAGCAAGTGCCCGAAGAGCTTCTGGGAATCGTCAACTTTTAGAATTTCATCAAATATGAACTTCTGCAGTTGTACGTCGTGAATTCTGGTACTACCGCCTCCGACTTCAACGCCATTTATTACCAGATCGTAGTGCTGGCCCTTCACATACAAAGGATCACTCTCAAGAAGCTCGTAATCATCAATTTCAGCCATTGTGAACGGATGGTGTGTAGAAATCAGCCTGTCATAGTGATACTCAGGGTACGGTATATCCTCAGATCGTTTTAACGAAGGGCTAAACAGCGGAAATCCTGTAACCCAGTTAGCTACAAAATCATCCCGAGAGGTACTTGATCCATCTGGCTTCCTTCTGAGATAGGACTCAGGATATTTCTCAATTAAAAGCTGTCGCAGCCGGCCTAGCGGGGTCGGGTTTTCATATGAAAGCTTCTGTCTCGTGGATAGAAACACCACATCGCCAATTGCCAAGTTCAGCAAAGTGTTAACAGAGATTTCATCAGTAACAGTCATAGTAGAAGGGATTGATTTGAGCCAACTGTTTATTGATTCTTCATTTTCCATTTTGTATATATATGGTGTCCTGTTCTTGTAGTGCTTTTCTTCTATCAACTCCTCTAGTTCATCGTTCACCATACCTTGTCGCAGTACAAGAGCTTCTAAGACTCCATAATCTTTGTGTTCTGTTGCATTTGCAAACTCTGACAAATCAGTAATATCTAAGTCATATCTCAGGTCAGGTTTGTCTATGCCATATTTTGAAATTGCTTCTCTGTATGTGATATTGTGGAATACCGGTTCTTGGGATACCAGACCACTCTGATTGCAAGTTGGTAAAGAGATATTTAGAACCCCGGACCACACTGATCTCACTACACTTTCTATGACGCTTCGTACGTCCGAGCCATTGGAAAACGCCATTTCCATATCGAGTTGGGTGAACTCTGGTTGGCGATCTTGCCTCAGGTCTTCATCTCGAAAGCATCTTGCAATCTGGTAATACCGGTGAATACCCGAAGCCATAAGTAATTGCTTATATTGCTGGGGGCTCTGCGGTAGAGCATACATCAAGCATCTCTTCCTTGTAGGAACTAAAAACTCTCGTGCGCCCTCTGGGGTCGATTTGAAAAGCATCGGAGTCTCAATTTCCGTGAAGTTCAATTGGTCCAACGAAGATCTGCATATTGACATCACCTCTGCACGCCTCTTTAAGGCAGCTTGATACTTAGGTAATCTGAGTTGCAAGTAGCGTTTCTCTGGCGGCCAGTCTTTAGTGAGATCAGCGGAAAGACCAGTTATACTTGATTCATTAAGTACTTGGATCTTACTGACTCCAAGATCGTACACAGCTTCTCCAGAATCGAGTTTACGCTTCTCAGGGTACCCATGAACTACTATTGCACTTTCCGGCTTCAAGCTTTTGATCAGTGGAGGTGAATTTCGATCAACCAGCTGGATTATATCTCCGTTCACATCCCGTAGTTGTCCAAAAGCGAGCCCCTTAGACATATTCCTTATTTTCTTTTCCACCCACCCATTAATAATAATATTTTGGTCGTCGTGCTTCTCTATCGACCCTATCGTACAATTTGCCCGGGGAAATTCGACTGATATGTTAAAAAATGGTTTCGCGCCGTCACTCAGAGGACTTACATTTTTGCAGCGTCACAGTCTTGTCTGGTAACGAGATAGAGTAGCATCTGACAGAATTCATACGCATCCCGTACCTTTGACAAGGAGCAAAATATTGCCTTGTCAAGGCAGGAATGCTTGATCCTGCCATGAATATTTGATGTTCAGGCCACTTGCATTCAGCTCCCAAAGTCACCGCGCGTTCTGTGCTTTGCTTACAATACAACGATTTCAGACCGCCACCACCACCACTTTCCAACTTTCTTGAATCACTTACTCTGCTAAACATTCTAAAATGGATCACATTCAACGACTGCTAGGACAATCAGGTGCGATGGGCGCACATCCGGGATCTGTAAGCTTTTAAATTATAGATCCTTCTTGTCGGATCGATAAACTAACTCATCCAGGACACACCAGTCGTCGATAACTCAGAGACCGTTTATATATCGTCATTGGCGCTGTTAAAAATGTTGAAGCATGGCCGGGCAGGTGTGCCTATGGAAGTCGTAAGTCTATATTATGCATTTTTTGATGATTTGATGCGTGGCTCTAATCATATTTCAGATGGGGCTTATGCTTGGTGAGTTCGTAGATGATTTTACAGTGCATGTAATCGATGTATTCGCAATGCCGCAAAGTGGAACTGGCGTTAGCGTCGAGGCGGTCGATGACGTTTTCCAGACCCGAATGATGGATATGCTCAAGCAGACTGGTAGAGACGAGGTTGTCGTAGGGTGGTACCATTCACATCCTGGCTTCGGATGCTGGCTGTCGTCAGTGGACATCAATACCCAGCAGTCTTTTGAGCAGCTGAATAAGAGATCGGTGGCTGTAGTTGTTGATCCAATTCAGTCAGTTAAGGGAAAGGTGGTAATAGATGCTTTCAGACTGATTAATCCGTCCTCCATGATGATGGGCCAAGAACCTCGACAGACGACATCTAACTTGGGTCATTTGAATAAGCCTTCAATTCAAGCTCTGATACACGGATTGAACCGTCATTACTACTCGATCAACATAAACTACAAAAAGACCCCATTGGAAGAGACAATGTTGTTAAATCTGCATAAGAGTGCTTGGGCATCTGGATTAGAAATCAAGGACTACTCTGTTCAGGAACACGATAACCTTGAAGCTGTACAAAGAATGGTGAAACTGGCTGAGCAGTATACTTCTAGAGTCAAAGAAGAAAAGGAGTTGACGGAGGATCAGCTGAAAACTCGTTATGTCGGTAAGCAGGACCCCAAGAAACATCTGGAAGACACTGTCAATGAAACATTGGAAGAGAACATCGTGTCTCTGCTGGCTGGGAATATTGATACAGTTTCCTTTCATTAGATTAAGTTAAGATAGTAATGTTACACAATGCTAGACTACATGTTTGGCTCCCACAGGATCAGAGTGCGATCTAGGCTTACACTGACAAGCTGATCTTCAGTAGGATGAGCATCGACACCTAAAACTGCGCCAGCGTGTGCATGCAGTTTGTCAACTAACGCTTTTGACTGAATATCCCAGATTCCGATATCATTCTCAGGAAATGCATGAGCGATATATGGGCCGCGACTCACAACGAATGTACTAGCGCTCGAATATTTGAGTTCATGGCCAGGAAGACTAAAAGTCTTCACTGATTTATCTGTCATGTAGTCCCAAAGTCTTATCTTCCCATCTAGCGAGCTCACGAGTATGTATTTTCCATTCGGCGAAAACTTCACATACATGATGGGACTCTTCGTTTGAACCACAATTGTTCTCAAACAATGGCCTGATGCACTGTCCCATATTCGTACTAGACCGTCATGACTGGATGAGACCAGGATAGTTCCATCTCTTGAGAAATGGACTGCTGAAACCGGATCAGAATGAGCTGCCAAAGTCTTAGTACATTTTCCGCCCTTTATGTCCCATATTCGAACATTCTCGTCTGCGCTTCCCGTAGCCGCCATATTACATTTGTAATTAAAGTCTATACTAGTCAAATGGTGAGTGTGTCCCCGTAGTATTCGTAGAACCTTGCCAGTCGAAGTGTTCCATATCCTGAAAGTTTTGTCATCCGATACCGAACCAAGAGTTTGTGAATCCGAGCACCAAGAGACATCTGACACACCTTGTGTGTGACCCTCTAGAGTATTGATACAAGTTCCATCTCGGCTACCCCATATTTTTATTGTGCCATCGTCTGAGGACGACGCGATAAGTTGTCCATTAGGACTGAACTTTCCACTAGTCACAGGGCCACGATGTCCTCTGAGTACAAGACGAGGCTTATAGAGTCTATTAGAAGTGACAGAGAGCCCATTGGTGTGAATATCAGGTTCGAGCTGAATGCCATTGAGTTGATCTATTTCCATGCTGGCTCATAATATGTGCGGTGGTGTCAGTTGGGATCGAGCTTACTTACACAACTCTCACTTCAACCAATATATCCACAGTGGCGATTGAAGCACAATAGAACCGTCATAATGGTAGGTGGAAGCATTATCCTGTTTTAAATCTAGTATCGGTCTTCTAATCAATTTTATAGTCTCTACGATTTATTCCAGATTCTGGCGCACCAGAAGCCATTTCCAGTGCCTCAGCTGGCTACGGTAGTGGCGCCCCAAGCGTGCCAGCTATCAACGACTCCCTGAGGACTGGATCGGTGTCTAAGCCTGTCGCAACTGACATCAATGGCAGACATCCATTAGAAAATCGACTCGAAAAGTGGAATGAAACACAGATGGATTTCAAGCTAGAGACTCATCGCCGCATATACGGTGCTGGAGAGCCAATTCGACGTACAATGGAGTTACAAATAGTCAAGGAGACAGATTTCATGCCACAGGCATTGGGCACTCTACCAAGGAACATCCACAAGGACATTTTGGAAAATAGGGATATGTCTGTCGACTGGGATGAGGTTTATACTGGCAGAGAGAGCGGTGTACCAACCTTAGACCTGCATGCAGAGTTGCAAAGAAGAATGGGCATCTAGCTTAATTGATAGTGTACAGATGTTTATATTATAATTCTTGCCGTTTCCAGATTTGAATGTAGCTCTCCTCAAGGAACAGAATCTCTCGACGAACTTGTGCTACTAATAAATTTTCGATTTCGTACCAAGACGCTCGAGATGGATCATACAATTGAATCTTCCAATTATGCCTTATCTCTTGCTCGCCCGACGACACCTGCTCGTGTACAATATTCGCAACCATATCATATAGTACAGGGACTTTGGCCTCCTCGAGACAAGATGCCATGTTCAAGCCGGTAGTATTGAAACTTACAACCGTAGGATTACGTTCTTCTATGTCCCCTGATTTCGAAAATCGCTTTATATAGAGCACCAGATATTGCGGTAGTTCCAATATCTTGTATTTCTTGCGATATTTGGGGAGCTCTTGAACGGTTTCACCATTGTACTTGGCCAGCAAAGTTGACAGCTGAACTTGAGGAATCACGTTACCTTCAATATCATCCTGAAATAGTGGAGCAGGAGGTAAATCCAAAGATAGGACCATGAACGGCGTTGTCTGTATTTCGAATTTTCCAGGAGCTACCCCTGCTGGGACAGCTGCCTGGGTCTCTACGCGTAGCTTTCCTCGAAAGGTGCGGTATATTAATGAATCTGAGCTCTTGGACCCTCCTAAACTTGTGTGGAGAGTGTTGAGAAACCATGTCAGAAATGCAAAAGGGTCACTAGGCGTGATCGGCGTAAATCTCTTCTTGGACAAAGGTGCTATGTGCTGAAGAAGTTCGTGAGGAGATACGTGAGACTTGAACGCTCTAGGATTCCAAATCTTACGTACTAAAGTGCTGAGTCTCTTAACGATCTCCGGGCTGTAGCTGAAATCATCCAGAAGCAAATAGTCCCGTAACGGTGATACGTGCGACAGGGCCTGTATCACTACATTAGCGTAGTCGTTCGCCTTTATGTTATTGATGCCAATGAATCCTGCTTGGTAGGTTTTCCTGTTCAGATCGAAAGATTCGTGCGACTCGCTGTCCAATTTGGAGACCTCTTCTTTCGTATAAGAAGGGTCAATCACGAACTTTATATCGTCTAGTGTTGCGCTCTTGACCTCGTAGCCCTCGGGCAGTATATATACAAGCAATGTGGTCAAGTTTATGTACACATGATGATCATTGTCAATGCTGTGGAAATATGCATGAGAACTCTTCCCCCTTCCTTGAAAGTACTTTCCACATGTGAGGCAGGCATATACATTGCTGCTGGACAGTGATACTGAACATAGCTTTTCAAAATCAAAGTCCAGTCGCTTGCGATCTACAGTCTCCAGGTACAATGTTGAAGCATGATCTATCAGCTCCTTCTCGTCTTGAGGTGCACTCTCTTCACCGCTTTCATGGCTCGCGCGAACTTCACCCCCGCCATTTTGTGTGATCTTCTGTTTTTTAGATTTCGGCTCCTCAACTTCCATCCTAGATGTGAGAAGTTGAGTACACGCTGGCTGGTGGTGGGTTCAAGTGCAAGCGTCAGCGGAGTTGAAAACCCGGTGGACGAGAGCCCATACAAAGTCACCACAGAGTAACGCAACGCAGCTTTACAACCTCCTATAAAGACATGGTTTTGAACTGATTCTAATTCATCAGATTCAAAGTCTTTTTGCTCGTGTCGATTTTGAAAGATTACAAAAAGGGTGCAGCTCAATTCCTACGTGGCTAGCGCTGGCACGCGCTGAGAGAAATCGAACGACCTGCCTCCGCTAGAAAATCTCTGCGGAGAAGGCAGAAAAAATAGTGATAGCCTTGCAGAGAAAAAAGTCAGAAACATAAAATCAAATCATAAACACCGGAAAACACAGGCTCGGTCACTATTATTGGGGTTAAACCGTTCAATTTTTCAAGAATTTACATTTCATTGGGTCAAGGCCGAATCTATCTATATATAATGTCGTCGTCAAAGTCTTCGTCTATGTTTGGTCCTGAGTGGTAAGAACAAATTGGAAAACTGTGAACGATCCCCCTTGAATATCGCAGCTTCTTCTGGCGTGGTTTGCGTCAGCTAGCTAGTTGCTGTATACTCTCAGGGTGACTACTAGTAGTAATAGGTTATAGGAATAGGTTCTAACAATGCTTTAGGATGCGATCAAAGTCCTTCGGTAGTGCAAAACTTTCTAAACAGCCGTTACCAGGGTCATCAACTGATGGCGCAGCAGACCCGACGAAATCGAAACTTCCTTGGTCTGGTGTTGCCGCTGGTACTGCTTCAAAGTCTTCTCCTGCTAACGCTGCTGCTGGCGGTGTTCCAAGCACCGGAATGTCTTTCGCAAGTGCTGCAGCGGCTACCTCTCGACCGGTACCAAAACACTCGACTGTTCCAGGAACAGGTATAGCATTCAATGGTTCCAGCAGTGCTCCTATAGCACAGGCCCCTGCACCCAAAAGTGATGAAAATCTAGAGGCAGTTCCAGAGGCTATCACGGTCCGCAACAATGCACAGGGACGGAAGTATACCGCAGAGGAAATGTTACGTATATTCGAGGAAATGGAGAACAACAAGCATTTCAAAACTATATCACGGCTCCAGGCCGGGGTTTTCTTTTCAGCAGTCCCCAATAAGCCTGCAAATCTTGATACAGAGAAGAATCAGGCCGTGGATCAGCATCGAGTTGTTCCCGAAGCGCTACATGGCTTGTCTGATCCTGTTGATTCTACATTCAGTAATACACGAGCTAATCTGGATAAATTTCTAGACCTCAAGGGGGGGAACGGTGCATCTCCCCTGTTATCAAATGTGGTGGATACGTCGAGCTGGAGTCCCTTTGGAAATGGTGGTGTTGCCTCGTTGCAAAACAACGACCCAATAATCCCCCACAGCAATAATCCTTTAATATCTCCTTCTGCAATTCCGGCTGGAGATTTCTTTGGGAGTGCTCATGGCGTGCTAGGCGGTTCTCATACCCCTCCGCCTCCCGGAATTACTAGTCCAAATCTGATCTATCCAGACAATATCCAATGGATTTATAAAGACCCAAATGATGTTGAGCAAGGTCCATTTAGTGGGCGTATGATGAATGACTGGTACATTGGTGGCTGGCTTCATGAAGATCTTTTGATTCGTCGTGCTGAGGAATCTGAGTATACTTACCTGCGTGCCTTTATGACCAAGCTAAATAATTTCAAGGATCCTTTCTTGGTTCCTCTAGCCAGAATTAATCGCAATGCAGTCCCTAACTCGGGTTATATTGGCGAATTCAACAGTCTTCGAAGACAAAATGAGGACCTGCAGCGGGATCTGTTCAGATTTCAACATGTTCAGAACCAGCTTTCTTCCTTAAATTTACAGCAGCAGCAACAACAACCTCTACCACAACAGCCGCCTAATGCTTGGGCACCATCTCCAACGGTTTCTGTAACCTCGCCTCTAGCACCACTTTCACCTTGGGTCCAACCCCAGATAAGCAGCCCAGTTCAGCCACCTATCCTTCAGCATGAGCATGAGAGCTCAACTCAAGCTCATGCATCTAATGTACAGCTGTCCTTAGAGCATCCCGTTCAAGACCTGGTACCTGCTGTTGTCACACCTCCAAACGAGGTATCTCTACCTGAGACACTTTCGGTCGAAGATGAGATCAAAGAGCAGGATGAGCAGCAGTCCACGACCGAGCAGATATCTGAAAATATCCTTCCCGAGGTTCCTACTCAGGTTTCATCTGAGGCCGCCACTCCGGTTGTTCAGAGGAAGTCGTCTCCTGTTGTCGCGCCATGGGCTAGTGCGAGTGCAACCTCATCTGCTCCTTCTCTTAAGGAGATTCAGGAGCTGGAAGCTGCTGAACGAAAAAAGCAGTTAAGGCTTCAGCAGCAGAGGTCTGTGTCTGGCACTGTTTTGCCTGTTTTGACAGCTAAGTCAACTGCATTACCATCGCCAAGCCAGGCCCAATCAGCGTTGCCCTCCGGAGCTACTTGGGCGACTGTTGCTCCTGTTAGCATTGCGCCTAAAAAGACTGTAGAGCAGATTCAAAGAGAGGAGGCAGAGGCTGCTAAAAAGCTGGCAACCACTCAGCCTCCTCCAGGGGCTTGGGCCGGCGCTGCAGGATCAACAGGAATGGCACCTGTGAAACGATATGCAGATGTTGTGGGGCCAGGCTCTGCTCTTCCGAAGCCTAGCAGTGGCGGTGCTGCTACTGCTGCTGCTGCTGCTGCTGCTACTGCTGCTGCTGCTACTGCTGCTGCTTCTGCTAGCGGTGGCTGGACAACCGTTGGGCCTGGAGGTCGTAAGGCTAGCATTCCAATGACTGCTTCCACACCGATGGTTTTGAAGCGGATTGTCTCTGCTCCTCGAGCAGATTCCGTGAGCTCTGCTTCGTCTCCTGCCAGGCCAGCCTCTTCCAGTGAGGAATTCTTGCAATGGTGTCGGTTGTCTCTTCAAGAGCTGAACAAAGGCGTCAACCAGACTGAGCTTCTTTCGATATTGTTATCATTGTCTGCCGGTAACGATTCCAAAGACATAATTGCTGACACTATATACGCAAATTCTTCAACTCTCGACGGTAGAAGATTTGCTGAAGAATTCTTGAAGAGAAAGAAGGCTGCAGACATGGAGAAAAGCGGTGAAACATGGAGCGACGTCCTGCAGAGAACCACCAGTACTAAGCCTGTTCCCGCCAATGACGGATGGAATTCATCTTTTAAAGTAGTGAGCAAAAAGAAGGGCAGAAAGGCGTGAAGGGCATATTTTCTGTGAGAATCTAACTGTAAATATATATTTATTTTTCTGCCGAGAGCTCTTCCAGGTTTGATTTACGTACTGACTCCCACGCTTCTCTAAATGCAGTTTGCTGAGAGGGGAATTCAGCTATCCGTTTCCGTATAGAGTCGTTCTGTGCTATCTCTGTTGCTGTTTGGAACACCTGCTGAGCCCAGTTAGCTTTGATCTTGTTCGCCTCCAAGGCGATCTCTTGGATGTCTAGTTCTAAGAGCTTTTCTGATGTGGTGAATCTAGACCATATGTCGTCGCCAACCGATCCACGTTGGTGAAGTGTAGTAAGAATCGGTTTGCATTCTCTCATTCGTAGCACCTGTTTGATGTCTTCAGCAGCCCATTGCAACAACGCAGCTTTAACTATCTTTTCAGGAACCTTCTGATCCGGTTTACTGTCTCGAAGAGACAAAAATACCTCCCGAGGAAAATTGTCTGGATACCACGGTGTGATCTTTGAGAGGCTCTCTGGCAGAAGGATTAGTTTTCCACGCGCAAAATTATGGCTCAATTATAACATACCCAGTTTCCTCCTTTTATAGACTGAAGAAAAGATAGCCAGTGCTGAGAGTAGTATCCCTATATAGAATATCGGTGTCAGGATCGACACGGTTTGAGCCATACTGACATATGATTATATTTTTCTGATAGTCAAGAAGCTCTGTTCAGGACAACACGTTAATGTAGTTAAGTGTTACTTAAGCGCCCACCCACCTCACCACACCAGCGACACCAGGGCAAGGGTATTCGATCGCTCTACATCGTTTTGTGGATGATACATTGCCCAGAGCATAGTTCAGCTTAGAAACCCACTGGTGGCGGATCTGGGACCATTTGCGATTGAATTTTATAGAGAATGGTATGTTTCCAAGTGTTTACTCGAGAATATTACGGAAAGCTAATTACAGGATGATTTGCAGATTATCAGATTCCGATCTAAAGATGGTGCATTCCGAGTGAATGCGGAGCCTTCTGCGCCGTTTCAAGATATACTAGTAGAGGTATGTGGTCTCGGGGTTGTCTTTGAAGCCAATTGTGTGATTGTCTGACGGGTTATATGTAAAGCTTTCGAATCAGATTGGCGGAAAGGATCTAAGTTCATCGTTCATTGCGACACAGCCGTCGCAGCAGGGCGAGTCGGTTGCCGGGTTCCAACATAGAACTGTAAAACAGCTTGGTTTGAAGTAAGATACTCGTCGCAGCCGTGCTTTTTGTTGGCATGTTGACTAACTCAGGCTGATAATAATATTAGGCATGGCGATATGCTCTTTATCACGTACGAGGATCCAGCGGAAACAGGAAATCAGGACGTGTCGAGCGAAGTAGATCTTAAGAATGCCGAAAGCATATTCAACAGTGTCAGGCAGCTGCCGATAGATGATTTACTGGATGCAGAAGACGGCAAGGTCAAAAGACCTCGAGACGCGAAGATGTGCAGGCATGGCGACAAGGGCATGTGCGACTACTGTATGCCGCTGGAGCCATATGATTTGGGATACCAGGAGGAACATAGCATAAAACACCTTTCGGTTCACGCATACCTGAAAAAGCTGAATGCAGATGCCAACAAATCGGAGAATGGATCATCTTATATGTCGCCACTGAGCGAACCGTTCTATGGAGTGCGCGAAAAATGCCCTAGTGGACACCCGGCATGGCCAGATGGAATCTGTTCGAAATGCCAGCCTTCGGCTATTACTCTGCAGCAGCAAAGTTTTCGTATGGTTGACCATGTTGAATTCTCCGATTCTGGGATTGTCAATTCCTTCATTGAGGCATGGAGAGTTACTGGGATGCAGCGGATTGGCTATCTTTATGGCCGGTACGAAAAGTATGATTCGGTCCCGTTAGGAATAAAGGCTGTGGTAGAAGCGATATATGAGCCTCCTCAAAGCGATGAGGCCGACGGGGTTAGTCTTACTTTGCCATGGGAGGAGGAGGCCCAAGTTGATAGAGTTGCAGCGCTCTGCGGATTGCAGAAGGTGGGTGTTATCTACACAGACTTGATGGACTCTGGGAAGGGTGATGGGTCTGTTATTTGCAAGCGACATGTGGATTCGTACTTTCTGTCATCGGTTGAGATCTGCTTTGCTGCAGAGCTTCAGAGGCGCCATCCAACTCCTTCTCGGTGGAGCGAGAGTGGAAAGTTCTCGTCCAAATTTGCAACATGCGTTATAACTGGAAACGCGAACGGGGAGATTGATATATCTTGCTACCAGGTATCTACGTCTGCGGAGGCGATGATCAAAGCCGATCTCATAGAAGCTTCTGTAGACCCTTCAATGATGCGAGTAAAAGAGCCCACAAAGCAACGCTATGTGCCAGATATCTTCTACAAGAGGATAAATGAGTACAAGTTGGCGGTCCAGGAAAATGCTAAACCTGCATTTCCTGTGGAATATCTACTGGTTACTCTAACACATGGGTTTCCTGAGGTTCCAAAGCCACTATTTGTCTCGACCGCTGGCAAATTTCCAATTGAAAACAGGCAGCACGTTGGAGTCATGCAAGACTTCCAAGGCATCAAGTCACATCTGGGTCTGTTTGATAATAGCACGCCTGTACATGCGATATCAGACTTTCATCTGATTGTGTATATTTTAAGCTTAGGTATTCTAAGTTCTGAGGAAGAGAGGCTTCTAGTTAAGCTTGCTGCCAACGGCGACGACCATGAAGGTTTGGTGCTGCTCCAGTCACCAGGCTGGCAAACTCTACTCACAATTATTCGAGAGTCAACCTAATTGAAGGCTGCGCCATAGGCGCTGATCGAAGGTTTTCGAATTGACTAGAATGTTCGGTTGGGAATAACATGATCAAAATTACGTCGACTGTCCAAATTTTTTTTTTTGCATATTTTCCATATAAAAGAAAACTATATCGGTTAGATTTTAACATCACCACTTTGCCCGAGTAATTAATATATTTATTTCTTTTGCCAGGAAAACTAAGATCACAAGAAGGAGATCCAAAGGTTATCGGATTATTGAATAGTCTTCTTTCTTACGTATATTTTCTTGGAAAACTAGGGTTGTTTTATTGCATAATCAAATCAGACGAAACTACTACTACACAGCAATGAGTACTCCCTTTGGTATCGACTTTGGTAATTACAACAGTGTCATTGGCGTGGCTCGGAACAGAGGCATTGACGTTGTGGTCAATGAGGTTTCCAACCGGGCCACCCCATCCCTGGTTGGATTTGGTCAGAAGAGCAGATTCATTGGTGAAGCTGCCCGAAGTAATGAAATTTCGAACTTGAAGAACACTGTCGGGTCTCTGAAGAGACTCCTCGGCCGAAAAGCAAACGATCCAGTTCTGGATATTGAGAAGAAGTTCCTTACGAGTGAGGTTGCCGATGTTGACGGCCTTGCTGGCGTGAAGGTGCGGTTCCAGAACGAACAGGCCACGTTCAATTCGGTCCAACTGGCTGCCATGTACTTGAACAAGCTCAAGCAGATCACTGTTCAGGAAATCAAGTCTTCTGTCTCCGATGTCGTCATCGCAGTTCCAGTCTGGTATACTGAGGCCCAGCGACATGCCGTTGCTGATGCAGCTGTGATTGCTGGACTTAACCCAGTGCGAATTGTCAACGATATTACCGCCGCCGCTGTTGGCTATGGTGTTTTCAAGACTGATCTCCCTGAAGACAAACCTAGAATTGTTGCCATTGTCGATTTTGGTCACTCTTCCTACACTGTTTCCATTGCTGCATTCAAGAAAGGTGAGCTAAAGATTCTGAGCACTGCCTACGACAAGCACTTTGGTGGACGAGATCTGGATCTGGCAATTGCCCTCCACTTTGCCAAGGTTTTCAAGGATAAGTACAAGATTGATGTTACCACCAATCCTAAGGCCTTCTCTCGAGTGTTGACTCAAGCTGAAAGACTCAAGAAGATCTTATCAGCTAACTCTTCTGCTCCTTTCAATATCGAATCTGTTATGAACGATGTCGATGTGTCCAGCAGCATGACTAGAGATGAGCTTGAGGAGTATATTAAGCCTTTCCTTGTCAATATTAATGTTCCTATTGAGCAGGCTCTTAAGGCTGCTAAGGTATCTATAGAAGATTTGGATTCTGTTGAGGTCATTGGTGGCACTTCTCGTGTCCCATCGATCAAGGAAAGACTCACTCAGATTTTCAACAAGCCTTTGTCGTTTACTTTGAATCAGGATGAGGCTATCGCCAGAGGTGCTGCCTTCATCTGCGCCATCCACTCACCCACGGTCAGAGTTCGACCTTTCAAGTTCGAGGATATTAACCAGCACAGTGTTACCTATTCTTGGCAACCAGTTGAGGGTGAAGACGTTAGCGAACTTGAAGTCTTCCCTGCTGGTGGCCATTTCCCTAACACTAAGGTCATTACATTGTACCGATCTGAGGACTTTGAGCTTGAGGCTAAATATACTCACCCCGAAACTCTTGAAAAGGGAACTAATCCTTGGATCGGTAAGTGGTCTATTAAGGGTGTCAGGCCCTCTGCCAGCGGTGAGCCTGTTGCTGTGAAGGTTAAGCTTAGACAGGACACTAGTGGTTTCATCACTGTGGACTCTGCCTACACATCTGAGGAGATTACGGTTGAGGAGCCTATCCCTGAGGAGAAGGAGAAAGAGAATAGCACTCCCGAAAAGAAAGAAGGCGAAGAGTCCTCTGAGCCTGCCTCTGAAACCGAAGAAAAGCCCGTCAAGACCAGACAAGTCAAGAAATGGGTCAAGAAAGATGATCTCAAGATCGTACATGCTCACACCGGTTTTGACGAGTCTCTTACTGCCAAGTACTTAGAGATTGAAAGTCAGCTGACTTCCGATGATAAGCTTGTCGCGGATACTGAAGATAGAAAGAATGCTCTTGAGGAGTACATTTATGATATCCGTGGCAAGGTTGAAGGTCTTTACTCTGATTTTGCCAGTGCCGAAGAAAAAGAGAAGCTGCAGAAGCTGACCGACGCCGCTGAAGAATGGCTCTATGACGATGGTGAGGATGCTACTAAGGCTCAGTACATTGCCAAGTATGAAGAGCTGGCCTCCATTGGAAATGTCATCCGGGGTAGATACTTAAGCAAGTTGGAGGAAGAAAAGCAGGCTAAGCGTGCTGCTGTTGAAGCTGAGCAACAGCGCAAGATGGCTGAGAAACTTCAGGCTGATAAGGCTGCTCGTGAGGCCAAGGAAGCTGCAGAGGCTGCTTCTAAGGCTGAGGCTGAGGATGTCGAGATCCCTGATGCTCCTCCTTCCGACAAATAGACTCTTCCATTGCCTTGTTATTAACTATACGCTTTTTTATTCCTCTCTTTTGTTCTAATTATATTCATAGATTCTTGCAAATATTAAAGATTAGGATTTTTCTTTACCACTCTGGTGTAACGTAGTTGTATTTTTCGGACGCGGGAAAGCGTCGGGCAACGCGCGGGCAATTTATGCGAGATGGCCTGCCAAACCGTTTTGACATCCCTAAATTTTCAAACTAGACCATGACTATTGAAAAATATCCTGCTAAATCGCATGCTAGGCGTACAGTTGAGACTCTCCATAGACTTTCTGGTATAAAGAGTGTCGATACTGCTACGTTCACTAGGAGCTTGATCTTCCTGGCCTCTACGGAGATCAAGTACTGGGCTTATAGTGATCAAACAGTGCCGTTCCGTCAAGATAGATACTTCAACTACCTTACTGGAGCAGATACGCTTCACAACTCCAGAGTTACGTATGATGTGGCCACTGATAAGCTGACACTGTATATGCCTCCTATCGATAAGGACGATGTAATGTGGAGCGGGCTCCCATTAAGCGTCGATGAGGCATTAGCGGCATTTGACGTCGATTATGTCAAGTATACTACGGAGCTGGAGCAGGATTTGGCTAATTTCCAGGGGGTGTCCGTCTTATCTATTGAGCCTTCTCCACTATTTACTGTTGTGAAAGAGTCTTCTTTGCTGCTAGAGGCTTTGGACGAAACTCGAATGATCAAAGATGAGTTTGAGCTTAAATTAATGCGCAAGGCGTCAGAGATCTCAGACAATTCGCACTTGGCTGTGATGTCTGCTTTGCCTATTGAAACCAACGAGGGTCATATACATGCGGAATTTGTTTATCACTCCATGCGTCAGGGCTCCAAGCACCAGGCATATGATCCTATTTGCTGTGCAGGTACTAACTGCGGAACATTGCATTATCTGGTTAACGATAAGCCCTTGGCTAATAAACAGCTTGTGCTAATTGATGCCGGTGCTGAATGGAAGACTTATGCGTCAGATGTTACTCGTTGTTTCCCTATCAGCGGCGAATGGACCACTGAAGCTCGTGCGATCTACGAAGCTGTCAAAGACATGCAGGCTCAAACCATGGATCTCGTAGCTCCAGGTGCTAATTGGGAAGATCTTCATCTACTTGCACATAAAATTCTTATCGAATATTTCTTGAAGCTTGGAATTTTCCAGAACGGTTCTGTGAAGGAGATATTCGATACCGGGCTCTCCGCGGGATTTTTCCCTCATGGCTTAGGTCATATGCTTGGTATGGATACTCATGATACCGGTGGAAAGCCGAACTATGAGGACCCCAATCCTATGTTGCGGTACTTAAGAATTCGCCGAACCTTACAGGAGAACATGGTCGTGACGGTGGAGCCCGGTATCTATTTCAACGAGTTCTTGTTGGAGCCATATCTGGGGGATGAGAAGTATAATAAGTACATTAATACTAAGGTTTTGGATCGATTCATGCCAGTTGGTGGTGTGCGTATAGAAGATGATGTACATGTTACCGCTGCTGGTTATGACAATTTCACAAAGATTACCAGAGATGCAGACGAAATCTCAAAGATTGTCAAGTCTGGCATTGCCAAGGGACGATCTCATTTTCATGTAATTGCTTAAATATAGGTCTTTTTACCATATCTATACACTTAAAGTTAACAGCACAGTCTCTCCCCCCATATTATAGTTTTATGCATGGTATGAAGCTCCGGAAATATTGTCTATGTAATGCAGCGCATCCTCAATGGAATCAAAAAATGCATTATTATTGTTCTGAGTCATGACGAGCTTACTGATGCCAGACTTTTTGAACATCCTTCGGATGCTTTTATCCAACGGCATGCGCACAAACACTATTCGTATCTGGCGCTGGATGTAGTTTTCAACCAGTTCAAGTAGGATTTGTGTCGCACTCGAATCGCATTCGGTCATGCCTCTCAGGTCAATGACAATATTCTGGGTTAGTTCCTGGTCGATAAGTCTGGGATGAGATGGATGGACTCTCATCGAGCCGTAAAACTCAAGTCTACGAAGCCTGTTTCGCAAATCACCAGTATTTGCGAACGTGAGAGGCTCGGGGATCTTGACAATCAGGCACCCAGCAACGGCTTCAAGAGTATCTGGGATCTCGTCTGCATTTCGAAAAATGTTCGTACCAGGGATCCGACCCAGAATCTGTATTCTAGGTCGAGTGGCATGGTGTATGACTCGCATGAGCGAGAACCCAACGCCCATTGCGATTCCGGTCTGTACAGACCAAAATATTGTGAAAAGTAAAGTAATGAATAGTGTAAATAGGTCCTCGTATCCTCCAATTTTCCAATAAAATTTGATGTCTGCTGGTGCCTCCTCAATCAATGACATTCCCACCACAGTAATCACCGAAGATAGTACACACTTGGGTAAATAGAAAAAGAATGGCATAAGGAAAGTTATACTCAACACAGTTACACATGCGAGAATGACTCCCGACAATTGCGTCTTTGCTCCTGAGAGAGCATTTACCTTGCTCCTGCCATATCCACCAAACGATGGTAAAGCTCCAACAAGACTACCAAAGAAATTCGAGACCCCTAATGCAACCAATTCTCTGTTTGTCGAAATATTAATATCGTAGGTGCTTCCTAAAGCCTTTGCCGCTACTGTAGACTCGAAAAACCCTAGTACAGCAATGAAAAATGATGCCGAGAAGTTGTATTTGAAGTCTGCCCATTTGTTTGGGGTGATGGGGAACTCGAATTTGATCTCCCCAGGACTGATATGTCCAACTACCTCCAGGCCCTCATTGTCCAAATCAAAATAGTCACAGATGACAGCCGAGGCAACTACCACCAGCAGGATCTCCGGTAAGAATATTAATAACTTAAATTGCTGACTGTACACCCGTTTTATTATCCTCAGGGCCAGAAGAATCACCAGTGCCGAGAAGGCCACCTTCGCAGTGAGGACATGTGCTTCAGGCCAGTATTCAGCCAGAAATACCAGCTTTCCAAATGATGATGGATGTGTCCCTGTAACTTCATGCATTTTAGTGCCGAGTCCAAGCTGCGATGGAAGCTGATCAATAACCATTACCACTCCGACAGCTGAGATGAACCCCCGCAGCAAAGCTTTCGATAGTACAGAGTCCAGGAATCCAAAGCGCAAAAGTCCAGCACATAGAAGTACCGCGCCCGAGGCGCCTGAAATCATTCCTGCTACCTCAGTCGAAGACAGCTGTAGGTCAACCGGACCGTGACCAGGGGTCTTGGGGTGAATATAAGGACTGACGGTCTGGCCCACGACCAGTGAAATTGCACCTTCTGGCCCCACAACCATCTGAGGCACTGAGCCAAGTATCGAGTATATTATTGGAGGAATCACTAGTCCGTAGAGCCCACTTATTGTCGGAACGAAAGCAAGCGAGGTAGCGTAACTCATGCATATCGGGATCTGGAAACTGGCAAGCGTAATGCCAGCTGTTATGTCTCCTATCAGATATGACCATTGATAGTGAGGGATCCACGCCATAGCAGGTACGTAGTATGCCCAATATGATTTGCCAGGAGGACGAATCGGCTTCCCTCCGGCCTGTTCTGGTGGGAACTTGATGGGTGTAGACACTCGGGACTCTGTAAGCTCTCGGATCGCACTACTGTCCCTCAGCAAGGAACTTTCGCTTGCCTCAGGACGATCTCGGAGTAGCAGAGACGATCTTTCGTTAGCATCCTCCGAGGAATCCGCATATTTAGAGCTCATCAGGGGAGCGGCGTGCGGGTGCTTAACTATTGATCTATGCTAATTGGTGGTGATTTGGGTAAAGGGCAAAAAACAAGGTTTTCGATTCCCGCATTTCTTACACCATTAAGCGAAGCGATTTCGCATCACGTTCTCTCCAGAATGCGGAGAATATTGACAGGACAAGTAAAACGTTTTTCATTGTTCTATGGAAGCTAAGCTATGTGAAAAAGAAAAATACAAAATCGAGTAATACTGTTCAGGATTGCACCAATATGTGCTGGTAATGAGAATGCTTATGGTCTTTTGTGCCATTGAGGGCAGATACAATGCTGGCAAATGTTTGTCTGGCATTTGGACTGAGTGTATTATTATTGCTGGTGGGCAGAGGGGTGGTGGCAGTAGTAGTATGCGAGAATTGAGGGTTTTTATTCTCGGTAGCCGGTGTGGTAAGGCAATCTGGTGTTTGGCTTTTATAGAGCCAGTCCTTGCGCTGCTCGTAGTAGTACATTGGCAGGCTTAATTCGTGTGTCGTCTTCTTGAGTGCTGGTTTGGCCTTCACTGAGGGCCTGCTTGACTTATGCGTGAGATATACTTCGCTGGTATCCTCGTCCCACAATGGGCCTTCGAAGAAGCGAACCTCCCGTTCGATTTTGTCGTCTTCTGCGCTGCCAAATTCGACTTGAGGCTTGAGATTCAGAAACTCGACATGTTTGAGCACAAGTGCCTCAAGGAATTTCCTGCCGTTGGTGCAGAATGCATGTGTGGCTTCTATGGCGTGCTTCAGATGTTCGTCAATGTCGCCGATATCGTCAGAAGGGCGATTGAATCTCTTTTTAGAGTTGTGGTCATTCAAATCGACTCTCCATTGCATCCATGCTATTCTTTCGTTGCAGAGACGGTATTCTGAGGACGTTATATCTTGATCTTTTTTGTCCAGCCCGACGATATAGTGCGTCTTTAGTAATTGGTTTCTGTATTCAACAAGAAGATCCAGTGCAGCCACGCAGATAGTGGAAATTGTCTTGTAAGAGGCAAGGAAGCTTGACTGGTCTCTGTCATTAGGGCCTTCATCATCAGGATAGAATATTGAGTTGATGAGTCGGTAGCTCTTGGCCGCCAGCAGCCGGTACGTCTTCCCTTGGCGCACGTACCTCTCTCTGACTGTCATGCTGCATTTATTGGGTAGGCGTTCCCAGTTATATTTTGCTTCTGCAAAGACATGCATAGCGCATGCACATGTTTCGAGATCCACCATGAGAAGCTCCTTCTGGTCGCCAGTGGCTGCAGGGTGTATCAAGGCGGCTCTGATTTTCTTGTCCCATTTCTCGAGGCCAGTCTCCAGTTCATTATAGAATTCGGATGCATTCTTGAGGCTGGTGGTGGGTTTAGAGGACTGCTGCTGCTGCTGCGGGGTCTTAGACGCCAGCGATGATGATGCAGGGACGCATCTATAAAAGGCCCAGTTACTGCGGTTCTCCATTGCAAAGGATTCGTCATCTTCTTTCACATATGGATCATAGATGTCAGTGTATTCGTACTTGTTATACACCTTGTTGGAAAGTGGATCTCGGTTCGTAAAGTGGCGAGCCATGCGATGCCTGGTTAGAGCATCTGGTAATGCCCTGTTCGTTGCCACCCATGATTGCCTTATTGAGGTGGCACCCATGATGTGCCTGGAACGGTCGGGCAATGAATGAAGGTTATTATTTATTTTGTTTCGTTAGTACTGATATTAGTGGCTCTTTGGCTAAGAAGATGCAGGCGTGATAGGAAGATTATGGAGATCGTCTGCGTGCAGCTGTCACAAAGATAATATTGACTGCGGGGCCAGTGCGGACAACATTTAGCCATATGATACAAAATAGGTAACAAAAAAAGATTACTAAAACCCATCACTGACTCATAAACTATTTATCGAAAAAGGAGGTATACAAATCCTTCAGGTCTCGAGGTATGGATATCTGATCCGCCGGTCTGACTGATGCATGGTCAAGTAAGTGGTACCATCTCTGTATATCATATTGCACATTGAGATATCTCCATGTATAATTTCTCGCTCATGGATCATAGACAGCTGCTTCCTGCCATGTGGAGGTCGCTCATTTCTCAGGTCTTCATGTACGGCCCCGAAAAGCATGCTGAATCCCACTTGTTATTCCCTCTCTTAATCACTCCAGTTGAAAGCACTCGTGGTGCATATATACCCTTGAGATCTTCGAGACTGTCATAACTGTCCATCCCGTTGCAAAGCTGCTTAAGCATACTGTTGCTTTAAAATGCCTGGTTTCCTTCACACGAATTATTTGCACCTACCTTGTTACAGTTATTGTACCAGCTTTTGTAGAACTAATGCCTGCTGATATAACGACTCCTGTTTGGTCAATGGCGCCTACATGGATATGAGTAGGAAAACGTCACTTGGGATATACAACAATGAGAAATCTAATATTGATATATATGTATATGTACATTATCCACGCAAAACGTCACCCTTCTTGACCTTTCTGCCCTTATTCTTGGATGCAACGCCCGAGGGACTAGTCTTCTTACTAATCTTTGCATACTTTGACTCTTCAGTCTTTCTTACGTCCTCTTTCAGTGCCTTCTCTCGTGCTGCCTCACGCTCAGCCTTCTCAGCACGCTGTTTCGCTTTCTCCATGGTGTTCTTGAATGTCTCCACAAGTGATACATGCTCATCTGCTGACGGTGGTGGTTTTACCAGTGGTGCTAGGTTGGCCATCTGACGGAACTTTGCATTTTGTAAGAGTCTCGACTGTACAATTGATAAAGCACCATTCAGTGCAAAGTAGTAACATGTCGCAGCTGGTAATCCCATTGTCATTGGGATTGCAACAAATGGCATATAGGTAAATAGCTTTTTCATGGCAGGCGACATAGTAGTGGCACCAGTTTCACCTCCAAACTTGAACGTTAGGGCATATACACATGCGGTCCAGATCTGGAGACCAAGATAAGGATCGGGCACAGCCAAATTTTCGAACCACGCCAGTCCACCTGTAGTCAAGCCGTCGACTGGCACACGCGCCATGCCATTGATTGCCGAAAACATACCAATAAAAAACGGAACACTGGTCAACGGCAGCATTAAATGACTTGTTTTCACGTTGGAGTCCTTAAGGATTCTTCTTCTCTCCAAAAGCACCTTCTGAGCTTCCACGGGATCATCGATAGTGTTATAGTCCTGCATCATCTTGTTGAGCTGAGGCTTAATCACGTTCATCTTGGCCATTGCATCGGACGACTTGAAATATAACGGGATCATAAACGCTCTCATTCCAAGAGTCACTATGGTTATCGTCGCCCACCACGGCAATCCAGTCGTAACATGTGCATACTCAAAGATATGCTGGAAGAGTCCCGGTGGCCACCACCAACTCTGAGCCAGTCCGACTGATTGGAAGTATCCAATCTGATCTGGCGAGACCTGCTGCACAATCTCCTGAGCTGCCTGGACAGCGCTATCTATAGGACTTGGATCCACGGCCGCTGGTGCACCAGCTGCAGCTCCTGGCGCTGGGGCAGTCCCAATCGCAGCAATCTCTTGTTGGATGGCCGGCTTGGTGGAGTTGAATCTACGGCTAGCACCAGCATGGGATCTAATACCAACAACGGCCGCAGTAGCTCTCAACCCCACTATTCGCGAGGAGGAATTCCACTATTGAAAGGAAAACGTTAGCATATCTATACGTGTGAAGGTCAAGAAAATCAAACGAAAAACTCACCCCCTGTATCCGTATTGCCTGCCTCAGCATTATTTTTCTATTCGAGGTTGTGGGAGAGAAAAATGAATGAAATTTCGCACACGCTGACACTCCCAACTGTTTGATTTGAATACTTAGTAGTACCAGAGAGGCTTCTTCCTCGGGTGATGAGCAGCAGCGCATAATAGCCCCAGTTGCATGATACGATCCTTTGCCAGGTATAGGCTGCCGAGTATCAGGCCTATTCGAGGCAGTAATGGAGGTTGGATCAGTTGTTGTAATATACCACCAGGACGACGGTGTTTGAGCTCGACCGCTACCATGAACGGGAGGGCAGTTGAGCAAAAGTACTCGGAACTACTCGGTTACGAGACAGATGCAGATCTGGTGCCTTCGCTGGACTATTTCCATTCAATTGACAATTTCGACAATGTTCGTGAGCGCGATTGGTGGGATCTTATTGGCAGGATTTCCGGGTTGCGTGATCAGGGCCGACAGCGGCTGATACTGGATATTTGCGAGCAGCTACTACGGAAAGATAAGAAATGTCCTGCGGATTTATATGATAGCCTGTTAATCGCATTGAGAATGGACGGTACCAGCTGGTTCCATGCTGAGATGGGACTTCGGATACTGGACCAAGTTATCGAATACAATTTTATTTTGACGCTAAGCATGCTGGAAAGTGTGTACGAGATGGTGGCCTGCCAGCAGGACAGTCTACTGCGGTATCGTTTTCTCCTGCAGAGTAGACATGCGCGACTGGGACACAAGTACTTGCGACCTTTTTTTGCCAAGATCATCCAGCTCTATGTTGCCCACAACGAGATGGAATCGGCCATGACTTTGCTCATGGAAGTACTCTCTGCAAATGAAGGCAAGCTCGATCTGAATTACCACATATACGAGGTGCTTCTGCTGGCGCTGATAAATCGAGGCGATGTTGAATGCAGCTGGCAGGTAATGAAGCACTTACATTCCAGAGGCAACATCTATGCGCGGACATGGGGCGTGTTTATTTCATTTGTGGCTCAAAAGCAACATTATTATGCGTTAAAGTGGGCGTTCCGAACAGCAATTATCCCTGGACATGTTGTCTTGGACGATTTCTGTTACCAACGGATGGTAGATACAGGTACCCGAGTGGGTGATGTACATATGGTTCAGTGGGCACTTGTTCGAACCCGAACACGGCGCAAAATGCTTGGGCTACCACTTGATGTGAATCCTGTACTCCAATTCAGTTCACTTATAGAAGTCAACGCAAAGAATAATGTTGGATATGCAATTAAGCTGGTGGAGCGTCTTCAGGAGAGTGCCGCTGGGTTGCAACTAAAGCACTTGCCGAACCTTGTCCAGGCGATTTCGGAGTCTCGTAAGAATTCAATGCTGTTATTGGAACGGTTCAATATGGTTACTGCTACGCCTGAAGTAACGGACGCTGTAAAAACTCTGTTGTTTAATATTCTATTTTTTGGACTGACACGGGGCGGATTCCGGGACCTTGCTCTGCAATTGTATAATCAGGCTGAGGTTGAGTTTGATGTTACTCCTAATGAAGATACCATGCTTAGTGCATTATCGCTGGCAAAGGAATTGGGGGATACTACTTTAGCGAGGGAGGTTGTGAATGACTGTGCAAGTCAAGGGGTGCGCCTAACACGCAGAATTCTGGAATTGGCTATGTCAATTCCAAAAGACCATAATGGTCAAAGGCCGTATATTGAGATGATGCATGAACGAGGCATAACGCCTAGAAAATATTTATTACCCGACGAACCTGTAAATATGTAATATAGTCTTTAAAAAAAATAAGAGGAAAAAATCTATAGAAGCGGTTCAAGAATATCTGCTACTTGCTTACCAGCAATATCTTCCATTTCCTGTTTAGATGAGATGAAGTTGTGGTCAGCATAGTCAAAGCCCGGCACAACAATTTCACTAATCAGAAGACCCTCGGGGCTATTCGTGAAGCTTGATTTATATACTCCGCCGTCGACAACCCATTGCATTCTCTGGCCGTCGCCGAAGCCAACTTCGAATGTTTCGACCTTACCGTCCGGATGGACCAGAACATAGGTTCCCGAACCCTGTTGCAGGATATGAACAATCCTAGATTTGTTGCGATGGAATCGGCCAATCGGCGATTCAGGTGCCAAATAATAAAATATCAGGGTAGAGTAGTTTCTAACTGGTGTCTTAACGTCTTCATATGGCGATGCCATCTCGAATGGACTTCGATCCGTCTCCTTATAGTAGCCACCTTCGATATTTGAGATCAGATCAAGTCTCGACACGATCTCCTTTGATTCTTTTGAAGCTTCTCCCTTGACGGGGAACACTAGGTGTGAAACTGATTCCATGATAGTCCCTGAGGGCCAGGGACAGTTCTGAACCCTCTTTATATGTAGCAGAAAGGTAGGATTGTTCTGGACCCGGGGGCAACAAGGTTTAATAGCGGGAAAAACTCTCGAATCCCGTCTGTGATTATAGGCAATGCAGCAAAAATATTCTTTTTGCAGTTTTGAAATGAATTTAAGCGCGGAAACCTTGATTGCAATTCAAAGTTCAATATAATCAAAAAAAAAAGGCTCTTCATCAATGTCTATCTTATCATGACGGGTAGTGCGGCTGACTGGTTCAAATTTATTTTTCCGGTTACTGGGACTACGGGCAAGTCAGAAGTAAACACCAAACGGGCCTATCCTTACAACATCAACATACAACAAAAACACACTTCATAAAAAAAAGTGATCAAAAGGCCCTGCTAGAACGAGGTATGGAAGGCAAAGAGTCCTCGATCTCTGTTACCGTCAGAGTCCGGCCTTTCACTGCGGATGAGCTGCAGCATCTCCAGCCAATCTCGACTGAGCAAGTGTTCCTGGGGGATGGAAGCTTTGCCGCGAACTCCAGTAGTAATGAAACGATGCCTACCGCAAATTCGCATCGATACGCAGGAGGAGGGGGCAGAAAGATTCGCAAGGTGGTCAATGTCTCTGACGACAATATGCTGATATTCGATCCTCCAGAGGGACTAGCCAGTATGCAAAAGGCTGCATTTCCTACTAATAGAACAAGTCGCATTCGAGAACATCGGTTTGTATTTGATCGATTATTTGACGAGACAAGTTCTCAGCATGATGTCTTCGAAGTCACCACTAAGCCCCTACTTGACAACGTGTTGGACGGCTACAATGCCACAGTATTTGCATATGGAGCTACGGGCTGTGGTAAAACTCACACAATTAGCGGTACCCCACAGCAACCGGGGATCATTTTCTTGACCATGAAAGAGCTCTTTGAGCGCATTGACGCTCTGGCCGACACTAAAGTGGTTGATCTGTCACTGTCCTACTTGGAGATCTATAATGAAACAATCCGGGATCTGCTTCTACCAACCAATAACTCCAAGCATCTAGTACTTCGAGAAGACGCTGACAAGAAGATATCAGTATCCAACCTAAGTTCACACAACCCACAGAATGTTGAGCAAGTGATGGATATGATTCTGGAAGGGAATCAGAATAGAACAATGTCCCCCACAGAAGCAAATGCAGTATCATCTCGGTCGCATGCAGTTTTACAAATAAACATCACGCAAAAAAACCGTACTGCAGAACTTTCAGAAGCCCATACATTTGCCACACTGTCGATTATTGATTTAGCCGGTAGTGAGCGTGCATCAGCAACAAAAAACCGTGGTGACAGGTTAATTGAAGGTGCAAACATTAATAAATCTTTGTTGGCACTCGGTAACTGTATTAATGCATTGTGTGATCCTCGACAAAGAAACCATGTTCCATATAGAGATTCGAAACTGACCAGGCTTTTGAAATTCTCTCTTGGTGGTAACTGCAAAACTGTCATGATTGTATGTGTTAGCCCCTCAAGTCAGCATTACGATGAAACATTAAATACCCTAAAATATGCAGATAGGGCCAAGAGAATCAAAACAAAAGTTAGTCGAAATGAGCATAACTTGGATCGGCACGTCGGCTCATATCTCAAGATGATTACCGAGCAACGGGCCGAGATCGAAGAATTGAGAACCAGAGAGTCACAAGCAGTCGAGCTCGCATTGGCTAAGCATACAAAGGCAAGACAGATATGTGAGCAGGCCATGATGGAGGCACGTCAGAGTCTGGAATCCTCTGTGGCTAAATATACCGCTGAGCGCAGCCAGCGTGGCCAATGTATACATAGACTCAAATCCCTGGATATCCAGATAAGTCTCATCAAGAACTGGATAGAGGCGATTCCCAGTAGCGATTCTGAGGAGACAAACCAGCAGCTGATGAGAGACCTGCATGTCAAATCTGACTCATTGCTCAAAAAGTTAGAGTCAGAGCAATACGCGATAAAGTCTCATTTGCACTCACTTCAGGATACCTCTGCAATCAATAATGCAATCTTGACCCTTTCTCGACGAGTATCAAATACCTCTGGATGGACAGTGACTGATACACTTAATTTTGACACGTATTGCCAAATGATTCGACTCAAACTTGAAAATGATTTACTTCAGCGTGAATCTCCATCTGTAATCCAACATAATGGAAGTTTCAAGGCATTATCACAGCTTTATCTTGGTTCGGCGTCAGTCAATTCAGATGACCTTGGATCTTTATTTGAGCAGTTTTCGATAACTGAAACTCAACAACATCAGCAGCAACCATTAACCCACGATCTCAGTGCTCTTCTCAAATCCTCCAGTTCAACTGAATTTACCTCTGTCAAGTCATTATCTGTACCCTCGAGGAAGCTATCGATTTTGAAGACCAGTGGCACGAAGCGGCGTTCACTGGTTGTACGGTCACCAGCTCGAGCACTCAAATCAAAGAAAGTTCGATGGGAAGATGACAACTCAATTCAACAAGACACAGTTAAAGAGGAAGACGGGCAAGGTGAAGAAGAAGAGGAACAGAATGAATCTATTATGCGCGATACCAGCGACACAAACTCACTAGTTGATCCTCAACTTATGGCCCTGTTCAACCCCGCCAATGCGACCTCTTCATCAATAAAGATACCCGCTAAAAAGTTTGGAGTACGTGGCGAGCTACGGCGCAAGTCCAGTACAGCCTTTGTAAAGAAGTTACCAGGAGTATTGGGCGTCAATCCAAAGTCTGCTGGTCGTATCGAAAAGGAAAATAGTAGCCCTGCATCTACATCAGCTACTAATGATTCGCCAAAACCAATCATAGAGGAAACTTCGCCGAAACGGCTGGCTCCGTTTCATCTAAGCTCAACTGCATCCAGCGCCATGAAACAGAATGCAAGACGACTCTAGAAAATATATATTTCTACGTAATGAACTTTGTCGAACGCTCTTGAGATATACCTTGTAGCATTGTAGCGGAAAAACTTCTTGATCCCGTGGAGTCCCCACACTATTTGCAAACTTCAACAATGTTACGTAAAGAAGTGAACCTGTTCAAAGGACACCCTAGTCTGCGATTACTTGGTACTGAACAAGTTCTTGAGGCAACTCGGTCACTTCTTGGAAACCCTCGAGCGGGAGATGAAGACGACGAGGACCGGCACCCACTTTCGTACGGCTCGGACCCGGGCAGCCGCGCAGTGCGTCAAATCATAGCTGATTGGAGCCATGAGGCACACCATGAGGGGAAGTACGGTGCAATTGATCCAGATTGGATCAATCTCACAAATGGTGCCAGTTTCGGTGCCATGGGGGCCTTGTTACAATGCACAAGTGCGCATAGTGGATTCACGAGGCGGGCCTTCGTGGTCTCACCAGCATACTACCTCATCAACTCTGTATTTCTCGATGCCGGGTTCCATAGCAAGATAACTGCTGTAGTCGAAGGTCCCAATGGTATTGATCTCGACTATCTGAGTCGTGAGTTGGAGCGTTACGACACTCAGCCAGATACCGGCGACGGCGTTGAGCGTCGAAATATGTGGGATATGATTGGCGATAGATCAAAGGACTTTGATCGAAAGTTTTATCGCTATGTCATGTATTTAGTGCCAACTTTTTCTAACCCTCGAGGGGGTACCATGTCTCTACCAGATAGGTACCGATTATTGGAGCTTGCACGAAAGCATGACATGCTACTGCTCTGTGACGATGTCTATGATCTTCTTGACTATACTCAGCCTAGTAAAGAGAAGATGCCTCGTCTGGTCACACTAGACCGTGCGACATTGCCAAAAGGATACAAAGGTGCTGGTAACACAATCTCCAACTGCACATTTTCAAAGCTGATAGGACCTGGTCTACGTGTGGGGTGGCAGGAATCTGTAAATAGCCATCTGGCATACCAGCTCAGTGCTGGAGGAGCTAACCGATCAGGAGGCACTCCAGCACATATGAACACAAAAATAAGCGGCGAGGTAATCAATCTTGGACTGCTAGATCCACTTCTGGAGGAGCTCCACAAGTCGTACTCTCAAAGGGCTCAAGTTCTGCGTAAAGCATTCACTGAATACCTTCCAGTTGGAACTCAGGTAGAAGGGGGTGACGGAGGCTACTTTTTCTGGCTCACTATGCCAGATAATATCGACACTGACAAGATGGAGAGGTTATGCCTCGAGAACGGCGTCAGACTTGCAACTGGCCGGAACTTTGAAGTCGACGGTGATATCAAGAATTGGAACAACTGTGTCCGAGTTTCATTTGGCTATCATGAAGTCGAAGATTTACAATGGGCTATCAAGACTTGGGGTATAGTCTGCTCACAATGCGAGATCTGACTACCGTATTTATACAATTATGTGTAAAGAAAGAAAGAAAGATAAAATAAAATCAAATTTATAAATTTTATAGAGAGAAAGAGAAGACGAAACTATAGAATAACTCATAGAATCATCCTCTCTATCAGTTTTAAATACATGGCCCTTAATAGATCTAAAAAAAATATCACCAAGTCAGTCACAACTTCTGATATCAAAAAAAAAAAAATTCCAAAAACCAGACCAGGTTTCTTTATTGTTTTGATAAAGAAAAATTAATAAAACGGTTTAAAAACGAACATGAGTCGAAGAGAATATTAGAAGTAATCGAACATCCACGATTACAATAAAACAGCACAAAACACACGCGCGCACAAAAAAAATATTAAAAACCCCAAGTGACAAAATATAAAAAGAAAGAAAATAGAAAACTTTTGGATAAATTTGCCTCATCTTAGCATGCAGCAACCGATGAGGTGTTGAATCGAGAGATATCTCGAACAGGTGGCTCATAGGAAGTACATGAGCTACAGTTACACATTGGTGTATCACATGTAGTCATATAATAAGGATGAGGATGATATAGTTGATGTTCCTGAACAGGAACAATCACAGCCGCAGGTGCGGCTGGCATTCGATATTGGTGGCTCATTGACCTTGAATGAGTCGGTCCACTAGCAGCAGCAGTAGCAGCAAACGGATGATGATAAGATCGCTCACTCACCTTCATAGCAGGAGGCTGCTGCTGGAAATGAGAAAAGAAAGGCTCAGATGAAGGGACCTGCTTATTTGCAGTTTCAAACCATTTCGGAATAGTATAACTGGGACGCACAGATGAGACATTGGGAGATACCTTCTGTCTAGGAGAGCGAGGTGAAGCCAGTTGCTGTTTAGAACTAACAAACAGTTGCCAGCAATCATTCCATTTCTCCCATCCTTTAAGGTCCAAATCACTAAGTTGAAGAGTCCACTTAATTTCCCGCAACCAATGGGCCTCAATAGCAGTCAGGTCCGCCACAGCAATACCAGTAGCTTGGAACCATGACTTATTGGTGAAGGTGTTGTCATCATGAAACTTATTTGCCAATAGTAAAGCGACTACCAGCATTTCATAGATGGCTCTAGAGTCCACCTTGGGGTTAGGCACATTGCCCAAAGCCCAGCGCTTCGATAAATAAACCAAAGCAAGCAAAACAGTTGCTCTCGGCAATCTGGTAGCAGTCAGTATCTGTACGATGAATCGCACATACGAGTCATTACTACCACCTCCACCGGGGTTCATAATTCCACAAGCCATATTTGCCAGGAATTCCGCCATTTCCGCCACATTGTAATCGAGGTTAGCAGCAACGCCACCCACGACTTTACTTGACAATGAGGCCGACGACGAGCTGCTCGTGGCTATTGGCGCCTGAGCAACAGGCGCCAAAGGCGGCGGTAACGGCTGCTCCAAAGGAACGAAAAACGTCGTTCCATTTGAGGAGTAGGTGGAGGTCGTAGATGACGGCGTATTATAAACAGGCTTGTAGTACACGGGACCACCTCCGTATGAAGCCGTATGATGGTGATGTTGAAGATGATGATGGTGATACTGCTGAGGAGCTGGAGGAGCTGGAGGAGGAGGAGGTACAGCATACGGATACACCATATTTCGATTCACGTACCCCAGCATTGGGATTCCATGGATCGAAGGATGATGGTATGCACTGCCATACTCCGGAGGAGTCACCACCTGGCCATTATAGTATGGTAACGACGGCATATTTTTAAAAAAAAACCAGAAAGAAGCAATCAAGCTATCCACTTTTTTTTGGTATCCGGGCGAAGACTTAGTTAAAAGGTCGTCCGAAAACTTTCAAACAAAAAATAAAAGCCCCCGTCGTGATCTCCCGTATCTGTTTTTTTCACAAGATACAAGGCCGCGTTGGGGTTTTATCTATTGCCTGTAGTACGTTTCTTTAGAGAAACTAAACTTGAAACCGGCAGAGGTCGGCTGTTCAAAAACAAAAAAATGCTTCGACCTTTCCTTTCAAACAGAATACATCAACGTATTTCAGAATACCGGACAATATTGGATACAAGCAGTACGAGTTTCTGTTTTTTGTCTTAAGACGATTCCTCTGATGTTTTCCTCCTTGAGAAGGTCCAAAACAGTTCTGCTATTGGGGCGGCGGCGTTTTCGTTAAAACAAACGATCAGTCACTTTGTTCGCCTCTCAAGAGAACTCAAGTTGCTGAAGCTTGATCAACTGCTTAAGAACCGGGTTTCCAACTCTCTATGCGCTCTTGGCTTTCTCCTTTATAATCGCAAACGGAATTACAGGCGGAAAGCTGTTTCGGAGGGCGGGTCTGGGGTGGTTGTTTTTTGGGGGGGTTTAATGATGAATATCTAAGGAGGGAGGTTTTTGACAAGAGTCAAAGTTAAAGGAAGAAAAATCTTTTTAATCCTCTGGTAATGGTTAATGGTGATGGGATGTTTCATTGGGAACTGCTGTCCGGGGGTTGGGGGGGTTACTAGAGCAACTGGTCACCGCTAAGCGAGCACTTGAGTGAGCGCTAGAGCCTAGAGCAACTGGCTGGTGCTGCGGTGCACCCCCCGTGCTAGAGGTGACTGACATATTAACAGCGCGCTAAGGAGCTCCAAACTGTAAACATCATTTCGTCACTTCACTTTACATTCCATTACATATTTTTTTTCCAAATAAGAAGCAGCAGCAGCAGCAGCTTATCTTGTGCTCCAAGATCTTGCAGAATGACAGCTACGAAGGCCGAGGACTTTTCGGAATCTTTTTTTTTCGCTTCTGTGATAAGCGCCCAGGGGGTAGCAGAATGTCCAATAGTAAAGCTTAGATCGGGTCGAGTGGGAGATATCTCATCACCCCTCTCTGGGTGAAAAGATCTCGTTCATCTCCGACTATCTCTATGCGATTCCTTTTTAGGCGTGCTGCAGTGGATGTACACTGATAAACGGACGTAGTAGATATATAATTAATACCCCGGCTCGTGCTTGCTGGATTAGACTCGCTAGACTGAACCTGTTTGTTTGGAGCATATTTTGTGATCCTTCTAGAATCGCTTAGAATCCAAAATAATAATAATAATACTCAATAGTAGTGCATACAGGACATGGATATGGAAGAAGCTTCCTTGCCTGAACCAACAAACAGAAGAAGTGTCAAGTCGCTGGTGAAAAGAGCAAAAAATAAGTTCACCACCAGAAATGGACTAATCGGCAGTTATAACTATGGTTATCTGTTCACCCCGCGGATCCCATTCACCAAGAAGACGGTCCACGAGAATGCGTCGCTGTTCTTTGGGCTCAACTCGCATATGCCGGTGGTTTTAGGAGTCATCCTGGGGCTCCAGCATTCTCTGGCCATGTTGGCAGGAGTGGTGACTCCTCCGATCATTATCGGCGGCTCTGCGAATCTAGAGGAGGCCCAGTCGCAGTACCTTGTGTCAGCGTCACTTATTGCATCAGGAATTCTGAGTTTGGTCCAGATCATCAGATTCCATATCGTGGGAACAAAGTACTATCTGGGGACAGGGCTGATCTCAGTCGTGGGTACTTCGTTTGCTACAATCACTATTGTTTCAAAGGCATTCCCGCAGATGTACGCAAATGGCTTTTGTCCGTCTGCGGCAGATGGCACTCCGTTACCATGTCCAGATGGATACGGAGCGATTCTGGGCACGTCATGTGTATGCGGTTTGCTTGAAGTGTTGTTGTCGTTTATTCCTCCAAAGACTTTGCAGAAGATCTTTCCTCCGATTGTGACTGGTCCTGTAGTACTTCTTATTGGTGTCAGTCTTATTCAGTCTGGTATGCAGGACTGGGCCGGTGGATCTGGGTGTGCCACTCCCACTGCTGATGGAGGGTTTGCATTGTGTCCATCTGCCACTGCGCCTAAGCCACTTGAGTGGGGTTCTGCTGAATTCATTGGACTGGGGTTCCTGGTGTATGTGACAGTGATTATTTGCGAAAAATGGGGCGCTCCGATTATGAAATCATGTTCAGTAGTAGTTGGTCTTCTTGTGGGCTGCATTGTGGCAGCTGCTTGTGGGTATTTTGATCGCAGCGGTATTGACGCTGCACCTGCAGTGACATTTATCTGGGTTCACACATTCAAGCTTAGTGTATATGGGCCCATTGTACTTCCATTTTTGGCCACGTATGTGACCCTGATGATGGAAGCCATTGGAGATATCACAGCCACTTGTGATGTGAGTCGAGAGGAGGTCGAGGGCCCGCTTTACGAGTCTCGAGTCCAGGGAGGTGTTTTGGCAGACGGCATGAATGGTATTATCGCCGGGCTCATGACCCTGACGCCGATGTCTACATTTGCACAAAACAATGGTATTATCTCTTTGACCAAGTGTGCCAATCGAAGTGCTGGTTATTGGTGCTGCTTTTTCCTAATCATCATGGGAGTGTTTTCCAAGTTTGCAGCTGCGCTTGTGGCCATCCCCAAGGCCGTCTTGGGTGGCATGACTACATTTCTGTTCACCGCGGTGGCAGTTTCTGGATTAAGAATTATTGCCAGTATACCATTCACACGACGAGATCGATTTGTGTTGACATGCTCGCTTCTTTTCGGATTTGCAGCTGTGCTTGTGCCCAACTGGTTTTCCAATGTGTTTACTTACCAGGGCTCCAACTCGTCACTTCGAGGGTTCATGGATGCTATTGAGCTTGTGATGGAGACGTGTTTTGCAGTAGCCGGCATAGTGGGGCTTATTGTGAATCTCATCATCCCCGCTGAAGAAGATGAGATTCTCAGTGGAGTGGAGCTGACCATGCCGGAGAGCCCAACCATCATCAACCAGGAGGAGGATATTAGTGGGATGGAGAAGAGTGTTTAGAAGAAGTCCTCGTAGGTATATATATGTATATATATGGCCAGTCTTTTTTATGTATTGTTAATATTTGTGTGTTTCTTTCGTTTTGTATGAATATACCATTCATTTTTATATTGTTGTTACTACTACTACTACTACTACTACTACTACTACTACTACTACTGCCCACAGTGTAGTGCCACAGGGTAGTGGTGTACAAGCTTTGGGAGGACAGAAGACAGGACCTAACCCTGGGACTGGCATTTACTCTGGAGCCATGTTTCTCCGCTTTCTTTGACCCGTTTCTTTCCTTCTCCTCTCCCCGTCTTTTCCAGTCAAATCTTTTTTCGTCGTTGCAACTGAAATACCCCAGGGTACAAGGACG
Organism: Diddensiella transvaalensis; assembly: GCA_030555955.1. NCBI lineage: Eukaryota > Fungi > Ascomycota > Dipodascomycetes > Dipodascales > Trichomonascaceae > Diddensiella > Diddensiella transvaalensis. The sequence goes on along the minus strand of JANIVV010000006.1, from coordinate 175,280 downwards.
AAGTGAGGGTGCTGTGAGACATATCTGAAGGGTTTGGGCGCCGGCGGTAGAATCCAGGCGATAGTGATTAAATAGCTGCAAATCGACTTCAGGGTCACCCGGCGTTGAGTAGAGCGAAGGGCTCCACTTTCTTATCTCTCATACGGTCCAATACCGGCGTCTATTTGGGTGTGTGTTGTGTGTGTGTGTGTGTGTGTAAGTGCGGGTGGATAAATAGAAGAAGGTTTAAGGGGAGACAGAGTTGGGACCGTGGAAAGGGCCAAAGAAAAAAATCTCACTCAACATTTAACAAGCGATTAAACTAAACTGGGGAGGCTGGGTTATTGAACTTAACTCCAGGTTCCAAGAGCGATCTATTATTTATTTTGTTTTATTCATTTGTCATTTTATATTCTTCTTCAAGCGGTTGTTCTTTTGGGGGTGTTCAGGTCTTTATTCGAGTCTTATTGGAGGAAGTTGTTCGATAGCGAAGAAAAAAAGTGAGAACAGAAAAGAGAAGACAAGAAAAGAGACAAGAGCGTTTGGTGTGTCACATCTGATTCATCATCATGAGTACTGGTAGTACGGCGCAGCAGCCGAACGGGAAACAGGAGCTGCCGAGACCCTACAAGTGCCCGATCTGTGAGAAGGCCTTTCATCGGTTGGAGCATCAAACTAGACATATCAGGACCCATACGGGCGAAAAACCTCATGCTTGTACCCATCCTGGGTGTACGAAGCGATTCAGTCGAAGCGATGAGCTGACAAGACATTCCAGAATTCACTCGAATCCAAACTCCAGGCGGAATAATCGAAGCTTAAAGTATAATCTTGACGATGTGAAGCAGGAGCCTGGCACTAGTGCCACCAGCTCCGGCTCGACGTCGGCAGTCAATACGCCTCCGTCGTCGTCGTTGACGGGTGGGTTGTCCAGCAGACAGTCGAGTCCCCCTGTGTCCATTCAACAACAGCAGCTGCTGCAGCAGCAGCAGCAGTCCGGGATGGCCGGGGTCGTGGGGAATGGTCGGCCGATTGCACAAAGTGCGTCCATGACCAATCTCCCCAGTATGAACTATGATTCGTATCACTACAAACCATCAGGAGGAGTAGCAGGAACTGGAGGTACTGGAGGTGTGTTTCATTTTGAAGCTGACGGTGGACGATTTATCAAGAGCGAATATTCGTCAGCCTCTAATACTCCATACTCGTCTTCGCCATCGTCCCCAACCCTACATCATCATGTTCCACCATCCGCGGCCGCGACACTGGGTGCTGCAATCAACAATAATCTTAATAATAGTACCAATACGCCTGGTTCCTCTAATACTACATCTACATCTTCTTCTTCGTCCTCTTCGCTACAGCCTCTATGCGTGGGGGCTCCTGCTTCTCAGCAACAGCAGCCACCACAGGTACCTCAGCAGGCTCTTCAACAGGCACCTCCACTTTCATCACTCGGAAACAGCTCATTTGTGCGAGTGCCCCACTCTAGTTTCCGAGGTCCTTTTGATATGAATGCATTAGCCTCGGCGGCTTCCCAAGAACTTGAGCGCGAGAACTACCTGAATAATAACAATAGTGGCCATGGAGGAAACAATAGCAGCGGCAGTGCGAGTGGTGCTTCGACTCCTTATGGAACGTCGCCTCTGTTGGGTGGAGGTGGCGTGCTGCAATCCAATTCGTCACCCTCGCTGACGTCTTATTTTGGACAAACTAGAGATAGTCTTGCACCTGCGGTGGTTGGAAGTAATAATGCATCATCGTCATCCTCGGCAGCGCAAAGTGCTGCCCACCATCATCATCACCATCATCACCATTACCATCATCCTCCATTCTCTGGACTGCAGCGAATGACTCCGTTGACGTCGCTTCATGGCGCGGCGGGCGGGAAAAGCAGGGGCCACGATGAGGATGAGGCCTATTACCTGCAGCATCGATCCAAGCGATCGCGGCCAAACTCGCCAGTATCGACTGCGCCATCGTCGCCCACATTTTCGCCGTCGAGCTCGCCAACTCCGGATCACACGCCACTGGTCACCCCTGCGCACTCGCCCCGGCTCCATCCGCGAGATGACTTGGGTGGACTACAGTTACCAAGTATCCGTTCGCTTAGTCTTGGACGCCATATGCCACCGCCTCTTCAAGTCATGGAGGTTGGAGGTAGTCCAGTGGCACTTGGCCCACAACATGTGCCAGGTGCTCCAGCCGCTCAACAGCAATCATATCAGCACCAGCAGCAACAGCACCAGCTGCAACAATCTCAAACTCAGCAGCAACAACCGCAGCCACCGCTGCCGCCGCAACAGATGCATGTAGCAGTCTCGCCACTGCAGCACCAGACCTCGGCGCCAGGAAGTGGCACCTCGACTCCCGCTACGGGCAGTTCATCGGGAGCTGTCCCTAGAGTGTCAGTATCTGATTTAATAAACGGTTAGAGTTCGGGTTACTCCGGGAACGCAGAAGGTGTTTGTTTGTTTGTTTTTTATTATTTTTTATTGGACGTTTTTTTGGAGGAAAGAAAGAAAAAGGCGTTTCTTCATTCATAATTTATATTTAGTTAGTTTTTTTAACGTTTATATAGATGTATCTATACGTTCAATAACTGTCTTTTTTTTTGTTAAAAGTGTAATATTGGCTCTATCTATAGATGCAATTGAAGTTGCTTTCTATTGACCAATGCTCATTGAGTTATGTGTGCAGATTCGCTGTGAAAGCCAAATTGCGCTCCTAGTATGCATGGATCATGAGAGGGCATATTGGGGCATACTGAGGGCCTCATCTGCATTCAGCATAAAAACAAAAAGCACTACAGCCATAGAGAAAAAATACGGTCGCGCATAAATAGATCTGACACTTTAAATTACATTTTACGATTTAATTACACGATTCTCATTGTATAGAAAAGGCATATATTAAAGTGTCTATAATAGTAGAGCTATGTTTGGGCGCGGATATACAGTAAACACTACCCTCTCCCAGTGACTACAACCCACCCCCCAGTAGTGAAAATTTGCGTTGCATGGAACTGGAGACCACCAGTCTACAGGAAGCATTAAGCCGGGTTAAATCTATATTAGACCCTCAAGATGACTTCAACACCGGCCGGGCCGAGAACCTAGACCAATTACTGGCCCTCCAGCGAGGCCGCGTAATTGAATTGTGTGGGCCTCCCGGCACTGGAAGTCGGACTATTGCATTATACGCGATGTTGGATGCTTTATCTCGGGGCCATGGGGTGACATGGATCAGTGTCGACAATCGCCCAGTTGCGGTCGAACGCCTACTACAGCAAATGCCCGGATATCGCCCCGAATACCTGGCCCAAATACGGTATCTAAACATTGCCACATTAGCCCAGTTAATTACATTCCTACGCCGTAGTGGCGGCAACTACAACTACAACCGCAACAACAACGTGGGCGACGAGGAGGGCGTGATAAACCCTCAGAGCGGCCTCGTAATTATAGACGACTTCAGCCTGAGTGTTATGGAAGAGCCTGTCAAGCATGTGCAGGTCATTACAGAGCTGGTAACTGAAATGGCAGCTGTCGCTTTGCGTGCCAAAGTGGCCATTTTAGTCCTCACTAAAATGATAGTCCGAATGGGGCGTTTAATGCCAGGAACTGGCTACGGCCAATGGGAGGCCCAACTATTCCGGCGAATAGTATTGTTACGAGACGAGCACCAAGTACGACTCGCCCGAGATCTAAGCTCGAGCCGTACTGTTGAGTTTACGCTGCTGCCATCAACCACTCTTCCAGCGTTAGAGGAAATTCCCAATAGTCAAGATTACTATTAAAGGCATCAGGGGAATTTCCGGTTGTTGTTTTTGTGTATTTTAGTGTTGAAAAGGGTATTGAGCGCGGCCCCAATTAGGATCAAATGTGCACTAATTGGGTAATATTGTGCATTGACTAGAACGGATTGGTGAATGTATATGGTGATCATCAATTGGGAGAGGAATTTCCTCCATTGCCATAGAGCGGCATAAGCAGCTAACAGCGGCAGCTAACAGCAGCAGGCAGCAGCGGCAGCAGCTAACAGCAGCAGGCAGCAGCAGCTTAATAGGACCGGGCGACCACGACGAGCAGCAGAAGGCAGAAGGCACGCCCTGGGTGAGATTGTTTATAGGCAGGGAATTCTCACAGAAACAAAGAGAAAAAAATTGCCCGCCGAAGAACAGAAGGCAAAAAAAAAAAACATACTAACACAGTATACAGCGAGTTTATCATTCCATAGATGATCATAACAAAACTTTAAAACTTAATACGAACCTGTAAGCAGCAGCAACAACAACAACATGTAACGCTCTCTTCCATGTGTTGCTGCTGCTCTGTATACTATACATCATGAAAGCAGCAGAAGGATCTGGTTCGTTACCCCTGTTAATCGAGTGATAATAAGCCTTTTTCTGCTCATAATGAAGAGACGGTAGGGCCCCTTTTTCAATCCCTTAATACCCATCCATATCAGAACAAACGGAAATCTCGTCCCCCTGAAAAAAAAAACGCCAGTTACTATAATTAGTCTAGTCCCCCCTTCTCGCCTGCCCGCATTAGGCTATCTGGGCCAAGGAATAATCCAAGCGGCGGACATCTACTACTACATGTCTAACAACTATATGCAATACACACCCGAAAATTCCAACTTCTCCCCAAAAAGCCACTTACCAGCCATCGACCATCACAGATAGCTGGAAAAAAAACAAACAAGAAAATAAAAGAAATAACACAAGAGAGGCGAAAAACAAAAACAAACATCGCTACTACTAAAAAAATATTCTGAGCAGGAGACTACAGAGAAGCCATGAAATATATAAAGACCCCTCCCCCTCCTGTACATTTTCTTCTCTTCTTTAACCAATATACTTGTGTCCATTCGCTAAACTTTTTTACACATTCGCTTAACAATGAAGTTCTCTACTGTCGCTGCTGCCGCCGCTGTCGCCGCTGGTGTTCAAGCTGGTAACCTTACCACCATCACCTCTGAGTATGTCGCCACCTCCACTGAGGTCGTCACTGCTTACACCACCTACTGCCCTCTCGCAACCACCATTGTTGAGAACAACAGCACCTACATCGTCACTGAGGCCACCACTTTGACCATCACCAACTGCCCATGCACCAGAACTCACACTTACACCACTGAGACTGTTACCGTGTGCCCCGTCACCACCGCACCTGCCGTTGAGACCACCGCCGTGGTTCCTCCTCCTGCCGCTGAGACCACCGCCGCTGAGACCCAGCCCGAGGTTGCTCCTTCTAACGGAGCTGCCAAGGTTGGTCTTGCATCTGGTGCTCTTGCTGGTGTTGTTGCCATTGCCGCTTACCTTTTGTAAGCAATTGAAAACTGGATTTTTTAATGGACAATTCGTTGCACAAAAAAAGTTTCTATTTCATGTTTTCGATTTCTAATGGCTCTCTAATACACACTAATTAATATATTCACTATACCAATTAATCTTTTTACTCGGTTGTGGTGCAATCGGGTATATCAAAAAGATAATGTACAATAATTCTATGGATAATTCTGGGATATATCGAGGTTTTAAAAACGACTGCAGCTTGTTTTTAGAATTGAATTTCTTTGGAAACGGTCATTGATATTATTATTTTCTTCGTTTCTCTTTTAATTTGTATTTCTTAAATGCAATCCAAGCTTATTTTTTTATTATGTATATCTATATATATATATATATATCTATAACGAACAATTTTATACTAGAACTTAATGACTTTTTTTTAAAAATCTTCATTCGCTTTCCACAAGATAAGAACAGCGCCGTAATGATAAGCAAGTGAGAGTTACAATTATGATAATAATATTCACAAAACTCTTAATATGCAGTTTATTGCTGGCTACTGCAACTCGATGCAATCCCCTTTCGATCTATATATATCCCCTCTCTTAAGAAGCACAGTCATGTAGGAGTCACGGAAAAAAATAAAAAAAGGAGCAATGAAAATTTCCGTGTCTCATTTGCTCTCTGATCAGATGTTGCTCAGTTTATGTGCCTTAAAATAAAGATCTAATATTCATATTCATATTCATACTTCAGTTATACAATTTGAGCCGCCGAATTTTTGCGGGTTTCCTTTTTCCAAGATTGTCGCCTCAAATTACCGTTGCGGGCCGGGATCCGAGCTTTTTTCCCCTTCGAGGGGGCCTCCTTGGCCAATGAGAAATAAGCCCATTTTAGTTTTGCGTGGCTTTGAGTGGGCAAAAGGCCAAAGTGATGGGGCGGCATGGGATTCTCTCAATCAGGCAACTGTACAGTAGACCTCTACACCTTCACTAGTAGTGATGTCGAACTAAATAGACGTCCAATAACAAGACATATGGTACCGCCAGCAATGACTACTCCGGCAAATATCTGTGCATGAACGTACCCCTGGCCAGTATTAGAATTGGTTATCAAGGCTCCTGCAATAGGATTACCTATTAAAACGCCCATAGCACTTACAAAAAAGCACATCCCAAGCCTAGTACCAAGTAAAGTTAAATCTGAAGTGATTGCACCCACTGTAATGGGCGGTACAGACACAAAGGTACCGGAGAAAAACCCATAAAATATACTAAATGGTATAAGACCGCCCAAGGAGTGTATTCCAATCCACGCTAACGCTAATGCTGCCGTCACTGCTCCACAGGGAACTAGGACATTGAAGGGTCCAATCTTGTCTGCTGTGAAATTGGGGACTATCCGTCCAAATACTGACCCAGCATTGAGTATTGGTGACATGTAAAATGCTAGATCGGCAGGTTGAATGTTTACTGCTTGACTGTATGATTGAATATAGAAAACAGGAATATATACCCCACAAACACCTAAAAGTGTACCCAGGGTAAGAAACACAAAGGGCCAGTCAGTGAGCGACGGATAGTCTATTAAGGGTCCTGATTTACGGGGTTTTGTGCGAGCCTTCATTACGAAACATGAAAATGTTCCACATGCCAGCAATGTGAATGCAATTACTCGCGCTGCCCATGGGAAGCCCACCTCGAGAATTAGGCGACGGGCCATGATTGGAATAATGACTCCTCCCACACCAGAGCCTGAGACTGTGATTCCAGTTGCAAGTCCACGTTTTGTGGTGAAGTATGAGCTTACTACACCAATACACGGCAAGAAAAGACAATTACATCCAATCCCGACACAGATCCCCTGACATAGCAGCAATTGATAGAACTCAGTACTGAGACTCGCCATCATCATACCAAATGTTACTAAAAATGTTCCTGATATTAATAACAGCTTCATATACCCAGCATCAAGTAACCGTCCCGTCACAAGCCCCATCGCCAATACCAAGAACCCTTGCATTGATCCTATCCATGAGATTGTCGAGTTTGCTACATGCGGTAGCAGAGTCTCTGAATAATATGTTTGGAATACTCCAAATGCGTTAATCACCCCCCACGAGCTGAACAGGGCCAGAAACCCTCCTAGAACCTGCATCCATGCCAAAGTCCCTCCATTGGGTGGCGGTTCCTCAGTCTCATCAGCCACTATAGATAATTCTTCAACTTCTGCTAGTACTACTGACATGTTGATAATCTCTCCATCGCCAGATTCTTTGATCAATTGCATGGCATTAAGCCTTTCTCCAGATGAGGATAGCCTTTTCTCTTTTATATTTCACTTCCTCATCTGATACTTATATATACTCGTCCGGAGAGTATTCCGTGTCTAGTCCACCAGGATCTCGCTCTTAGACCAAGCCTCGGACGTAATGTCAAGCGACCCTGGAAGTAACGCTCATTATACGCAAATTGATTTCCAATCACGATTAACGCTCTCCCCCCAAAACAAATAGAATCAAGTCTCTGACTGTGCTAATACTGATCATTTCTGCGGAACCTCTTCCGCGGAACTGATGCCTTTCTACTCGGTACTTTCGTATGCCATAAACAGAAGTGCGCCGCTGTCACCGAACTTCGGTGTTTAAGGGGCCTTTCACTGCGAATGACCTGTGCGCCAAGTTGGTCGAGAGATGAGCTTAAGCAGCTCCTCCAGTCTCGGAGAATGCAAACAAAATCTTTTCTTTTCGTATATCTTCTTAGTCTAAGGAATAAAATAACAAATATGCAGTTTTTTGTGTAGATGCCGCAACTGGCTCGATTAGAGTATCGTCAATATGCAACCAATCTCCAAACTTGATGATATCGACAGTATAATGCCCTTCAGTGGCCGAAGCTCCATGATGGTATACTACTGCTCGCAGATGGTACTCAACATTCTGAATCCTCAGGGTCGGCTCATAAGTCACGGGCTTTGTAATCTTTTCTACATATCCCTGGGGTGTGAAAGTGAATCGCTTCAGATGTACAATCAACACTGGGGGCAGTTTTGAAAACGATAAATGTTTGCTGGCTTCCACATAATGGCCCTTCAGAGTCCGATATGGAATCATCTCCGGTTTCACCAGTTCTTCGAATGCATCCTCCAGACTGTTGACGTGTTCCCTGCTAATATCAAGTTGTACATGTTGGAATGGATCATATGTCACTGATGGATTCCTCTGTCCTGGTACTTGTAACTGGGATTTGAATTGGCCCTCAAATATCTCACTGATCGGTGTACTATTACCCATACTTCCCGAGTACCTGCTCTTGACTGTCTGGCCACCTTTGCCCACCTCAGACCAGCCGTCGTCCTCTTCCTCATCCTTTTGTACTGTTGAACTACTACTCTCTTCAACTTCGTTCAAGGCACTGGCAAACTCTTGCTCCAGCACCTCTAATAAATATCCCAGAAACTCCTGTGCATCCTCCTGTCTACCCTTCTGCAGATGCCTGAATTTCGGATGCCTTGCCACTATGCTATAGAATGAATCAATCGTACATGCACCCAGACCCCCCGCTACGCTATATTCACTCACAAACTCCACAAGCCCGTCCAAAATTGGTGTTGACGACTTGATCTTGAATTTTGTATTCTCAGAGATGTTTAGAATCAGATCCAAAAACACATTGGTGTGTATCAGGACCTGCATTATGCAATTCATAAAACATATATTCCCCGAGTTGATTATCCCTCGAACTTTACTAGCGGGTCGTTTGGTCGCATCATATCGATAATTCCGCAAGACCTCTCCAAGCGGTTTACGATAATCAACAATCACTGCCGGAGCCACTGTCACTGGTGTATTCTCTACCCTTTGTTGTTGCTGGTCTTGCTGCCTGCAGTTATCATGTTTGGGCCTGCTGCGACGCCGTCGCCGCTGTGGAAACAGATCTTTTGGACAATTATACCATGGAACCTGAGGTGGCTGATGCAAATGCTTTTCACACAGGGCTATTATAAATGGATCACTAAGATCCACTGGTACAAATGCCATACCTTTAACGCCCAAGAATAATAGTGTCGTAGATCTTGTGGGACTCTAATTTTTTTTGTCACCATTACACACTGTATCTCATCATCGGGGGGAGCTAAGCCCCGGGTAAATAACCGCCGCAGATAATGTGGCGGCTTTCGCTTTGATAGTCTATCAGTTGGTTTATATCAGAACAGCCTATAGTGTACATTCTAACGTAGTGAATATTATTTATGCCGTTTTGCTCATCTGGACTATACTTCAGAGCAAGAGTCGAGAAGATCTGAGGCCGAGTCCAGCAATACACTGTGTATACTACATGAACATCACGCGTATCAAAAGACTCGTAACTTCAGCTGTCGTAAGGGATTGATCGATTATATCCAGAAAAGTGAGGCACCAGAAGACGTGGCACCAGGAGACGTGCCCCGAGGATCATGAAATCCTTGGCGAGGACATTCTCTCATACACCTCCACGTTTCTGGACTCGACAAGGATCGAGAAGTTACGATACAAGAATAGTTGTGAATTCATCTAGGTCGACCTCAACTATTGGGCGTAGATCTCTGGGTAGCCACGCATATTCTCTATAGAGCATATAAGTGGCCAGCAAATGCTCACAACCAGGCTTGCCAGCATATAGACCATTCAAATACGCACTGCAGTTACATATCCATAGATTGGGATTTGAATTAAATGTCAAAACACGCCATATCCGGTGTCTGTTATGCGAGTATCCAAGACATTGGCCACTTTCTATCAAATTTAGTGCGCTCACAAATTGACCTGGATACATATATCCAAGCACTATAAGGTACTGGTACGCGTCGTCACGCGTTTCGATCGATTCTAGTGCTTTGAATATCTCCCTTGTATCGGAGTTCATAACTACTAGTAAGGTTATACTAATGGAAAGCGATTTTGTAATTCTCAGAATGGGCGCTCGCTGCTCGCTCATGAATCCTTATCATACGTGCGGCGCATAGCAGCTTGGAGGGTCTCAAAGTCCTCTCATCTGAAGTAGGCACATATTTTGTTGCTAATTCGTCTATTTTATGTGTGAAATGTGCTGATGCATACGACACTGCTCAATTGGTTAATCTCTAAATTATGGTATATTCAACAACTACTCAGTTATCTATCCCAGCTGATTTTGTTTCTTGAAACAGGTCTTGTTTGTTCGGCTTAAGGTTTGAACATGGTGCATTAAAGGGCAAAAGAAGGAAAATGGCCCGTTGAGCGTTTCAAAGTAGATCTTGTATTGCAAATTGTTGGCAATCATGAGTGCGTGGCCTTAACTTGGTGGTATATAGATAACAAATATCCGCCATAATTTTTCCGAGCACCTCAAAAAGCAGTAGCGTCTAACTGATTTCAGAGTTTGACCTAATTATCTAAACATTTTGCTCACCCAGGAGAACCAGTATTATGCCCTACGAACGGCATATTTTCTTTACTGAGAGCGATGAGCCTGATATGATTGATCTGATCTGACTTATAAAGACGTTATACTGATTACTTCCTGAGAATTCGTCAATTTGATCAAATTCGTCCTGTGATAGGGCTTTGCGACGGTTTAATTCTTGGAAATATTACTATGTTGACAGATAACTAGCTGATTTCCAGGCTTCGGACAGATGCCTCAAGCGTACTACCTGGAATCAGCTTCGTCACTTACTCAGGCTCAAAATGGCCATTTATCTACACGATTCGCTAGTCATCGAACGTGATACCAATGTGGATCCTCTAGAAAAGGAACACGAGGCGAGTCCCTATTCTCAGTGTCCATTTTTGATCTCAGTGTCCATTTTTGATCCAATTCGTTTCAACTGCTTCACCGTGGCTCGAGGGTCCGTGTCGTTGCTAGGGTCTGACAATAAAAGCCCAACATCCAATTTGGACAGAGGAGATTGCTGTGATTTCAGGTTTCACAGCTCGCACTGTTGACAGTGATACTTCGCATTAAAAGATTTCTCTTCGTTGGGGAATCATCGCGCTACTGCGAAGAGTGGTAAATGGTAGGGCATTTTAATTACCTTACTCAATAAAATATCTCAAACTTATATATAGTTAACTACACTAGCGCTTTCTCTTGTTATCCTCCTTCTCAGCCTCTCTATCCATATCATCCCAGTCTTCGCCCTCATCATCGTCAGAAGCACTTCCACCAAAGCTTCCGTCGCTTCCCTCCTCGGAAACCTCAGACTCAGCATCACTTTCGTCACTAGGATTATCATCGCTGACCTCGAATTCACTCTCGTCTGAGGATTCAGACTCTGAGTTGGACTCGCCATCGCTGTCAGTGCTCAAAAACACCCAGCCGCCCTTATCAAAAAAGTCTCGTGGGTCTGCTGTGACTGTCTTCATGATAGTTGGCCAGTTAAGATTAACCTGTCCCTCGTAGTAAGGGATATCCATTTCGTTCATCCAGTCCTTGACACTCTCCAACTGACTGACAGGGATCGAGTTAATGTGCGTCACAGGTCGGTTGTAATCCTTGTAGACAAACACCATATCAAATTGCTTCAAGCCAAACTGAACACGCTCTAAATGTGCAACTTCAATATCAGCCAATGTCACCACCAAGAAAGGAGGATCAATAAGCTGCACCAGACAGTCTGCTGTGGGCTGGCACAGAACATTGGATCGGAACGGCACACCCTCAAACCCAAGATCTCGGAATGGAATATCAACGTCAATAGCTCCATTAGAAGCTTCGGCAATCTGTTCTGAAAATGCCTTAAACTCTTTATTGAGTGCTGCACGTCTTCGGCGCTCCTCCTGCTCCTGCTCTAATTCGTCCTCATCGCCATATCTGTATCTTCGTCGCTTGTTTCCAGTCTCATCGAAAGCCATATCGCTGGCCTCCCGATAGAACTGAACATCCTTGGTTTTCTTCTTACCTACCATGATGGGGTTCTTGAGATGTACATGGATAACCACAATAAGCTCTTGGTCGCAAGGCTGGAAAAACAAGTGCGCGATATTTGAAAACACCAAGTCAATCTTGGAATCGTTGGAGATTGGAGACTGGTATCGTAGACCATTCTGCTGGATCTCCAATGTCCCTGCTACACGTTTGCCTTCTGGGCCAGGTCTGACGTAGACTGAATCAAGTCTAAGGGGTCGTTTATTCTTGATCACAATCAGCTTATCCTGCTCCACAACATCCTCCAGTTCTTTTTTCTGTGACTCTCTCTTGACGGCTTCCTTCTTCAAATCAGTAATTTTTTTGAAGATCTCGTTCATTCGATCAACGTCCCGACTTCGGTACGTTATCGATCTCAGAAACTGAGCACTGGCATCTTCAAACGGCATCTCGTCCTTCTTGGCACCACCGGCCTGGCCAGGACTGTGGAAATTGAGTCGCAAGTAGACATAATCGCCCTCCTCATTTTTGGATCCATTCTTGTACGCAGAGATGTGGAACGGCACCGGTCGACCATTAATGGGAACGATAATCGACTGAGACCGAGTATCAACCACAATCTTCAGGTCCTTGACTGTGGAAGGTAGTTGACTATCTCGCTTGTAACTCTCAAACTTTTTGAATGTAGGTTTGTTTGCATCGTTGGATCCTGCTTCCTGATCTGCATACTTGAGTGATCCGGCCTTTTGTATTTTCTCATGAAGCTCTCGCTGATGGAGTCTTCTTTTCCGTTCACTGTCTTCCTGTTCATTTTTGACAGTCTCGCTACGAAGTTTATTCTTCAGAATCGCAGAATTACGCGCAGTCGACCGACGATCATCATCACCATTAGTAATCGACTTCTTCTTTTGTTTCGAAGCCCCATTAGTAGCCGATGACGAACTGGTTCCATTTTTAGTAGAGGTATCAGCATCCTGCTGGAAGTAGAATGAAACGTCCCCTCGGGCCTTGGGTGACTCTGTAAACACAATCGGTGCCTCAGATGTAACTCGAACAGTATCAGTCAGCAGAACTGCGTATGGCTTACCCTTGCCATCCTTCACGTCGGTAAATCCCACAACCACATTCAGTGTCATACCATCTTTGAGCACGTGGTCGTTTTTGGCATTCAGCAGCAAACTCACGTCCCTGAACTCAACACCAATACCCCAGCCAACATTTTTAAGAAAGTGTGATTCCAGGTGGGGTGCTCTGTCACGAATAAATGCTATTGCACCATTGTAGACCTGCTTACAGGTAGCACCATCAGTGATCAGCTCAAAGACCTTCTGCTGAAGATTCACAAGAACAGTATATGTCTGTTCCTGTTGCTTTGTAGGGTCAATAAAGTATGTTCTGGAGATATTTGAACAGTAAGACTTGTATCTCACGCCTAGAGAGCACAGAATCACGCCCGCCGTGAGACGACTGTCATCAGAAACTGCCGCAGGTCTCAAATCGTAACCACCTGAGCTGGACTGGATAATAGGTGAGTAGCACCAATCAAGTTGCGTGGGATCAAACTCACTACCGAGTTTCAGCTGCTTAGCTGCGAAGAACTTGTCATCTTCAATCTTTGCCTCCAGAATCTCCGTAAACTTTGAATGCGTGATTTTTTTGTCCTCATCGATAAATGTTGACATCTCATCTGCAAAATACTGTGTCATGAGACCCATACTAGCCTTGGAAGCCATTCTGATGGTCCTGAGCTCCTCCTCATCCTTGACCTCCATGACTTGAGCAAACACCGTTGCGACATCGATCTCATCGAACTTTGGCTCGTGTTTTTCATATACATTATTCCATTCAACAACAAATGCACCGTCGAACTTGTCCTTCTTGATTACACCAAGCTTATTCGGTAGCTTACCAAGTAAGTTCTTGAATAGCGACAGATTGTGCTCTTCATCCTTGGAGCGCGTCCAAATCAGCACCTCTTTACTCTTGATGGATTCTAGGTACTTGGCTTTGACTGCACTTGTGATTATAATTGTTTCATCCTTGGTGATGGCAATCGCAGTACTCGGGAACTCGTATCCAAGAAGCCACGTGTGAAGAGCTGACGTCTTTCTGTAGGGGTTCTCTTCATTGGTTCTGCCCATCACAGCAATAATCGCCTGCGCTCCATTAGCATCGTTAGACGCCAGCTTCCTCTGCAGCTGATGGATACGCTTCTTGAACGTAGCGTTATCGATCTGTACATCCGACATGTTGGGTTCACGGCCGTGTTACTTGTTCCAAGATGGGTGAGGATAATAAAACGCGAGGACCTGAAAGTGAGAGAAAGGTCAGCTTAAGGCTTTTGCGCGACTTGGAAGTTTCAGTGGCACCCCTAACCTCAGGTTGGGATTTTTCTCTTGCCCCTCTATTTTGGGTAATGATCTTCGTCTCTGCTCTGAAGAGATGGAGGTGATCGTAGTATCAGGCGTATTAGAATAGGTTTCTTTGGATATTAAACTGGTGACGAGCTGGGTAAATTCTCTGTTGTCTGCTAGGGTCTTTTGGAGAGATCCAAGAACGGTGAGTGATTTGATATCCCCGCTGAAGTGAACCTGAGTCCCATGCGGGACGCGAGTAGCTTTCATAGCATACGCTGTCAATAAAAAGATAATAATATCATCAGTATGTATTAAGTACGCATAAAAGTCTAGCAACTACTTTGGGCTGTTATTCCAAGGCACTAGAGTGGTTCACTGTGTTTGTCTTTTCTGGATACACATCGTATACCTGGTGTTTCCTGCTGTCACTGAGTACGCAAATACTGAAGTAAAGCAGAGCTGATTTCCTTGCAGAAAGTGACCTAAATCAAGTACGGAACAGCGGTTGACTTGAATCGGACGTGCTATTGTAAACATAGCCTTTGAAATGCCCGAAGAATCTAAGAGGAAGAAGAGCTCAAGAAATCAAGTACATTACATTCAAACTAAGTAGCATATCTAAACTCTGGGTTTTCGAAATCAGTCAAATCTGCAAAAGCCATATTTTCGCCATCCAAAGTCTCGTTCCTTTCGTCACGGATTTTGTTGGCACGGACATTCACAAACCAAGTAGCAACAGTAACTACAATGCAAACGACATAGCATGCGACAATAGAGATTTTAGCGCTGTGGTATGTAGGTGACTCACTGGCAACAAATGTCTGGGGACCAAGCATGTTACCGACACAGTATCCAATCAAACAGATTGCTCCAGTAACGACCTTTTTGGTATGCCCCGCAGAATTGGACGACACACAACTGAGGAAGCAGATGAATCCCATTGGACCAACGCCATTGATGTAATAACCAGCAAGCTGAGCATGTTTGCTGGCGGGGAAGGCCATCAGACACCCAGAGAGAAGGTTAATAAAGTATCCTAACAAAGCCACAGCCATTCTTCTCTGAGTTTTATGTGCCAAGTAACCTAGCAGTATAAGACCCACGAATTCCACTGCTCCCTGTGGCATACCCATGAGTAGGGCCTTTTGAGCATCATATCCGTAACTGGTCAGCAAGATAGAACCAAAATTAGTGAGGCCACCATTAGGGATTTCTGCAGCAACCATGAGAATAAAATAAAGATAAGTTCGGACATCCATAAAGATTTCTCTGACCTGGTACCACTTGAAGTGCCTGCTACCGAAACCCTGCATATTTGTTCTGATTCTCTCAACAACCAACAACCTATCCATTTCATTTAGGAAACGAGCCTTCACTGGGATATCAGGGATTATGTACAGAAAAGCAAACCCAAGAGCAATAGTAATCACACCGAGAATAATGTAGAGAAGTCTCCAAGCGGCCATGGGCAGACTATCAGGATCCCTGGAGGCCAAAGCGTTAGCTATTGCCGAGCCTACTATAGTTCCAATACCATTGGAGGCAGACCAAATGGTAATTCGAAGAAGCTGTTCTTCACGCTTGTACCACTGAGCAGTAATCAAAACAAAAGCTGGAGTGACAGCAGATTCCATAATACCCAGGATCACTCGTAGTGACAGGAATCCAGCGTAGTTATGGGGGATACTAGTCATGCAGAGAATAAAACCCCAAGAAATGATGAATGCTGAACTAACTTTAGCAATCGGTAACTTTTGCAGTAACAGCGAAGCTGGGATCTCGAAGAAGAGATATCCCAGATAGAAAGCAGTTCCAACCCAACTGTACATGTTTCCCTGCATGTTTAGATCTGTTCTCAGACCCATGATCGATGCATACGAGTTGGACTGCTTATCCATAAATTGGACAGCATACACAACGCACATAAACGAACACACGAAAAGATCCGTTTTCCGTACAATTCTCTTCTCATCCTCAGGTGTGACTATGAGGTCTGCAGTCTCAGTAGCATACTTGAGAGCCAGATCAGCATCGCTGGAGGAGGCATATTCTATTATTTTTCCTGTCTCAACTTCGACTGGTGCTGCCTCAGCAGTAATTTTCTTGACATCATCGCTAACCATCTTCGATACGTATGATGCTACCTGGCCTTAGTTCAGAGCAGAAAACCTGCATCTTATATGGGTTCGGTTTCGGATTATCATTGTGATAAGAGATGATGGTTGTAGATCAGCCGCGGGCATAGAGATTCTGATTTTCCTTCCGAGAACATTCTGCGGGAAGCGAGTGCCGTCGCACCCAATAAGAACCCCCATACTAAGATAAGATAGCGAAAACTGCCTGCAGAACTCTTCTTCGATACGCCTTATGAGCTTCTACTAATGTGATATTTTCCGCTGCTCTGCGGCCTCCGGATAGGCGTTTTCCTTTTTGCAAAACTACCTGTGGCGGCAAAACTTGCCGTGCTTTGGACTGGCTTGGTAAGGCCTGCGGTTTAGATCCTATTCTTCAGGGTCGTTGAAGATACCTAAGCTAGATCAGGACGTAGAAAAGGGTTGATACAATTTATCTTGATATGTGAGATAGGGTCAAGAAAGCTGTAAGTCGTACTTTGATCTCTTCGGGATCAGTACGATAATGGTATTTTTATTGGAATAGAAGGCTTTTCACTACTCAGAGAGTGCTTGAAATGGCATCGAATGTCTCCAGGATCTACAGATTTTTTCTCCGTGGGCAGCCCGATCTGCCGGACTGACTATCAGAATCTTCTTATCGCACTTAAGCCTTGATCATCGAAAAGGCAAGACCTGACCAGAATTTCCAGAACTCGAGTGCTTGCTTCTTCGACAACTTGATATCTATAGAGGCGTGACCACCCCCCACCCCGAGTTCCAATGAATAACATCGACCTGAACTTCTCGGGAAGATACATCATCGGCGTAATGCCTGGTTGTGCGGATTGCGTGTGTCTTTCTCCATTCTGATTCTGACGAGATTTATTCCAACAGGGACTTGCCTGAACTCCAACTATCGACTTCCTAGAAGACTAGCAATGTTGCTACTGCTTGATAGTACCTGTCGCAGGGAATGGGATGCAACGATTTCCGAGAAGCTTACCCATCGGCAAGATGAGCTGTAGAATAACTTCTGGTGAACCAGCTTGTATTTGAGGGATTGAATCTGCATGCAAGCACGTCCCCCAGGCGCCAGGAGTTGGTCTGACAGGGCTCAGAGAGACATCGAACTGTTGTTAGCTCATATCCAAGTCAAGCTACCCCGAACCCAGACCTTCCCAGAGGAATGTGATCATACTCCACAGAAAGAGACGAGGGTCTTCACAGTCATGACAGTCATGACCGAATTGTGTTAGACGTGATCGAATCAGCTAGTGCGAATTGTCTTAAAAGTGATCGCATAGTGCGAGTTGGGTTAACTGCAATGCCATGCATCGAGAACCCAATCTGTTGATCTACACAGCATCCAAAACAAACACAATATGTGTCGCGTAAACCCCTGAGAACGCCGAGCCAAGGCGTCTCTTAACATTTGAAATAGACGCCAGTGGATAGTGGAAACTGATGACTGTTGCATTCTGAGTAGTGACAGACACACTGCGTGACCACCAATTCTGATGGAATCCAACATGAGAACCATTAATCCCAGTTCTTCATGGTTCTTCTGTAGAGTCTAGCAAGAGAGACGGTTAATCCCAGGTCCTAAAAGTTCTTCTGTAGAATCCAACATGCGAACCATTAATCGCAGGGCTCTTAACAGTACAAACTGGCCGACAGTCACGTGAGAGTTACCCGCCAGTAGCGTGGCCCCTCTACCGCAAGCGTATCGACACGCGCGTTCACAAGCGCTGGAGGTGAAACTGGCCAACACACACACAAAAAAACCAGTTAATTCCCTTCACTTTCTTTCCCTCTTTCCCCTAGATAATCTTTCGACGGCAGTGATAATAATATATCGAAGTACAAATCAGCAACATGGGAGACGAGTACGATTTCTTATTCAAGGTCGTTTTGATTGGCGATTCAGGGGTTGGTAAATCGAACATATTGGGGCGATTTACGAGGAACGAGTTTAATTTGGATTCCAAGTCTACTATTGGGGTGGAATTTGCAACGAGAACAGTAAATGTCGACGGCAAGACAATCAAAGCTCAAATCTGGGATACTGCAGGACAGGAACGATATCGGGCTATTACCAGTGCATATTATCGAGGAGCGGTGGGGGCTCTGTTGATGTATGATATCTCAAAGCAGGAGAGTTACGAGAACGTAGCGCGGTGGTTGAACGAGCTACGAGAGCATGCCGATGCGCAGATTGTCATTATGCTTGTGGGTAACAAGTGCGACTTGAAGCACCTGCGGGGCGTGCCCACTGAGGAGGCAAAGCATTTTGCTGCCGAGAACAAGTTGTTGTTTATCGAGACGTCAGCGTTGGATGCCACTAATGTCGAATTGGCATTCCAGAACATTTTGACAGAAATCTACCGGCTATATGCTGATCAAAGTCTACAAGCTGATTTCGCACAGACCAAGCCAAGCCAGGGCCAGACTATCAGCTTCACACCTCAGCCTGACGATGATAAGCCAAACAAGAGTGGATGCTGCTGAAGAGCCCAAGCATAAGAAGAAGAATGAAGTTTAAAACCATGATATGATTTATTTTTGAAACGATGCGCGTCCTCCCTTATTATTATTACTATTGCTATTTTTTTTATTACTGTGTTTTCCTCATTTTTGTTCCTCGTCTTTTTGTCCCCCTTTCGTACGGTTAATAAATTATATTTCGGCTAACGTTAATACACATTAAATAAAAGACTTGTAACAATACATCCAAAGAATTCTAAGCCACGGGGTCCTCGGGTGCCTTGAAATCGGCATCTTCCTCGTCGTCATCCTCATCGTCCTCGTCATCTAGCTGGTCGGGTTTCCGTGAGCCATTGGCCTTGTTTTCGGCGTTGATCTGATCCAGAGTCTTTTGGTAGTCAATGACCTTGCCCCGAGTACGCGAGCCGTGAATAATATTTGAAGTATCAATTTCGTCCAGGGTATCCTCCTCTTCTTCCTCTGCTTCAGGAGCTTCTTCTCCGTCATCTTCTTCTCCGTCCTCGTCTTCATCTTCATCATCCTCGTCTCCTTCTTCGTCTTCTTCTGGCAGATCGTATTTTTTGCTCACTTTTTGCTTTCCTTTACCTTTATCTTTTACAGGCTCAGCAGCTGGAGCAGCCACAGTTTCTGCAGCAGCTTCATCATCAGCAGGAGCCGATTCTTTGAGTTTCTTTACAGACTCCTGCGTGGTATCGGGTTCTTGTTCCTCAAGATTTCGCTTTAAAGTATCCTCCTCAGTCATGATTTTTCTTGGTGAAGTTTATGTGACGGAAGGTTGTTTTTCGCGCGGGTGGTGGAAGAAGCCAGGAGATTTACCAGCCAGCCCAACGGGGGGAGCCTTCTGAACACTTTTCTATATATTTTTCACATTCCTCGCAACCAACAGTAGTAGTAGTAGTCAAAGGCGCCAACAACAACAGCACAAAATGCCCCAAACAGTAAAGAAAGCCAAGATGTCGGATCTGATTAATTATCGTCTAAGAGTTATAACAATCGATGGACGACAATTATTAGGACAGATGCTGGCATTTGACAAATACACGAACTTGGTTTTAGCAGATACCCAGGAGCATCGGTTGACTAAGAAGAGTGCAAAGAGCGATGCTGAGACGGTAGACGAGGAGGTGCGATCTTTGGGATTGGTTATTTTGAGAGGCGAGACGATAGTTTCAGTTAGTGTTGAAGCGCCGCCGCCATCAGATGAATCTAGTCGACTGGGTGGAGGCCGAATTGGTGCTGGACCAGGGACTGCTAAGCCATTGTCGAGATTTCCAGTTGGTAGCGCGAGTCTAGCGGGACCAGTTAGGACTGGAGCGGCAGCAGCAGCAGCAGCACCACAGGGCTTTGCGCCTCCACCACCGGGGTTCCGTTAGGAGGAAGTACCAACATTGTTTGAGCTTAGCCAGAGACGGAAAGACTCAGAGGCGATGAATTGTAAATAGAATCGCCTCAGGGGAGATGGAGATGATGACGAGAGGGGATTTTCCGAGCTCTCCTGCTGCTGCTGCTGTTGCCTTAGAGAGAGCATTGAAGCTCTAGTTGCAAGTTTGTGGAACAGGCCCTGATGCAGCTCTGGCGCAATAAAAAGTGAAGCGGCTTGTTTATTCCAATTGTCCCTGTGCAGCAGGTCGTTACAGAAACTTTTCTGGTTAAAGAGTAGTCTCTTTGAAGAAGAAGGGGAGGTTGTAAAATATGCTGCCAGGGGCGAAGTAATTAGCTTTGATGTTATAGTTGCGAAGTGAAAGCGGATTGAGTGATCAATGTTGTTTGATGTGTCGAGCGATTGTAGGAATCTGGTTTCGGGTTGCAGAAGCCTGGCCTTGTATATTAATTTATTTGAAGTTTTTATAGCGGACCACAGAGTATGATCTATCATATACCTCGAATTGCTATGATGGTTTATAACGAACACAAATGCAGCCGAACCCAGGCCGCCCTTGAGCAGAAGTTCATTTGTGATTCCAGTTATTTTGTGCTCGACAGCAATCTGCGATTGCTGAGACGAAAAAGAATGAATAGTCACATAGTCACGAATGAGATCCTCTTCAATGGGGATTGGCTTGACGAGATCAATCAACTTGGCAATCAGTAAACTGCAAAAACTTGGACTGGAGGAGTAAATAATGATTGGAGTGCCCACCAGCAGACACTCGTAGAGCATGTAGAGATCAGAACGCCTCATCCTGAAAGCAGGCCAAAAGTTATCCCATGATTCAAGCGGGGAACTGGTGAACCCATAATTCGACAGAGGGGTCCATTTATTTAATGGAATCACAAACGAAAATGAAGAGCCCAGAAACCCAAACTCCAGGGTGGAATTGAATGCAATACTTGGCCACGAGGCCACATTGCTTACTGCGGTATCCAATATTGGAACTTTCTCGTCCAGCCCGTGCCTCAGGAAGGATCCGTGATCAAGAATTGCCAGCAGGCAATTATAGAATAATGGAGCAAAATCATGGTACGATAGCAGCACAATTGATTCTTGCAGATATCCTCGAGGGTGCGATATGTCTCGGATCTGCGAAAATAGACAGTAAGCATGCAGCAGCCTGCCCCCGATGGTAGTTGATTTGAATCTGAAGCAGTGGAATGTGCCTTGTTGTTCTCCTTCTTCTTCCTCTTGCGCATCATCGAAATTAGACGTGTGTTCCGGCAAAGAAGAGAAGCAAATGGTTTTGAATTCCTCTTCGGAGAACGCTATGCTGGGGCGGATAACCTTCAGATCGGGGCCAATATCCACGTCGAACTGAACCACCATGAAGCATACCGCCCATCTACTAAAATCCTCTATAACCTGTTTTGGAAGTACGTCATGCTGGAGCAAGGACTCATGGATTCTATAGGATGATAAGAATGAATTAGGCAGCCGTTTTCTTTTGGTAAGCGTCGTCATCACCCATCCGAAAGGAAACCAGATCGGTTGTGTATGTGAGGAGTAACCCACCGGGGGTTGGGGTTGGGGTTGGGTTTGGGTTCAGCACTGCTGCGCGCACAGCACCACCACAGCAACGCAGCTTGACGCCACCACGCACAGATCTACTAGACATTTACTTCAAACAATCGCACCCTTTGCAGAAAAATAAAACGGTTTTCTCGCTATCCGCCCGTCAAAGTCTCGTATATAATGGGGTTTTGGGTGGGGTGTAACTTTGGGGCTGGGAGAACACTGCTCCGCACCCCCTGAAAATCTAGGAAAGGTAGTGTCGGTTTTGAAAAGATGCTAGGAGGCCTACGAACAAGACTACAGAAGCGGTATTGAATTGCATTCTATGTTCTATAGATCTGGATATGCAATGAAGTTTGAGATATCCTGTTTGCTATTGGGTGCGTGACGCCCTTCATGCCCCTGACGAAGAAGAGAGCTATACAGTGGTAAATGTTCATTACGTAAACACGTAAATATGTTTCAGGAAAGGGAGGGGGGGCAGAAGCAGCTTGCATTTAGGCCTATTTCGGTATAGCTTTAACGAAGTGATTTTCTCAACCAACAAGAAAAAGGACCCAATAGAGAACACGTCAAGTACAAGAAATAAAATGGAATATTTCCAGTATCAAATAAACAATATGTCAAGCAAAATAGAACGCATCTATTAGTGGCGGTAGTCGTAGCAACCGGTACTACCAGTACTACCACCCGTATACTGCTACTGCTACTTCTCTAACTACCCACAGCAGCAGCAGCAGCAGCAGCAGCAGTCGTGCGAGACCTCGCCTAAGAAAAAATAAAAAAAACCATTTCCGTGTGTGTGCGTTGGTGGGATTAGGTCTCTTTGGGGCTAAAAATTTATAAATTTCATCACATTTGTCCCACGCACCAGAACCACCACCGAGCGCACCACCAAAACCACCACAGATTTCTATCCCCTTCCATTAGAAATCTTTCAATTTCGTTTGAGCAGCAGCAGCATCCCTTTTGACCAAGCGTGAAAAGGAGAGTTTTGAAACCGGCGTTTAACCACACTCTACTCCTGCATCATTTTTGGGATCATCTGTTCGGATTTTTGTTTTGAGAGGGTAATTCTCAGCGTTTGTCTAGTTTGAGTTTTAAAAAAAACCCTTTCTGTCTTGAATCTTCTTCTCCTCTTTTTATCCCCCCTAAAGAAAAGCAGTTGAAGTGCAGCACTCAAGCTTTTCTGGGGAACAGTATAGGACCTTTTGACCCGGTCGCCTGTGATTTCCTATTTATTCTGACGACCCTGCCGTGCACGACGTTTTTCTTATTTATTTTCTTGTGTTGGAGGCCCTTTTGTTGAGCCAATCAAAGATCTGTCAAGATCTTCGTCCGAAACCGTTGAGTCCAAGAACTTTCTAGAGGGGAAGGGCATACCACCACTACCTTTGCAATAACTACAGAGAAAGAGGTCGAGATCTTATAAGGAGCTACTCTTTCAGTATATGGCATCATGGCTACCACGTCGCCCCCTCCGTTATCATCTCAGTCTTCGGAGTTTCACTATCAACCTTTAAGTGGGTTGTGGGGTGGTGCTTCAGGCTCTGCTCAGCAGCACCAACAGCAGCATCAACAGCAGCAGCATCAACAGCAGCATCAACAGCAGCATCAACAGCAGCAGCAGCACCAGCAGCAGCACCAACAGCAGCCCCAACAGCAGCAGCAGCAGCAGCAGTACCAACAGCAGCAGCACCAACAGCAGCACCAACAACAGCAGTATCAACAGCAGATCCAGGCAAAGTCCAGGCATTTCCCTCAACAGTCAAGCTTCGTGGATCCCCATCAGCAGTTGCCGTTTAACCATCACCAACCAGCGCCGCCGCCTGTCATGATGGGTGGCAGTACTGGTAATGGCGGAGCACCCGCTTTGAAAAGGTACTCCATGTCTGCTGCTATTGGAGGCCATCATACTCCGTTGCATCAGCATCAGCAGTATTCCGGGACGTTCTATTCTATCCCGTCTTCCCCGAATAATGTTTCACCGCCAAATGAAACATCCTCCTCCTCCGGATTTGATGAGAGGCTATTGGCTAGGTTATCCACCACTTCTCTCCCAGCAGCTGGCGCCGCGGCCGCTGCGGCTACGCCCCAACAACAACAGCAGCAACAGCAGCCCCCGCCGCAGCTTCAGCCGCAGCTTCAGCAGCAGCCGTCATCAAGCCAGCAGCAGCAGCAGCAGCAGAATCAACAGCAGGTTCCTCCTGTTGCTGCTACTGCAGCTAATGCCCCTGCTACTGCTGTAGGTGCTAATGGTGCTGCGTTAAGTAGAAGTGCTACTTCTTCTAGTCTTTTTGGAGGAAAAGAGTCTGCTATTTGGTCAAACTCTACTTCTGCTTTTCCGTCTGTGTATAGAACTCGTTCTCCTCATCAGACTGCGCCTGGTACACCACTTCTGGAAGATTTTGCCTTTGAGTCATCTACAAACTCAAGTCCTACCGGACATGGCGCTCCTTCATCATTTGAACCATTTTCATCCTTCCAGCAGCAGCAGCAGCAACAACAGCAACAACAACCTCCTCCAGGATACTTTAGCAGAGCTTCAGTCTCTGGTCCTATTCCACAAGCCCCTCAGGCACTTTTCAACCCTGCCTCTGTACCTCCTCCCATTCCTCATGGCCAACTGACTAGACATCATAGTTTGCCTCACTCGCATTTCAAACAACTCTCTAATTCTTCCTCTGCATCTGCTGCAACTGCGTTGTCTACATTGGGTTACATCATTGATGATTTGCCCTTGACAGAGCAGAATCTTTCTCTCTTCACTGAAAGTAAAGCCTCTGCACCTTCGGCTATTGCTCGTCAACAGCAGTCTCAAGGTCAACAGCAGCAGCAGCAGCAGCAGTCTCAAGCTTATTCTGCTTTTGCATCGCCGAGTCTCGAGCCAAGACAAGAATCAAAGCAGCAGCAGCAGGCTCAGGATCAGCAGGTTACGACGCCTACTACTCCCTCATCTTCTGGCAATTCGGTTAATGGCAGTCGCCAGCAGTTGACCACTCAGCAGCAGCAACAACAATTGAATCAGCAGGCAAAGAAGTCCGGCAAAGTGGCTACAAACACTGAACTGTACAAGACTGAACTCTGTGCATCTTATATGAACACTGGAGGCAATTGCCCCTATGGTGACAAGTGTCAATTCGCCCACGGTGAAGTTGAACTTAAGGTAATCGACCGTCCACCCAAATGGAGATCCAAGCCTTGTCAGAACTGGTTGAAGACTGGTTCATGTTCATATAATGATCGATGCTGCTTCCGTCATGATGTTACACCAGCGTCCACTTGAAAGATGCGATATTGCTTCAACATGTTATATCAATGCTTCTTCCTAAGCCCTGATCATTTTCCTCTGATGTGTTTTTATTATTATTATTATTACTATTATTATTGGTGTCCTACATTTTTTTATTATTATTCTTGATTCTTTTGGTGTCTGTGTGTTGCTCCATTATTCTTTATTTTTTATTATTGTTTATTATTGTGCAAAAACTACTATTTATTGTATTTATTATAATTTATATTATATATTATATTACTATTTTATTATTATTATTATTATTATTATTATTATTATTATTATTATTATTATTATTATTATTATTACTACTATTATTTTATGATCATTCTTCATCAACCTCAGGTAAGGATAATGCTAGATGAGGGTGGTGTAGGGAGCCTAGCACCTCATACATTCTTAGCAACACAAACAGCCCCTCCACATCCAATGCACCCCGAATTAACGAGAGCCCAGAAATGGAAAACTGCATGATTATGCCCCCCAAATGAAATGGAGGATGTTATTTAGATATACCCCCATCATCATCGGTTGGTTTAGTTGATGAAGAGTTCAAAATTTCATGGCAGTCTCCTGAAATTTATAAGTCACTGTGAGTAACCCAACTTCAGGGTGCCCCCTGTCGTTAAACTAACATTTTCAACCCACTAACATAAAAAAAGTACCAACCCAGATCAAATTGTTGAAAAAGTTCTGCCCTGCAGTTCGACTGGCATTTGAGTGAGTAACCTGTAAGATTGATTTGTAATAGAGGGAGGTCTAACGTTGTGTGTCACTAGTTTTATTTGGAATGGATCAGGAATCACTGTGGTCCGCCAATCCACAGGTTAGAATCACCTACATTGATCAGTTACAACGAGATGATTTCTCCGTGGGCCTGATACTCTCGACATATGCGAGGTACCAGGACTGGGGCTCGAGACTGGCTGTACAGAGAGCACTGGTCCGGTTCAAGTCGCCTGAGTTGATCAAAGCAACTGCTCAGCTGGCAAACTCCGTCGCCGTGCATAGTACGTCTCAAACTGATCTCATGACAGTACTAGAATGGGTCAATTCCTTGGATTCGAACGAACTTGTTGCTGCACAAGCTGCAATACTAGAGAGACTACTATCTTCCGACAAGCGTGCCCGTTTAATTGCATCATCAGTCCGCAACACCCGCACATGCCTTGCAAAGCGATTCGAAAATGATAACGAAAGTGAGCTGCTGGCCGATTTCGTGGATAGATGCATGAAACTGAAAAACCTGGGAAGCATGATCCTTGTTTGCACTTTGGCTGGATCTACTATAGACATCCTGGCTACAAACTCAAAACCAAATGCATATCTACAGGACCGAGTGGGAGACGTTTATTCACTATATAGTAGCGTGATATTGGCATCAAAAGCACCTCTAACACTTAGAATCGTTTCTTCATTCGCGCCGTTTTTTAACGATTTTACGACCCTGGTTGATTTCGAAACTTATCTGCTGCCATCAATTCAAAAATCGCTGTTACGTGCACCAGAGGTTATACTTCTCAACATTATACCCGGTCTTGTGAGGCAGTTACCACCAATAGTGGATCTTTCCAAGCCACTATCGGATAAGCTTTTGCCATCGCTTTTATCGAGTTTTTCGTCTTCAAATGAACTTGTCCGCATGAATGCTGAAGTTACACTATCAGAGCTGCTGAAACATTGCTTTGATTTAGAGGCAATTGACAAGATCTCGTCCTCTATATGTATATCACTAAAGCGAGTCACTTCTCCAGATCAAAAAGTTCTTTATGGAAGAGTGCTTGCAGAGGGAGTTAGAGTGAATCCAAAAGGTCAGCCAACAATTCCAACCGGACTGACTGCAATAGTCGCAAAGGAAACCAACGAATCTGCATTAACATATCTGTGTCGGGCATTTCTAACTCATTTTCTACCCACTGTTGATAGAGAACAGCACAAGCCGCTACTGGCAGCTATTGAGAACGGTGTCAAGGATAAACGTGCAGCAGTCAAAAAAGTGTGGATCTCTGAGTTGGGTAGAGCGCTGGTCACTAGTGAGCCTGTTGTTGTACCACTTGAAAAGACCGAGGAATGGCTAAGGCCAAGTTTCACTGAAGTCTGTACTAATCCTTCTACTGCCGTTCAGAACAAGACTATTGCTATCGGCCTAGTCTATCTAGCTCTCTGTAAGCAGTATGGTTGGACTTCGCCATCTGCAGCGGGAGATATCATAAACCCCCGTGTATACCAAAAACTGACGGGTGACACAGAGTACTTTTGGGCGGTCCGAGCTATTTTGCCCTCGAACGCCACTGCATGGATTTATTTCTGCACTTCGACCTCTGTGCCGGTGACTTATAGACGACAGGCACTGGAGAGTGCGAAGCAGCTATACATCGAGGATAGTCAATTTGGAACTGCAATAGTTGAGGCTATAGAAACAAGCATGAAGGAAGACAACAGAACTGACAACGGCAAACTACACCCTATTCTGAGTCTTTTTGGACTTTCATCTCCATATGCTGAAACGAATTTAAAATTATTCTTGATTGTTGGCCACTATTTGCAGGAGACTATGGATGCGGGCTGGTGGCTTTCGGCATGTTTGAGAGCTGGTGTCGACCCGGGCAAACTTGTGCAAGAGAATTCTGCTGAGTTAATGGATGCAGTGGTTTCTGCACCTTCAGGACGACTTGCTCAGAGTGCATGCAGAGCGGCGGCTACACTTGCATTTATCAATTCTTCACTGATTGTGCCTCAGTTGGTGGATCTCTTGAAGCAATGGCTCGCAATTCCTTCAGAGTTATCTTCTCAGGATATTATTATCTGGCAGACACCAGAAGGAGAGCTTGCCGAAACGGACAACGACGTAGATAATGATGCCAGGAAAAAATATGTCGAGGACAAAAATACCAAGGACTATGAGACCAGGAAATGGGAAGAGAGTGTCCGGTCTGAAATCGCCAAAAAGAAGAAACTTGCTGCAAACAAAGGGCCTAAGCGATTAACGAAGCAAGAACAGGATACTCTGGAACAGCAATCTGTGACCAGATGCCGAGTTCAGAGCGAAGTAAATCGGTTACAAAAGGGGCTGCAACTAGTCGACGCACTCGTAGATCAACAGGGTATAGAGAACACTCTCGATTGGTTCAGTGTATCTGCTGATTTGGTTCTCAAGTTGCTTGGCGGTGAACAGCTCGTGGTGCTTTATGGCGAAGAAGCTGCAGCTATTTTTTTGAAGATGGCAAGCAAATTATCTGACAGAATTGATAATAAATTGTTTGTGGGAGTTAGTGTTTTACGTGGTCTCGGGTATTCGAGCTTTTTGTCATCTGACTTGACAGTGGAATTTCTTGCGAGTCTAGTTACTCGAATCCTCTATCGTCTCAAATTCCTCAGTGACCAGCGACCACTGGATTCGATAACGCTCACATATGTTGTCCCTCTGCTGCTTAGGGTGCTTGAAAATGGTGGCAAGGGTGTAGGAACAAAGAATGAAGAGGAGATTGATGAGCAAGTGATTTTGACAATGGACATTATATCGAGCCATGCAGAGCAATTCACATTAGAGACTCCTCGAGTTAACCTTCTAACGAGCCTGATACATCTGATGGAGAAGAATGTCACAAAGGCAAAAGCCACCAAGGAGTGCTTAGTAAGTGTTGCGCAGCGGATCGCAGTAGACTTTACTCTTGAAGAAGTTGATATACTATTGACAGGTGTTCTTTCTGGTGACGTATTTGTGCGCACGACGTTGCTGGAGATTATTGACGGTGAGATGGATCTAAGTGGAATAACAGACCAGAGATCGCTGAATGAAATATATATTAGTCGATTCGATGATGAAGCTGTAAACTCCAAGTATGGAGAAGAGATTTGGGAAGATAGCGGGGCTGATATTACTGATGAGACATGTTTCCAGCTCATTGAATTCCTTAAATCGCCACATGCAAGTTTGCGCCGTGCCGCCAGTCGCGCAATTGCAGCTGCTTCTGAAGTCAAACACGCGGCGGCTCCATTATTCCGACGACTTGCTGATTTGTATGTGGAACTTGCCAGCCCTCCGCCAGCAAAGTATGACAAGTTTGGTATTTTGATCAAATCGTCGACTGAGGATCGTTGGATGCCGCGAGTGGGTGTTGCACTAACGCTTAAAGAGCTAGCCCCGCAATTCGAGGATGGCCAGTTAGTGAGGGAGTTTTTCGAATTTGCAATCACTAGTAAGGAGTATCCTGCATTGGGAGACCAGAACTCACAGGTGCTGCAGCAAGTACAGAATGCTGCACTTGAGCTTATCAATATCCATGGTCTGGCAAATATCGAGGCTCTGATCCCGCTGTTTGAGTCATACCTTGCATTGCCAGATAAAGAAAGCCAGGATCAGATTAGTGAATCAGTGATTATTCTCTACGGAGCTTTGGCGCGTCATTTGAGTGCTGATGATTCACGACTGATCAAAGTTGTTGATAGACTTATCGATACATTAGATACTCCGTCTGAGGATGTCCAATATGCAATCAGCCAGTGTCTGCCGCCTCTGGTGAAATTATTTGCCCTGAAGCATCCATTACAGCAATATTTAGACAAGATTTACGAAAAGCTGTTTGGTAGTAGCGCGACATTTGCTCAGCGACGTGGTGCTGCATATGGTCTAGCAGGTCTTGTGAAGGGAGCCGGAATATCTTCATTGGCAGATTACGATATTATCCGCACATTACAGGATGCAGTAGAAGATAAAAAGGATCCTAAAAAAAGACAAGGAGGTCAGTTTGCATTTGAGTGTTTGTCACAATCGCTCAAGAAATTCTTTGAACCCTATGTCATTGAGTTATTGCCGTTGATTCTGAGTTGTTTAGGCGATACTACTACTGAGGTTCGTGACGCCACGAATTACGCGGCGAGGGAGATCATGAAGAATAGTACTGGGTATGGTATCAAAAAGCTTATCCCCTTGGCATTGGAGAATCTTAATCTTACTGCATGGCGGGCAAAGAAGGGCTCAGTCGAACTACTAGGTACAATGGCGTACCTAGACCCGCAGCAACTGTCAAGTTCATTATCGGTAATTATTCCAGAGATTGTGGGAGTTTTGAATGATACACATAAGGAAGTTAGAAATGCTGCAAACAAATCACTGGAGCGATTTGGTGATGTGATTCGAAACCCTGAAATTCAGAACCTAGTGCCAGTGCTTATTAAGGCTATCAGTAATCCTACAAGATATACTGATGACGCATTAGATGGTCTTCTCAAGACACAATTTGTACATTATATCGATGCACCATCACTTGCATTAGTGGTGCACGTGCTTCATCGGGGTCTCAAAGACAGAAGTGCCAGCACGAAACGTAAAGCATGTCAGATCGTTGGCAATATGTCTATTTTGACTGATAGCAAGGATCTGATTCCGTACCTGCCGTCTATGGTGGGCGAACTCGAGGTGGCAATGGTGGATCCTGTACCGGCAACTCGAGAAACTGCTAGCAAGGCCCTTGGATCACTGGTAGAGAAACTGGGCGAAGAACAGTTCCCGAATCTTATCCCCAAACTTATTGATACATTAAAAGATGAAGAGAGGTCTGGTGATAGATTGGGAAGTGCCCAGGCACTCAGTGAGGTCATTTATGGACTTGGGCTATCCAAGTTAGACGAAATGTTGCCGACTATTATCAAAAACTGTACTAGTACTAAGCCATGGGTACGGGAAGGATTTGTGCCATTACTGCTTTATCTTCCTGCGTGTTTTGGTGCAAGTTTGAGTCCATATCTTAGCCAGATTATCCCTCCATTACTATCAGGCCTAGCTGATAATGTTGAGCCAGTGCGAGATATTGCCATGAAAGCAGGACGAAGAATTATTCAAAACTATGCTACAAAGGCAATTGACTTGTTGTTGCCCGAGTTGGAACAAGGTCTCTCGGATGTCAACTACCGTATTCGGCTTTCTTCAGTGGAGCTGACTGGTGACTTGTTGTTTCAGGTCACTGGTATTCAGCGACAAGAGACAGACGGCAAGGATGAGGACGAGGATGATGATGATGATGATGACGAGGAGAATGGACCCGGACAGGGTGAGGTCAACAAGACTCTTGTGGATGTTCTTGGCGTTGAAAGAAGAGACCGAATTTTGTCTCTCCTGTTTGTTTGTCGTTCAGATACTTTTGGTGGTGTTCGAAACTCTGCATTGGATGTGTGGAAATCTTTGGTGGCAAATACTCCTCGAACAGTTAAGGAGATTCTGCCTACTCTTACTCAAATTGTGATCAAGAGACTGGCAAGCTCAGATGAGGAGCAGAGGACAATTGCTGCGCAGACATTGGGTGAGATGGTACGACGAGTGGGAGGTAATGCATTGGCACAGATATTACCGACCTTAGAAGACGGAATGCTTATTTCAAGTGATTCAGATGCCAAGCAAGGTATCTGTATTGCTCTTGTCGAGCTGGTAGCATCAGTTTCCCACGACAATATTGTACCATATGAAACAACAATTATTAACATTGTTAGACAGGCGCTGGTTGATAGTGATGCAAGAGTACGTGAGTCTGCGGGACAGGCCTTTGATGCCCTACAGCAGACTATGGCACAGTCTATTGACCAGATTCTACCAAACTTGATCACAATGATGCAGAGCGGCGATCAAAGCGCCCTTGCAGCACTTGTTGAGATGATGTCCACCAAGAGCGATGTTGTGTTCCCCGTGCTTGTTCCGCCGCTATTGAAACCTCCAATGACTGTCTTCAAGGCCCAGTCACTTCGTTCTCTTGCAAGCGCGGCAGGTCCTGCGTTATACAAGACACTTGCGCCTATTATAGATGCATTTCTGCAAGCTGAACAAGACAGAGACGAACAGCAAGAAATTGCCAAATGTCTGGACTCGGTATTATTGTGTGTTACTGATACTGAGGGGCTTCATCCATTTATGCAGCATATGCTGCAATTGGCTCGGAATGAGCATGCTGCTACGCGAATTCTCGTATTCAACCACATGGCCACTCTGTTTAGTGAAACTAGTCTGGATTATAATATATACACTCAAGAGTGGGTATCTCTGTTGGTGACGACGTTGGATGATTCAGACAGTGATATTGTCAAGACTGCATGGAGTGCATTAAGCGAGCTGGTCAAGAGAATGTCGAAGGAGGAGATGGAGCAGCTTGTCAAGCCTACGCGGCAGGCATTGCTGCTTACGTCTGCTGATAACGACTTGGCAGGGTTCAATAATGTACCAAAGGGAATCAGTTGTATTTTGCCAATATTTTTACAGGGACTCATGTATGGTACATCTGAGCAACGAGAAGAGTCTGCGCTTGGTATTGCTGATATTGTGGAACGTACTACTGCCGACAATCTGAAGCAATTTGTGACGCAGATGACGGGTCCATTAATCCGAACTATTGGCGAGCGGTTCCCATCAGATGTCAAAGCAGCTATTCTGTACACATTGAACATTCTGTTGAACAAGATTCCGCAATTCCTCAAGCCATTCTTACCCCAGCTACAGCGCACTTTTGCAAAGTCACTGTCTGATCCTAATAATGCAGTTGTACGTACACGTGCTGCAAAGGCATTAAGCACACTCATCAGTTTGCAGTCGAGAATAGATCCACTTGTCAATGAGATTATTACTGGTGCGAAAGCCGCTGGTAGCACAGACAATGGTGTTTTATCAGCAATGCTTCAGGCCCTGGCAGGCATTGTTCTGAATGCGGGCAAGAATCTTGGACCGGCTGCCAAGAGCAGTATAGTCAGTTTTGTCTACGAATCTGTACCATCATCCTCTGGACAAGAAGTGGTACTAGCAAAGATCTTGGGTGGACTTTCAGCAGTATTGGATGAAGACGAGGTTCACACAGTCATCAAACAGAGTGTACACGATAAAGACAGTGTATTTAGCACTCTGCTTTTAAATGCAGTGCTTAAGTATTCCATTGAAGCGGCGACGCCATACAGGGAGGATATCTGCAATTATTTTATTGATGCTGTCCTAACAAGCCCTCAAAGCACTGTATGTGAAAACTCCGTTACTGGACTCGGCAAGTTTCTGCTCTCAGACCTAAGCTCTGCTGAGAATGAGGACCAGGAGCTGGTGGATAAGGCGTTTGACGCTCTTGCCGAAGCGTGCAAAAAGACCCCCTCGCGGTCCACAGACACGCGGCGCCTGGCATTGGTGGTGATCCGTACTTTGGCGCGGCACAAGTATGATACTCTGGTGACGCCTCATATCGACTTGTTGATGATGCCGCTATTCAGCTGTGTGAGAGACCAGGTAATCCCCGTCAAGCTTGCAGCCGAGAAGGCCTACCTTGCGATACTCAAGCTTGTCGAGGAGCCCGACTCAGGGGTATTCGACCAGTGGTTCACGCAAGCTTCTGCAGCAGGCGACGGTGCTGATACGGCTAAGATCCAGTCCCTCAAAGAATACACGCAGCGGGTAGCACTCCGACTGGCCGGCGCGGAGCGCGAGAGGCTCGACGCGGGCGGCGACGACGACGCTGTGTTCTCTGATCGACTTGAAGATGAAGCAGAGATCTGGGGCGTAGGAGGAGTTGAATTATAAGAAAAAACCAAAAAAAACCAATGTGTATTATTATATACTTCACAGTGACAAGCCATTATTATATGTATATTATTATATAAGTATATGCTCCTTGTTTACCAATCTAAAATGCGTTCGATAACGCGTTCCAAAAAACGTTCGTGAGTTACTACGAAAAATTTTAGTGCTGACGATGATTATGCATGATGATACCGGGGAGCCTTCAGGTTGTTGAAATCGACTGATAAAGGCCGCTGCTGCTTGTGCTGTTGCGTTTTGTTTTGTCGCTGGGAGAGAAAAGAAATATTCTTAGGCGTGGTCGCCACTGCGTGCTTGCTTGCCACTGCCTGCGCTTCTTGCGCGCGCAGTAACCCTAAAGTGGGACCATTCTACACAAACAAAAAACCAACCTCAGATCTATGCAAGATCCTAGCATGAAGTTATGCAGGGAACGCCAGATCCTCGGATCTACGTTCTACATATAAAGCTGTTGGTGGGCTGCCCCTGATAACACACTACTACTCACATCTAAGACAATGGCTTGGAAGCTCCTCCAATACCTTGCCACAACGAGGGGCTAGTTGCACGAAACTTGAAAGGAACTAGTTTAGATGAAGCCCCGCCACGAGACCGTATGGATTTAAGGTTCCGGCTATGCGAGTCTAACGAAATGAGACACAGACGAATGGAAAACTAATTTGGACCTCATGTGAGCATGATTTGTTTTGCGGTGCAACCAACCACCAGGAGAAAGGAAGCTTAGCTCTAGGCCTAAGGGGAATATGAGACTAGGCGAGCAGCAGTGAATTTGTTTTGCTTTTGTTGTCTTTTGTCTCAATCAAATAGAATAAATTAAAGCAGGTGAACTGGAATTTGAATAACAAGATAAAAACGTAGAATAAAAGGGCTGAAAATAAAATTACACAGGAGAAAGTTAAGGGGTGGGGGGAGGCTATATAGTCATAATCGTTAAAAAAGTCATATACAGTTTTAATAAAAACCATATCATAAATTTTTTTTGGGGTTGTTGTGTTTTATCGATTTACCGTGAAGTCGAAGATTGACTAGGTCCTTGGTCCGACGACGTAGGGGGCGTTAGAGTCGGTTTGAGATCCTCTTGATGAGGGGATCTTGACGCAGATTGAGGAATCTGCTGGCTCTGCTGTAATTGAGGGATACTTGGCAATGACTCTGCGACAGGCTGTTGCTGTTGTTGTTGCTGTTGCTGCTGCTGATGGACGTGCTGCTGCTGCTGTTGTTCCCATTGACGCTGTTGTATTTCGTAAAGTTGAGGAGGAGGACGTAATCCACCACTACTAGATGACGACGAAGCCTGCTTCTGTCCAGACGATGATGGTTGAATAGTTGGATCATATGTAGATCCTGACTGAGGCTGCTGTTGTGGTGGCCATGGCTGTTGAGAGGATCCTGCAGGGCCTCCGGGTACCATAGACATTCCTGGTGGCGGTGGAGGAGGGGGTGGTATAGGATGAGGTGCACCACCTCCCTGAAGAATTGGAGGCTGGAATTGCAACTGCTGTTGCTGCTGTTCCTGATGGTACCGGGCGAATTGGCGTTTTCTCTCTGCTGCAGCTAGAACTTGAGCAGTTCGAGCATAATTTAACGGATGATAGAGAAAGGATCGAATATCGGCCACGAAGAGTGGATAGAGTTGGTCCACAATTCGTTCCCGTACAGCAAACTCCAATGCCCGTTCGTAAGGAATCCACACGCCCTTGAGATACATAGTGCCGATTTTCACCACATGCCGAACCTTTTCTGCTTTCAGAATTCCATCTCGTCTTCCTCGAGTCATTCCCGCCACATTCAATAACTTTGTACCGTTGATCATATTATTATCTTCGCGGCGTGCTACACTTATATTCTTATATTCGACCTGGAAACATAGAGTGCCTTCATCTTCCCATAGAGTGGTTGTAACTCGAGGCTTGATTCCTGGCGGAGGCACCTGACCTAATGAATTTGGGGTAGCCTGGATTGCATGGACCATTGAAGGAAATTGCATTGCTGGGTTGGCTTGATAGTTATAATCATATGGTACAGGCTGAGGTAAGTAGTAACCAACTGCAGCTGTGGGACTAGTCTGCTGCTGCTGTGATTGCGGTTGCTGCTGTTGTGGTTGCTGCTGTTGTGGTTGCTGCTGAGGTATAGGACCTTGACCTTCATAATACATCGGTTGGCGAATTCCCTGTTGTTGCTGAGAACTGCCTGCTGCTGGCACCTGTTGTGGAGGGGGAGGCGGTGGTGGTGGTTGATAGTACGAATATACCGGCATTTGCGTATAACCCTGAGGAGATGCATACTGCTGAGCCTGTTGGACCTGCTGTTGACTCGGATACCGAGCTGAAGGAGGCGAGGCGACGGGGTCTGTGCTTATCGACATAGCTACCGGTGGTGTGGAATGAATTAAAGTTGTCGGCTGTTGCTGCTGCTGCTGATGCGGGGCTGTTCCAGAAGCCGCTGTAGGTTGATAATAATAATACACGGGGGTCCCACTTTCATGAGGGGGAGGAAGGGATTGGAGCTGATGTTGTCCAGGCTGAGAAGATGAAGACGCAGTAGCAGAGACCTGTTGGTGATGGTGGTCTGACGGACCAGCAGCCTGCTGAGTCGGCGTATGCGGAGTAGGGATTTGAGACGTCAACTTGTAATATCGCGGCGGCAGGATAAAATGAAACCTATTTTATCCGAGTCTCTCTCTGTGCCTAAAATATATTTGTGATGTTGGTTGAATTTATCTTAAAATGAGACCGAAACGAATAATAATAAGAATAATAGAAAAAGAAGAAGGCAACAGGAAATGAATAGGGGGCGAGGGCAAGAAAATAATCCGCGATATATCGAAGAACGACGGAGTGAGACGGGGGGGGGGGAAGAGAGAAGAGGAGAGGGCCACAGGTTCGGTTGTTTGCCAGTCGTCGAAAAAATAGGCTTTTAGTATATGTCTGAAGGTACTTTTTTTTCTTGTAACTGATACTGAAAAAGCGATAATGAAACCAGGGGCTCGAGGGTTCTTAGCATTGAAAGCAGCGGATCATTTTCTTAAGGTCTCTATATCTCTTTCGTCTCTGCTCACACTGTTCTCGTTTTGAAACCGACTACGGACGAACTGCTAATATATATATACATGTATCTCACTCTACATATGAATGAGAGAACTCCGGGGGTTTTCTTCTTCAAGCCTCTCTCGCAGGAAAAACAAACGCCGAACATGCAAAGCGTACACATTTTACTGCACGCTTGTTTTCTGCTGCTGCTCCTTCTCCTCCTCTGCTTGGTGTGGTCTACTATTGAGAGGTTTTGGGTTTAAACTCCTGAAACTAACGAAAGCCAAAAAAAAACAAAAACTCAAAAAATGCCCTTAAAAAGCAATCGTCCTTAAAAAACGGACCCAGAAAAACAAAAGACCCAAAAAAAAGGCCCAAGATATCAGCCCCAAAAAAGAACCCCAAAAAACAAACCCAAAAAGACTTTTGGGGTCAAAAACAAAAGTGAAGCGACAGGCTGCACTACTTCGGCAGGAAAAGTCCAAGGAAAGCCTGATGAAAAAGTAAATTCTACTCAGTTTTTGTCAGGTTTGAGCACAGAGTTTAAAATATTCAAAGAGAGACAAAGCGTGGGAGAGATGTGTTTATAAGACATGGCTATGTCAAGAAAGTGGTACTGTCCAATCACAGAC
The DNA here is from genome assembly GCA_030555955.1 of Diddensiella transvaalensis. Lineage (NCBI taxonomy): Eukaryota > Fungi > Ascomycota > Dipodascomycetes > Dipodascales > Trichomonascaceae > Diddensiella > Diddensiella transvaalensis. The sequence goes on along the minus strand of JANIVV010000006.1, from coordinate 137,676 downwards.
CGAAATTACAATGTGTTGATATACAAAGTGCAAAAAAACCAGCCTAAGATAAGCATAAATTTTGGGCAAATAAGCGCCACTGTGAACTTCGTCTAGAATAGCCAGACAATGCTTGATAGACCGTTTTGATGTTGGGCTGGTACCTCTCCTGTGCAGCAGAGAGCAGCCCAAGAAAAACCAACCCCAAACGAAATTGCAAGAAAGCAAAAAACAAACGAAGCCAACCAACCCCTGAGCGCCATTTTCCAGCCTACAAACAATGTACGGCACACACACACACACACTCACAGTCATGAGCGTTTGGGAATATGGCCCAAAATGGAGTGGGCGCCGAATTGGGGTTGAGCCCAAGCCTTTTGAATGAATACAACACACAATTTGTTCGGTTTCATAATCTGCAATGCGAAATGCAGGATCCAGAGCGAGGATCCCTTTTGTGCGCGCTCGCGCACACGCTCGTGTTAACGTGTATATGATTTTGTTTATCAAACTCTAGTTAGTTAACATGCTGGATTACGAGAATATAATTATGGTTGAGCAGGTTTACAGGGTTCAAAGCATATGTGCACATACTATGCGCACACTTGACGAACCTGTTGTTAGGCTTACTATCCCATAGTACAGTTGTATGTGCATACATATATTCTACTACACTAGAGTGCGGCGGTGGGGGGAGGGCCCCACGGCTAGGCGGGGCCCTACGTTACAACTGCTGAACATGCCATATTCTGTGACTGGAACAGTAAAACCGTTCTAAACGAAATATCAACAACTAAAAATACCACAAGTATCTGCAGAATGAATAACTAATACAATTGCTGATCCCGGGTGAATTTCCAATCACACTGATACAAGTACTCCGTCGTAAGTAAAAACTCAAAAAACCTGCCAACAGGTTCGGAATGTTATCAAAAAACAAATAATACAAAAACAAAAAGACGTTGACCTGCACATATTGTTTTATACGCCTGCTGGCGTGCACTTCCTACTATTACCCGAATTCCGCAGTAAGAAGAAGTGACCCGGACAATACTCTCTCAACAGGAAGGAGCAGTGCATTGCGTGCGTTCCTGCTGCCAGCAAACTTATGTCGCCTCAAGCGATAGCCTAGCAAGCAGTCTAGCTAGTGGAATATCTACACGGCAAATTTGTTGCGTGTTGCAACAATGGCCGAGACCTAACTGGAAATTTTGCTTTTGCCCATATTGTGTAAATTGGGGGTGAGTGTGTGAGAAAGAGCCTTTCCAGCAGAATGTTAAGAGCAATGCCACCTCGGCACGGTCTACGTCGAGTAAAAACACTCACGCGTTGTTTTGATTTCAGTGGATGACTGCGAAAAACGCGTGTTTGACATCTTACACAATGGTGATCTGATAATGTTTCGAGTTGGATGATCCGTGCGTATTGTCAATTTCCGATATTGCTAACCGAGGGACTTTTAAGCTTTCGATGCTGCAAGACCAGCAAATTAGGCTATTTGCCTAAAACATAAGATTCTTATCAGTAAAGGGGCCAAGCGTTCCAATTCCAGGCGATTTTTTGTTTCCGCCGGCGGTCATAATGGTTGGTTTTAAGCATTTTTTTTGTTTTGTTTTGAGGGCGGCTAAATCTCGTTCTCTCCACACCAGAAGAAGTTGTGTGTGTTCTTCTTCTATATGGGAGAGAAGGAAACACGGAGAAGTGATAACAGCCTCATTCTGCGCGGCATGGGGCTGCAGCACTATGCGTCTGCTGGGAATAGTGTGTTTATTTTACTTTTTTACTGTTTGCTTACTGCCTAATTGGGTGCTCCACCATCGCTCTATTGTAAACACTACGACTGCACTGCTACTGCTGCTAACTCGGACAGAAAGTATATTCTTCTTGGATAACTCTCGAGGATAAACAAAACCCGTGGAAAATGAAGAAAAGGATATGGTATAATGGGTTATTCTGGAGTAGCATGGCTCTGGCCGCGAGCTGGTCAACACTAGAGTCTAAGGATACAACTTACATATCACTCGCAGACGGATCGCTGCTTTCATTACCGCAGGACGTCCCACAGTTGTCAAACTCTACTCTGGACAAATTCGTGTGGTTGACGTCTCCACCCGTTGGAAGTAGCATAGCTTTAAACTCGGGCGACCTACTGGCCTTTTATGGCGCTTGTGGGTCCCCGATCCAGGTGTCGCGGTACGATGATGGCTCCAAGTCTTGGTCTCAGATCTCCTCATCGTCAGGGAACAACTGGGCCACACTCAATTCAACAGTATGGTCTGACCCGTCCTCGGATGTTGTATACATATACGGCGGATACTGTCCAGGATCGGGGGGTGGAAGTAATCAAATCTCTTCTAACTTGATTGCCTATAATACAAGCTCCAAGTCATTCTCCATGCCAACCGGATCAGTCTCACCGACACAGGTCTGTTCAGCAGGAGTGGCTGAAATATCCTCTAATACGTTCTTACTGATTGGAGGACTTTCCACTCGTGGTTGGATCAGTATGAATCAACTCGCTCTATGGGAATTCGATTCCTGGACTTTCAGGAGCACCCAGAACTATTCGAATATCGATTCTCGTACAAATCCACTTGTGCTTCCAATACAGAACTCCTCGTCCACGAGCGGTATTCTAGTGATTGGAGGGGAGGTCGATAACCGCGCTGCAGAACCTAAGGTCGCACTACTTCAGCTCTCTGACAGTAACGGCTGGACATGGACCTCTGGGCCTGATATGATCGAATCTGTCAAGAATACTGATATCCTTGGCGCATTCACGATGGATGACACCCTAGTAACTATAACTTCCGTGGATACTCCATCAGCAGCTTACAATTTCTCGATATCACTCTATGACACAACCACCTGGAAGCAACTCAACTCTTACGATAGCCCACAAACACCTCTGCAACAGGCTGGGGGCAGTAGCACTGTCTCTGCGCCAACTGCATCAGCCACAGGCGATAACAACAGCACCAGCGAATCCACTACGCCAATTTCCACTGGTGGAATAGCAGCCTTGTCGACGCTATTGCCGCTATCGGCAGCAGCGGCTATTGCTGGTATATTTGTGTTTCGCAGGCGAAACAAGAGATATGCAGCTCGTGACAGACCCCTGGGACTTATATCTCCTAATCCCTCTCACTCGGATTTCTTCTATCCTAGCAAACTGCAGCACGAGTCATGGCGCTCCTCTTTCACTGATACTGCGTCTATAAATTCTTGGAATGAAAAGCGTGCCCAGTATGAGCAGCATGCTGGCGGCGTTTCACCGCAGCATACTGCAGCCACCACCACCACCGCTAAGGCAGCAGCACCCGCACCAGCAATAGATGCATATGATAACTCAAATGACGGTGCTGATGATGATTTGTTCCAGGGTAGAGATGTTCAGATCCTGGTCTCGTCCCAGCGTCGCTCGCAGTTGAGAGTCACAAACCCTGATACTGTATCGCGTAATTCATCTACTGCTTCTTCAAGTGCTTCAGGGGCAGGCTCCGATTCGGCGACGCATACACAATTACATATACACAAACGAGCCAAGTCTGAGAGTGTTGGAGGTGACCTCACTAGGCGGATACCTTCTGGTGGAGCTTCGAGCTTGGCTTAGTTTTACGATTCACTCTATTTCTTTGTTTCTTTTTTGTTATCATTAACTTTTATGTACGGTATATATATATAAAAAATTATGGGCTATCTATGGTGTAACTGAAGCAATGGCAGCTTCACGGGATTTCTGAATTAGTAACGCATCTGCGAGTACTAAAGCAGCCATGGCTTCGACAATTGGAATAGCTCGAGGAACAACGTTGGGATCATGTCGACCTCTAGCCTCAAGCACACCATCAACACCCTCATAAGACGCAGTACTCTGTTGCTGGCTGATAGTGGCTGGGGGCTTGAACGCAACACTAAAGTAAATATTCTCTCCATTTGAGATTCCACCCTGAATTCCACCAGAGTTGTTGGTACGAGTGCGGAATCGACCATTCTCATAGAAAAAGGGATCATTATGTTGTGAGCCCGGCACACTGGTACCCGAGAATCCTGAACCGATCTCAAAGCCCTTGGTGGCTGGGATAGACAGCATGGCATGTGCAAGTTTGGCCTCGAGCTTGTCAAACACTGGCTCACCCAAACCTACAGGTAGATTTCGAATTACGCAGGTGACAACACCACCAATCGAGTCTTTAGCGTCCCGGTATTTCTCCACTTGCTTGACCATCTCGTCTGAAACAGCAGCATCCGGACATCGGATCGGGCCTGCTTCATCGACTACTTCCCGAGTAACTGTGCTCAACAGTTCCTGGAACTTGGTCGACGCAGGAGAACGGTCGATACTAATATTACCCACTGAACTGACAAAAGCCACGATCTCGATCCCACTGCTCAGCTTGAGATACTTTTCTGCAACTGCACCTGCCGCGACTCTTCCAATTGTTTCTCGAGCAGACGATCGACCACCACCCGAAGACGCCTTTAGACCGTACTTCTTGATGTAGGTGTAATCAGCATGCGAGGGACGAGGGTACACCTCGGTCTCAGTGTAATCATGGGGTCTCTGGTCCTTGTTTTGAACAATCATTCCAATAGGAGTGCCAAGGGTTCTTCCAAACTCTGTTCCGCTTTGGATCTGGACTTGATCTGCTTCATTTCGCTGTTTGCATCGCGCTCACTTAGTACTCTGCTGCTGCTGCTGCTGCTGCCAAACTGCAAGGAGATAAGAACAAAAAAAAACTTACAGGTGTACTTAGCTTGCTTTGGCCAGGACGACGTCTGCTAAGCTGGGGTTGCACGTCCTCTTCGGTGAGTGCCATGCCTGGAGGTACTCCATCAACAATGCAGCCCACCGACTTGCAATGTGATTCTCCATAAGTAGTTACACCTAAGTGACAGAGTTAGTAAATGCTGCAGACTCGAGCTTTGACCCGTTGTTGCGAAACTTACGGAAAAGACTGCCAAACGTAGACATAATGAGTCAACAAAAATCGTATGGCGGCGGCGTGTAAAGGTGAGAAACTGAAATTTGGTGATCCAAACCTTTCCCACAACGTGCGCAGCAGCAAAAGCCCAGAGAGTTTTGAATCACTTCACTTCACTACTACTACAAATGGTCAGTCTTCAACATATAACATATGCAGCATGGATTGGATTTGGGATTCTGTTTTTAATTTACTTCATCCAGACCAAGATATCTGCGTTGAACTCAGCAAGTAAGAAAGCGAGCTCGATCCCCACGTTCCTCATCACTGGGCCATCTTACGCCGGGAAAACCTCACTATTTGCGACTTGGACAGCGCAAAAGTTCGATACTACAGTGACTTCACAGACCACCAATCGAATCGATACCTTCAAGTTGCCATTCGATAGCGAGACCAAGCTGGGAGTTGACTTTGCACTTGTGGATATCCCTGGACATGCTAAACTGGGCTATCTACTTGACAAGGAGCTGGAGAGCGTCAGCAAATCGGCACTCTACGGCATCATCTTTATGGTCGACGCTGCCAGTGGGCCTAAGGGTATATCTGAGGCGGCACAGAGATTGTTTGAGCTGCTGCGCAAAACAGATCATGAATTTGAGGGAGCTAACCTGAAGATTCTAATTGCGGCAAACAAGTACGATGTATTCAACGTTGTTCCGGCTACAAAGCTCAAGACGATCCTGGAGGAGGAGATAGACGAGATCCGGAACTCCAGGGCAAAGGGTCTTGGCGAGGTGTCCAATACAAACGAAGACAACGATGACGACGAGGAGTGGATTGGAGGCCCCTCCGGCAAGTTTGCGTTTGACCAACTCCACTCGAAAATTGAAATTCTCGACGGAAGCGTCACGGCTAATCGCGTGCGTAAATGGCAGGAATGGGTCGAAAGCACTGCTCTGAATCGCTAGACACCCCCAGCATCCCCATTAGTCCCATTAGTGGCGGCTGCTGTTGTATTATCTGGGCTATGCGTGGGGACCTTAGGAAACAGTGTCGGTTTCTGCAGCATCTTCTGGGTCTGCTTCGACCGCTGAGCACCACGCCAGTTATTAATCCTAATTGTATAAATATCCTTGTTTAATATAAATATCCGTGGCTTGCGCTTTGCAATCTCTTCGTCCTTTGCTTTAGTCTCCTCCAATGTGGTCTGAGTCTGCTTCCGTTCCGCTTTTTCCTTTTTATCATCATCCGTATCATCTTTCTTCTTCTTTTTCTTCTCGTGCTCTTCCCATTTCTTCTTGAGCACTTCTATCTCCTCCTCTATCTGTTTCTGGCGGGCTTTAGCGGCCTCGACCTCCGGATCCACCTGTGCAGTTGCAAAACCGGCATCTTCAAGATGCGACGAACACACATAAAAAAAGTCTGCTCTCCCGTCACTGGAGACCAGAACAGAGCTGGTAGGCTTATAGCACACAAAGCATGACTTGCTAGCCGTTTCTGCTACTATGCGCAGATGATAAACGTTCTTGAACGGCAGACCTGACATAGTAAGTTGGGGACGGAATTACTGCCTAAGTCTCCCAACTTTATACCATGCCATTGACTCCTTAAGCAAGGTTCTGGTTTTGTTTAATGTTCGAACAGAATGCTGTTAAAATGTGATGAAATAGAACCCGGAGAGCCTCATATAGACCGAAGAGGAATCGAATTAGATAGATCGTTGCGTATTATGGAAATCGCGAAGGGATCCTCAGTTCGCTAAATAGAAATATTGGCAACGTACCGAGGAATTCAAGGAGCAGAAGGCCCTTCACTGTCTGATGCAGGAATATATGTAACGCTTTAACCATATCCGAAGTTTTTGTCACACTTTAGATCACTTCAATGGATGTTTTCTTCAAAAGATTGATCTCATTAGGAGGGAGCTTCTACAAATATTGCGTAGTCCAGATTGGACCTATGATAGTTTCATGACGTGGTTCAATACTTGGACCTTGGTCCCAGTGTAATACAGAGCTCGTCAACAAGCTTTTCGCAGGAGATAGGTGCAAGTCAGATCGAGATGTATGGACGGGGCCCTTGATGGACCTTGCTCCCGGTGCTATCATTCGCATGACAGATAACAGACTAATTGCCATGAGGATACAGTCATGCGTTGCGTCTCGATGCTTAACATTTTATTCTGAGAGATTTTGAGCTCTTTGGGCATTACTTTGGATTACAGGACCGGCTACGCTATTGCCCACAGAGGATAACGCGCGGTGAGGGTTCTCCTCCAAGGAATATACTGGCATATTTATTTGATTGTGTCAGCTTTTATTCTGAAGAGCAGAAGGCTGCATTATACTATTGCTTTACTTTGTATCCATCAAGCTGGCAGACCAGATATCCATGACTCGGGACCTGAATGACTTGTACTCCTCCTTCGTTAAAGATCTTAAAAGTCTCAAGCTATCTGCATCAGATATATCCTTTGTGAAATTCAGAGTGTGAATCGTATAACTCGTGTTGGTACTCCAGGTAAAGCTTCTAGTTACGTAGCTGACGGAAGCAGCCTACAGGAAATATATGATCTCTAGATTCTAGAGTAGAATAGAAAATGAAATAAAACAATTGCACCTAAAAACCTTACACACAACTAAAAAAATGCAATCAGTCCATCTTTCTGAATGTTATTTGACGCCATAATTGGTTAAAAGTGATACGAGTAGACTGGCCTCCTTGAGCATCGAGAATCTCAAGCTGCTCACTAGTAAGACTTCGCTTCTGTCTCTCAGCTTCTCTCTGCAGGTAACTGGCCTGCTCACGCTTACTTCTAGCCACATCGATAGTGCTAATGAGATAAAAGGGGATAATACACATGCCGACACAGAACGGGAACGCAAGATGAACATCAGATGTCTTCGCAGTAATTGCAGAGGTGATATATGAACCCACAAACGAAGAGGTCCGTCCTGACATGGCAAACAACGACCAGAACTGATGCTCACGACCCTTGGGTGTTAGTTCAGACATGAAAGTATTCACATAGGCATACCAGGGACTAACAAAGAGTCCAAAGTAGGCGTTGTAGGCCCAGATCTCCCATGTATTATTGAAACCAATCTTGTGAGTACCTGCACCGATTGATCCATAAATAGGGATTAAAAGCACAAAAAAGTTGCAGATCTGGAACATGGTCTTGATGGAGAGGTTGAATTTGCGCTGGATAAAGTAGAAGCTCACACAACCGGCCACAGAGCAGAAGGCCTGGACCAAGTTCACATAAGTGGAAGTGAGGAAATCAAACTCAATAATACTGTTCTGCAAAATACCAAATAAGGAACCTGAAGTGTTCATACCATCAGTGAACATAAAGTAACTGATAACAAAAAGGAACGATTGTGACAGGTGCATAACCTCCTTGAGGGCAATCAGGACGGTTTTCCAGCCGATAGTCAGAATATGATCTCCCTCAGCAAGCTTAGGACCAGGACGTGACTTTTGGAAAATAAACCACCAAGACGAAGAAGCAATGTAGTACGCACACGCTACTGCAATCGCAGCATTGTTGGCGAATGGGTTGTTTTGCATCCCGAGCAACGGTCCAAGACAAACGACAAGGGTACCAATATATCCGATATTAGACCAAGTAGTAGCCCACAGGATGATTGTGTTTCGAGACTTTGCATCAGCCTGCTCGACCTCTTCCAGCGAGGCCTTTCCACTGATGAAAAGCTGTCGCTTCTCTCTAACCTCGGGTGTGTTTGCAGCCAAGCCAGGGAAGATAGCGGGGAAAAACACATTAGTGGCATTGAAAGTGATATTCGAGATCAAGTTCATGACAGCAGCCACATTGTACTGTGAAGGGTGCTTGATCCCAAGAAAGGCGAAGTTCGATGCCCAATTCAGGATAATGTCACCCAAGAACATCCACCTGCCGTAGACAGAGTAATCAGCCACACTTCCGAACCAGACGAAAAATACCATCTGGAAAAGGAAACTGATCCCATTCATAAGCAGAATAACACTTGAAACATTAAAGTTTTGCACGGCGCCGAAATGGATCACACACTGATCAGTGGTAGTGCATGCCTGTCTACCAGGCAAGGTGGGGTCATATCCAGCCTGGGTAGCAAGCTGCTGAAAGATCAGAGGCACGTAGTTGTTGGCACCCACGCCGTTGGCGCCATTCGCATACAGGTAATAGGTCCAAATTTCCCACTTCCCCGTCACAGGAGTACGATCGAGCAACTCTTGGGCCTCCGCCATGGCACCGTCATCGTGTACCTCGACCGTAGTGGGCTCCTTCTCGGTGATTTCAATAGCCGCGGCGTCTTCCATAGATAAAACAAATAGTGGTACTATTCAGATTCTAAAACCTCGGACGATTATCCTGGAGGACTATCAGGGCTATTTTATACATCTCACGAGAGACATTCGAGAACGTTGTGACCCCACCAGCGGAAAAGCACAAATGTCGCACTTTTCAACGCGCGTCGTTACCTTCTAACATGTCGACGCACGCCCGCTAACGGCGCCAGACTGTGCGGTCTGGGGGTCCTTCTGCCCTGTTTGAGCGACCAGGAGTGGATTGTCGCCCCCGAGAACCGCATGGCCCACGCGGCAACTGCACACACACACACACACTACTCTCTCCACGAGATAAGAAGAACTAATAGCTGAATGCATCATGCATTGCCGGCTTAAGAGCCTTAGCAGTCCCCCATACTGCCATCGGTTCTTTTCCGAGGCTTAAACGTAGCCATGGAACCCATATCACATTTCATCAAACGCCAGGCCCCAGAGTATATCTATAACCCAGTTTCCCACTACGACCTCACCCCAGAATCTGTCTAATGCAGTTACGGCATTTGGCCGTACTTTGATCCCCCGCTTCTGCCATTGTAACGCGCTTTAGTCTGAGAAGACGAGAACGTTCGCGATAACTCACTCCTCTTGCACACGAGTGTATGCTGGAAGTGGAATCCACCCTGATGAAGTTTTTTTATTCCTTTTTTGATTTCACACTCAAACGTGCAAATGTGGTACTAGAACAGGTTTGAAAAGTTACATTTTTCGCACGATGGACAAACCCTATCTGGTTCATTCCCCCCCCAAACGATAACCACCACAGCGCGCTTTCAACAACCCTTATCGCTAGGGTGCTGCTATCTCTATAAGTTTATCTAACATGCCACCCAAACGAGCTGCAGGAGCTGGAGAAGAGGACGACGATGATAACCAGAGACTTTTCGAGGTATGGCCGACCTGCACCGAACTGAGATTTACTCTTCTATCTTCAAGTTAACACCCGTGGTTTTTTATAGCTCGGAGGCACGCGCCGGCTTTCAGTGAGGAAGTTTAAAGGAGCAACTCTGGTGGATATCCGTGAGTTTTACGAATCAAATGGCAAACGGCTGCCTGGCAAGAAGGTAAGCGAGCGTCTAGTTTCATTTTAGAACTACGTAGCTGATTATGTTCCCCAAGGGCATTTCCCTGAGCGTCTCCCAATGGACAAGGCTCAAGACTCTGCTCGACGAGATCGACCAAGCAATTCAGAAGCTCGACAGCCCTGATGGCCCTGATTTGGAGGAGCCGGGCGATAATGATGGCGGCAAAAAGAAAAAAGTCAAGCAAGACAGCCCGTCCGAGGAGGATGCCGATGCTGAGAAAGACTTTGACTGAGCCAAGTGGCCGGTTCTCAGATGTGAGGAGAGAGAGAGAGAGAGAAAAAAAAAAAAAAACTCTATCCAGTATTAACCTTCTATGACGATGATGATGACGATGGTGGTGGTGTCAGGCAACTGAAGACCGTTGGCATCACGTGACTGCTACCAAACCAAAACACAACACACAGCACACGGAAAAGCCAAACTTCCCCCATTCCCCCCCGTCCCCTTCTCTTATTAGCAGTAAAACTAGACATATTCTCGCAGCTTTAAAACAAAAAGACAACGCTTTGTTGAGTAAATATACCCAACTCATCAAGAAAACCATACCGAGGGCCTCCAAATCAGCGACTGAAGGAAACAGAACCTGGTCTAAGAGAAGACTGAACGTGTTTTGTGGTCGATTTCTCGCAGGACTAGCCGGGTCCTTATTAGGCGTACCCTCCTCGTCCTAGTCTTACACTAAGTATGAATCAATCATCTTATCTGCCGTTGACTCAGGACACCCTCAGAACCTTGAACAACAACAACAACAACATCAACGACAGCAACAGCAGCGGCAGCAATAGCCATACGAGTCGTAAGAATAATAGGCCTTCAACAAGATCGAGCAGTAACGACGATTCGACGACTGCAGGCTCTTCGACGACGACGGGGTCCACCTCGCCTGTATATTTAATTTCTCCGTCTCCGGCCACTATCTCGGTTGCGTCGACAAGCGCTACTTTCGAGTCGAAGCCAACCTCCTCGTCGCCACGGCTGAGCCGTGACTTCTCGGTGGGCCATACGCATATCCCCTTACAGCGTGTTTTATCACCTTTCAAACGGCGGTCTGCAGGCAGTCAGCTACACCAGGTTTTGAAACAGGATTCTTATTCATCTCTACGCAGCATGTCGACGTCAAACCTGCCCGAAGATGGTAATTACCAGCAGCAGCAGCAGCAGCAGCAGCAGCAGCAACATCACCACCACCACCATCACCGTGCTCACCGCCATCAGAACTCAAATAGCTCGCTTCCTCCGGGGAATGTGGATCTGCTACGCCAAAGCCTGCTTCGGAATCCGCCTCGACAAGCCCTGGATTCGCCGCCCCCATCGGCATCACCAAGATCGACCCCGGCTGTTACTTGCCCCTCGTCGCCGGTGAGTCGGAATTCCTCTGTTAAGGAAACTCATCATATATCTATTGATTATGACCCTGTGTCAGGTAGGAAAATGCTGAACACTTATGAAATCATGCGCGAGCTCGGAAGGGGCCAACACGGTAAAGTCAAGCTCGGACGGGATATCGAGACTGGGGAATTTGTCGCCATTAAAATAGTGGACAGAAACGGGCGTCCACGCCTGGGCAGAGCTAAGGTGGGCACTACTCAGGAAGAAAAAATCCGCCGTGAGATTGCAATTCTAAAGAAATGTCATCATCCAAATATTGTGTGTCTGAAAGAAGTCCTGGATGACGAGAATTCAAAGAAGATATACCTTGTTTTGGAGTATCTGGAAAATGGAGAAGTGATATGGCAGAATGATGATGGCAGCCCTGCTATGACTAGAGAAATGGCTCGGTCAACTACTCGGGACGTGATTCTCGGGTTGGAATATTTACATTTCCAAGGCATTATACACCGGGATATTAAGCCCGCTAATTTATTAAGGGCCAAAGACGGCCGGGTCAAGATCAGTGACTTTGGTGTCTCGTATGCTTCGTCTATTGTGGGGTATCCGAATGATGAACTGGAGCTGGCCAAAACTGCGGGCACTCCAGCCTTCTTTGCGCCTGAGCTTTGTATCACAGATCTCGACGCCCCTCGACCGGCTATCACTTACAAGCTCGATATCTGGGCACTAGGCGTCACTCTCTACTGTTTGCTATATGGCTGTGTACCGTTTATTGCTGATAGTGAATTTGAACTTTTTGACGTCATTTGCCATCAGCCGCTAGAGTTCCCTGCTGAAATGTCTGCATCTTCATCATTCACGACTGCCGGTATTACGCCTAAAGTGCAGGTATCAACTTCTTCTCAACCTCCATCGCCTATATCGCCCACTAATGTGATTACTTCGTCTGCAACTGATACGGACTTGGAACTTGCTAATGAACTCATACGGCGGCTCTTGGAAAAGAACCCTGAGACAAGAATTGAAATCCATGACATCAAGGAACATCCATGGATCAGGGGTGGGCTATCGTCGGCTGATTTTGAGGCTTTCCTGCATGGAGGCGACGCAGACCAGCTTATAGAGGTTACTGGCGAAGAAATGCGCGAAGCTGTGCAAGGAATAACTGGCAAGATAAAACGTGGATTAACTCGGTTCGGCACCACTGCCCTGGAATTTGCAGGCCTAAGAAGACGATCTTCAGGCTCTTCAATATCGTCCAGGCTATCTCGGTCATCGCGGTCAAGGTCCCGCGAACCGACTCCTCTTGGATCACATCGTTCGCAGCGCTCGATAACTATAACTGACCACTATGGTTCTCCGCCAATGATTAATCCTAATACTGGGGTACCTATACGCACAAGCCGTGCTCTAAGCGGTTCAGCAATCAGTGATACATCTGTGACGGATGCCCGGCGGGGGTCTGTCGCTTCTGCTATCTCTTCTGTTTCATCGACTACAGATAAGTATGGCAAGCCGCACCAGCGTATAACTGCCAGTAACAGTAACATCAATCTTAATGCACTGCTGGAGGGAGATGCTGATGAGGATCCCGAAGCTGGCGATGACGAGTCTGTGAATTATATGCTACTACCGGAGCGACTGCAGCGACAAATGGGTCACGATGCCCATATGGATACGTCTGGGGCGACTCCATCTAGTACGTCGGAGCAAGAGGAGCTGGTGAAATCAGTACGCGGGATGCATATTCAGACTGGCTCGTATACCACAGCGGGCGATGCTGACGATGATGAATCGCCTTCTCCAAGCTCGTCGTCTGTATCTTCAGACTCCGATGGAAATGGTGAACTGACTCTTGTTCTCGGCCCACAGCGCAATTTCCCGTCTGTATCTGAAAAGGCGACTGCTACTGGTTCCCGAGCATCTAGCCTCCACCGGTCTCCTAGCGTGCAGGAGCTTCCAGCAAGGCGTCCAAGAGCCCCGAAGATCGTCATAAATAGTTCAAAGCATGATAGCATGGATCTTGACCGCACTTCAAGGAAAGTTCAGCAACAGAGCAGCAAAATGCAAGGCGAACAGCCGCCTCAGAGGTTCAGAAGCCATTCTGTCACTGTTGGAATCTTACAGCGCCAGCACTCGAAATTGGAACATGAAGATTAATTACAATAATGAATTAACGAGCATCTATATTTTTATGAAGCATATATAAGTATAACATTTACATATTCCTCTGTGAGAGGAAAAGATAACAAAACGAGAAGTTGTCAAGTTCAGCAGCTATTCGCGGAAGTGACGCGCTTTATTAACCCAAAACACTTAACACACCAACAACCCCGCCTTCTCAACAGTACAACGACGCGACTAATAAATGTTCAGGCAGAGCAAAAGGAGGCATCTTGAGCAAAGAACTCATTACGGCCAGGATGTAGCTACCCAAACTAATTATCCCTACCGACTCAACTTCTATCAAACGCCTCCCACTATGGAGATCACTCTAGATGAATTCGAGCGATGGGCGATCGATAGGCTACGCGTTCTGGGCGAGATAGACTCGTGCTTTTTACGCAACAAGACTCTGAAGCAAACGGAAGAGACCATGAGACCACTGCTGGATAAGTACCTTCCACTCAGCTCTAATCGCGGGAAAAACTGCGATGAGGAACGCAAGAAAGATCACTATTCACACTTCATTTTAAGACTCGTCTTCAGCCGAACACCAGAACTACGTGAGAAGTTCCTGCGTCTGGAAACACAGCTATTCAAGATCCGATACCAGTCTGATGACAATGCTGAGCAGAAGGCATTTATTCAGAGCCTCGACTTCAACTGGGAACCTGTTTCTGACGCGGAGCGCAACGCACTGGCCAGTTATTTATCTGCGGCATCGCACACAGGAGCAGACGAGTCATTTTTCAAGGTAGACTTTGAGCAAGTTGTGGAGCTCGTGGAACACCGGCGAGTGTTTCTGCGTGAGGGAAGAGCTTATGTGCCGACTTCGCTGCAGCAGTCACTGGTAGTAGCAGAATTTAGCGCAAGTCTTAAGAAGGCTTTGGATGTCACTGCAGGCCGGTTGAGACGTCTCGATGAGGATGACAGACTGATACCAATTCTGAACCATTTGGCCTTAGGATTCCCGAGCTCTGAGTATGAAGCTGTAGGATCCGGTGTTGCAGGGAAAGATGGAATTACGGCTGACATGATTGATGGCCTGGTTCAACACTATCCACTCTGCATGAAGAATATGCACCGACAATTACGTGCCCACCAGCATGCCAAATTCACTACAAGGCACCAATATGGACTGTTCCTTAAGGGCATTGGGCTGAGTGTGGAAGAAGCTCTGCGTTTCTGGCGCATTTCATTCAAAAAAGTGACCGATGATCAGTTTAATAAGGAATACAGGTACTTTTTCCGACACATTTACGGGTTGGAGGGCAGTAGGATTGACTATAAACCTCCGGGATGCTTAGAGATTATCAAAAGCAACACCATGGGTCCTTCAGAGACTCATGGCTGTCCCTATCGACAATTCTCTATAGAGAACCTCACCGTGGCTTTACGTGACATGGGTGTCAATGATAAGGATAATATGAAAGAGGTCATTGGACTGGTTGAGAAGCAGAGTTACCATCTTGCATGCTCACGCGTCTATTCCTTCACTCATCCTGATGATAAAACGGAATACCAAGAAACCTCATCCCATCCAAATACATATTTCTCACGATCCTATCTCCATGCTAAGTCGAAGCTTCAGCAGACTTCAGAAGGTACACAGGCCTCAGCAGCGTCTGAGCCATCCTCGCAGCCAAGCCAGGCATAAGCCAAGCATAAGCTGGGACCGCGCTGGTCTTAACTTCCACCGGCAATTAGAACATATATATTGTACTATTATATTTAATGCCACAGTTAATATTCCTCCGAACCCTCTCCCGCCGCCATTTCGGCGGTTGATTCATACTAATGCTATCGTAGTGAAAACGAACTCCGCATCTAAAACTCGATTTCAATACTCCACGACACTATATATATTCTTAGGCTAAGCAGAACGCTATGTCGTATTCAAATATATGGGATGAAGGAAATCAACAAGATAATAGGCTAATAGACGACCAAGATGACATTCATAATGATTTTGTTATCAACGACGAAGAGATCGAGCCACCATACTCTCAGCAGGAATCAGGCACGTCATACATCCCAGAACCTCAGCCGTCGGTCACTGTTGGCAACGAGCGGTTTGAACAGCGAAGATTCATGGGTGGAGATACTTTAGACGAGCCAGTATGGACGACGTTAATGAGAGATGTTCGAGCGGTTGGAATTCGCCTGAGGCAGGTTGTGTGGCGATACTCAGATGAGTCTGGCACTCAAGAATGGGATTTATGGGGTCCATTAGTGTTCTGTTTAATGATGTCTACGACAATGAGTGCAATTGCACCAAAGCAGCAGTCATCAGTTTTTTCAGGCATGTTTGCGCTGTTGTGGTTTGGGCAGGTGATTGTTACGCTGAATATCAAGCTATTAGGTGGTACAATATCCTTTTTCCACGCACTGTGTGTTGCAGGATATTCGCTTTTCCCACTAGTGCTTGCATCTCTTCTCAGCTCATTCATAGGCTCGCGCATTATTAGAGTGATTTTCGATACAGCTCTTGTGGTGTGGGCCGTGTTTTCTGCCAACAATGGATTAAAGAAATCCGGAGTCTTACCTAGCCGGGTTCTACTTGCGACATTTCCCGTTGGCTTGTTCTTCACAGGTCTTGGTTGGTTATGTGTGATAACATGATAGAATCAGAGAGAAGGAAAATGAATTTTTTTTAACTTAACTAACCCACATTATGTTCATATATACCGTCGTAATTAAATATTATATACCACACCTCCAGCTCACGGCATTCCATTCAGATAGGTTGCAACGCTATTTTCTGCATCCCACGACCAGCTGTTGAACCAATTTATTGTATTCGTCAGCGAAGAACTGGTTGTGGCCGGAGCATCAAACTGAAGTAGAGATGCTGCAAACTCCTGGGCATCGTTCTGCTGCCCATGGGACTGCTGCTGTTGCTGCTGCTGTTGATGCATAGCATTCTGTTGCTGTTGCTGCTGCGTATTAGCACTATTAGCTGGGGAGACCGAGCTGACACTAGAAGCATTTCGTGGTCTATTGACAAAGATATGGTTACCATGTTCATCAATTACGCCCATAGCTGAGAAATGTCTGTTATTCACTGTAGGATCACCATGCTGTGTACCAGCACTTTCTATAGTCTGAATACAAGATTGCATGCGAAGTTCCACCAAATGATTGAGAGTACGCAATACCCACTGCACTTCTTTGCCCATTGCAAACCGGCCATCTTCCACCAACACATTGACAAGTCTTGTACCCTCAATGATATACGGCGAAAGCTCTTTCTGGTCATAGCCAGCATTCAAATGCACAAGGAGCAAAATGACTGCATTACACAAGCTTGATAATTTCAACCACCAGCACGTCTTTAAATGCCCCACATGATCCAATTGAGATAGACAATTTATCACACCTTTGATAGACCCTAAGATTGCTTGACGGTTAACAGGTGTACCCACATTCCATCTCGCATCGATCATAGCAAATATAGACCTCGTATAAGTATAAAGGACACATTCATGATACTGTACCCGTAATTGACACAGCAGTGAGGGATCTATATCTGGCCTTATACTGGTGTATTCATTGTCTGAGTGTAAGCCATATTTCTCCATCTTGGCATTCCAGTCCCCAAGTGAATGATACAAATTGTCTATTGAAGCTGATGTCATGCCAGGACCAACGTCAAGTGCCAACGGCGACATCGCACGGGCAAGACGAATCATGCTGTATGCAGGCTGTGTCAACCAGCCATCATCTATAAACCTTGAAGGGAGAACTAACGATATATCCTCGTCTCTGAAGCTGAAGGGTCGACCATAATCAATTGAGAAAAATCGATCCATAGTATATATGCACCAAAAGACGCGATTTATCTTAAGTGCATCGTAATCAGAAGAAAGGTTCATCCATAAACTTTTCATCAGTCCCAGGCTGTTCGATAGACGAATTGCATGGCCGAGAGCCATCCAAGTTGATGACTGTCTGTGGGTCGTACGCAGATAAAAACTGACAAGGGCCCATCCTTGCACGAGCTCAATTGACTCCCACTGGAAGCTTAACGAGCTCAATATTCGATAGGCATTATAAAACAACTCTTCCTCTAGACCGGAAGGATATTGCTTCCGGTCAGAGACCTCCGAGTATCGCATTGCGATGGCACATGCAGCATGGTAAAGTGCAGAAAACAACAAGCAGTTGCTGTCATCTACATTTGCCAGATAGGCATCTCGCTGTTTCCAAAAAACAGGCTCGTGTAGTATTGCAAAATATGGGTTGACTCGTGAAAAGTAATACTGAAGCAGCTCCTGTCCCAGTTCAGGGCTGAAATCTGTCGTTGGTAACGCTATCTCCAGCGGCTCAAGATAGTGTCCACCAGACATGTTCCAGCCATAAGACTGTATACGAGGGATGGACACTAGTCTCTGATTCACCGGCGATAAACTAGAATACAAGGTATGGCCAAAAACGTTAGCCAGAATATGAAAATACCGTCTTGTGTATCTGAACTTTGAAAGCCCTCCATTAAGCTCAGCCTGGTTCACATATTGTTTCAACTCATCGAACACATCTCCGCTCAAAAAAGGAGCATTTGGACTGTCTGCAGAGAGGACAATATCGTCGTCCACAGCGCCGTCTAACTTATAACCGCTCTGTTCTGCTTGAGATGGCTGTTGGTTTTGCTGTTGCTGTTCCAATTTCTTTTCGAGCACCTCTATCCGATCCATTAGTCGCAGAACTACACCCATGTCTGCCGATTGGTTGATCTGATTATGTTGTTTCGCGAGCATGGACCGTTGAACTGCATTCAACGGAACCGTAGTAGAGAATATTCCATTTTGAGCGCTATAAAAGCACTGCAAGCCTGATTTTTGACATGACGCACACGGCTTCTGACCATCACATTTGGTCTTCTTTCGCTTGCATCTATCGCACGCTTTAGCGACTCTGACTCGTTCTCTATTATCTCTTGCGGCAGATGCCAGCCCGCTGCCATTAACGTTGCCGTTCGCCTGGCCGGTCCGGTCATCCTCGTCTGCTCCATTGCGTGAGCTGCCAGTCGACCCCGATGGAGGAAGCTCGTCATCGAAATCTGGCGGGATAGACCTCTTTCGGGTATCCCCCTCTGGTTTCATTGTGCTTTGCAGCGTTTTTTGGATCTTGCCGTTGGGGGTTTGCACTTTTAGTGTGTGCTTCTTCTCTTCACAAGGCTTCTTCGCTCGCTAATAGAACATGCTCTAGAATAGTGACTGACGCCAGAGTCCATAACTAGAAGTTCGACGCGCAGATCTGCCGATCGATGCATCACGTGATTACAGGGTATACATATATATATTTTCAGTTGGAGTTAAATATTAGTTCAGCCAGATTCTCTCATCTGGGGAGCTTCTAACTAGGATTAAACGACATATTTATGAGCGCTTGGCTATTGATGTGGTGTGTTGAGCCACATGGGGCTGATGGTCGCGCATGAACATGAAAGCTTCGACCCCAGGCTTCTGCTTACATAGATGATGAACGACAGTGACATTCCACCCTTGTTAGTATCTCAGCCTCCGTTAAAGCAGCAATTCTAGATGGGGAGTTTCGCAGTTACATCTAGATCACACTGTTTAAACGACCTTGTATTCATTCTGCTACGTTTGCGCTATTGCAGAACCACTCGCAGCAATTCTGTAATGAAGCCGGCGTAAGAAGCAGTCAATGTTCATCCATTCCAGGTACTCAGTATTGAGAGCGACTCACGACTGGCGCAAGTGAAATTCAGTCAGAGAAACTTGTCAATAATGTGAGGCAGCCCACATACGACTAAATCAACTCGATAGAGGCAGTGTCTTGAAGAGTGATAAGCAGGACTTAGAATGAGTTCGAAAAGTAGTTAAGGTGAGCATTTGGCGACAATATAGGCCCAAATAGCTCGATATGTTGAGCACTGATCATTCGTCTATGCAATCAGGATTCGGAGATCAGCCGTACGTTGTTGTCACCCACCCAAAACCACAGTATCAACTATCCATCTAGAGGAAAGTGCCATGCTGATAAAGCCCAGCAATGCCTTCTTCAGGTAGAAGCAGACTTGGATGTACTAGGTGCAAGCGTGTCCGGGTTAAATGTGACGAGCTGAAGCCTATATGCTCCCGTTGTCTAAAAGTTGGCGAACAGTGCCACTATGAACTGCCACTTATTTGGAGAAAGCCTCGGGATACGGCTGGAACAAATGGCGTAATTATACAGAATTTCGGTGCTGAGGACATGGCAGTCATATCTGGCGGGATTCGCAGCTTCTTGAAATCTGTTAATGAAAGTACGGCGCTTTTGGAATCTCTCTCAGAGGAGGAGACTAGGACACTCGATGGATTCTGGAAAGAATCCAGATTTGCTCTTATATCGCCTAGTGCGCCAAGAGAGCTTAGTGTTGAGCTCTCTCGCTTGATTGCTAGGACAAAAGCAGGCCTCTTTGCTTGCCTTGCTTTTCAATCAATATGGGAATCGAACGAAAGTCAATACCTCGTGTATATAAGCCAAGCTTTTCGGGAGTTTCGAATCGAATTGAACAGCATAGGAAACAGGAATACTGTTGATATTGTAGTGGCATGTACCCTCATATGCAGTTGTTCTTTTAGTACAGCTGACCAGTGGTTACCTCACCTTGACTTTCTGAGGCTTGCATTGTCACAAGAATATATATACAAGAGTCAAGTATCTGATTTGCTATGGAACTTTATTACCGATACTGTCGCTCTATTTGATAGAGAAATCACAACCTTGACGCGAGAGAAATTCACTCATTCTCAAGGAATATGGGATCGATACTGCCGGGGCCGCAGTGAACCTAGGCTGTGCGGTGTGTCTGGTCTTCCAAGATCATTTTCTGACATAATATCAAAGCTACGATGGTGTCCTGAATCAGACGGATCTCTGGATGACTATCCGGCAATAGAGGAAACACTGTGGTGCTGGAATGACAGCTTAGATTTAAATACTTCCTTCTTTGTGGATCTTTGGAGATATTCAGCGCTGATTCATGTCTGCTGTCATCTCAAACGATCGCAAAAGGAGATTCTTTCCTTGACAGTTCGCTGCCTGGCAAGCTTAACCGCTTTTGCAAATCATTTCCGTGATAACCCTGAGAGAATCCTTTACCCGGTGGCATGGCCCGTGTTTATGCTGGGATGTAGTCCAGAGCTGTCGGGTCATGGAAGAAGTATCATTAAGGCATTTATTGCTACACATGGGGTGGGGAAAAGCTCTTTTCTTGATGTGACTTACTTGGTGTTGAAGATATTAGAGTACCAGTGGAATAACCCCGGACGTCTTTTTCAAGATTATATGAGAGAGCATGAGATTGAAAGCATATTTTTGTTTTAGAGCTCGCTTTATTTATGTTAAAACCTAATTATTTATTGAGAATCTTGTCGACAAGAATGGTAGCTTCAAGAAGTTCTTCTTCATGAAAGCGGGTACCTACGACCTGCAGACATACAGGCAGGCTTGTGTTTCCATCATAAGACACAATGCCTTGTTCATCGACGGCAGCCTTACCAACTGGTATGATAGTGGCCGGCATATCTAAGATATTCCAGATCGCAGTATAATCAGCACAAGCGAATGTGTCATGAGGAGGAGCCACAAATGGAGCCGCGGGGCAAATAAGCACGTCATAATCGTCTTCCAAGTTCTGTTGCCAGAATCTACGAACATCCAGTTTGTACTTGTCGATCTCTGTCTTGACCTTAATAAGCTTTTCCAAGGAAGATTTACCAGCAACAAACTGATTAATCATGGTCAAAGATGGTATAAACGGCTCACCGCCGGCTTCTATCATCTCGATGGATGACTTGTTATCATCAAGGCTATAGTAAGTGTTCCACATGTCGTTAAATGATAACTGGGGAAACTCCTCGACAATGAATACATCATGCCCCTTAGCCTGAAGCTTACTTGCTGCCGCCTGCAATGCCTTCGCAAGGATATTGTGAACAGGATAAGCTTTAAGGGATAACAAAATAGCAACTTTGATTTTGTGAGGCGCAGCAGAAATGTCTCTAAATTTGATATTCTGTAACGTAGGGTCGAATTCCCAAGGCTTTGACTCAATTGCAGCTCTGAAAGATAATTTGAGGTCTTCAGCGCTATTCGCCAATGGTCCAGCAATAGTTGCCACAAATTCACGTCCGGGGCCACAGGGATCAGCTTGGCCATCATAAGGAAATCTCCACGAAGATGGCTTGAACCCATAAATACCGCAACACATTGCAGGGATTCTGATACTCCCGGCGATGTCTGTTCCAACGCCGAGAACAGCCCCGTGGCATGCTATGAGTGCTCCTTCACCTCCGCTACTACCACCTGCGGTAACGTTCTTATTATACGGATTAACCGTGCGACCCCACACTGGATTATCGGAATCTGCTGTCATCATAGTTTGAGGGACATTGGTTTTGCAGATAACTACTGCGCCGAGGGCAGTAAGCGTTTTATAAACGGCCGAGCTCTTAGGTTGAGGTAGATTGCAAAGAATGGTATAGCCGATCGAAGAATCAAAACCTTCAACATGGAAGCTGTCTTTGATAGAAACCGGGAGTCCATGTAATGGCCCAGCAAGAGCTTTTGTACGTAGATACTCCTCATCAATCTTTTGCGCCTGAACAATCGCTTCTTCAAACATAATCTCAGTGCAACAGTTGGTTAACGTCTGTGCCAGCACTGCCCGCTTACAGAACGCCTTCGTAACCTCAACGCATGTGATATCTCCGGAACTATATTTTTTCAAAAGCTCTGTAGCAGTAAGCACCGTCAATTCATTCTCTCTTCGAGTGAGTGAATCTTCTATTTGCTTGTAGCTTGACACTGCTGGTGAATTTCGCCAAAAGCTTTCAAGTTTAACAGATCTCTCATTCTGCTTCTGCTTTGAAATTTGTTCCCATGACTGCACCATATTGGTTTGACTAATGCCTGTAGCTAGGGAAGGAGAAGGCATTCTCACGGTTTATATAGCTTTCAGGATCTCAATGGTTTTCTCGATAGGGAAGGTCTTTCCAGACATTATCGATACGATCCGTTTATCTCTGAATATAGCCGCCACTGAAGGATCGGATAGAATATCCCAGAGCTACTAAAACGTATTAAAGTAGTTAGATCCGAGAAGATAGATTTGAGATCAATCAGTGCATGATTGATCGACATGAAAGGTGCCCAGATAGGCAATTTTGGGCTAAACTTTCTCACTTGTAAGCTGCGCTGCGGCTGGGAGACCCCGCCCAACCGTTCCCCTCCTTATCTATGCAAAAATGCCATCGTGAAGCGAAGAGAACGGCAGCACTCCGAGGCCACCTCAAATGGCTTTAGCCGCCTATCAGAGGATCCTGATAACCTTATTATCTTTAAGCAGTACTTAAATACCCACTTCAAGCCCGAGCAAGCACTCACCTTAGCGAACATATCGAATATGACTCAGACGATCAAGGATATGACTTTCGCTGAAGTGGCTATTGCTACGGATTTGTCTAACGGACAGGTCGAGGAGTGTATTTTGAAGAACAGGGAAGGAGAGCTTCTCCTGCCGCAGCCTTCAAGCGATCCAAATGATCCGTTAAACTGGAGCAGGCGTAGGAAATTCTTCAATTTTGCTATTGTTTGTTTCTACACGGTAATGGCGTTCTCGATGCAGTGTATTATACTACCTGCTTGGTCTGCAATGGTCGAAGATTTGGGTTGGACTTTCCAGAACCTGAACAACGGGTTTGCTATAGGATTTGCTACTCTAGGAGCAGGATCACTTCTCTTTGTACCGATGGCAGTGAACTACGGACGTCGGCCAGTTTATCTTGCAACTACACTTGTATGGATTGCAGTAACAGCATGGAGTGCTAAAATGACTACTGTAGCAGAGTTCTACGTAATTCAACTTATAATGGGCTTTGCCTGCTCTACCGCCGAGGCCATCGTACAAATCACGATCTCGGACGTTTTCTACGTTAAGGAACGTGCGACAATGAATGGAATCTACTTGTTCTTTCTTATATGTGGAAATAACCTTAGCCAAGTGGCTGGTGGATACATCACCCAATCTCAAGGTTGGCGGTGGACATACTGGTGGTGTCTGATCTTTGTCGTAGTTCTTTTTTTTCTGATTCTATTCACATATGAAGAAACAAAACACGTTTCTCAGACAATTATTGATGATATTGGAGATTCTACCTCCTATACAACCTCAGACTTGGCTGGGAGACCTTGGCTAGACCGTGAGATCCCATCCAGAACGTACAAGGAACGTCTTCCATGGATTACAAAGAGTATTCGCCCACCGCCACCTCTTTGGAAAAAAGCCTTGAATTCCATGGCAATGTTTTACAGATTTCCTGCAGTTGCGTACGTAACTATTATTTATGGCTTGGGTACTACATGGGTCAATATTGTTGCAACAGTCACTGCACAAGCATTTGCCCTCCCACCATACAATCTGACGTCTGTATCCATTGGCAATTTCAATCTGTCGATTGTCATTGGCGCTCTTATCACAGCCGCCGTTGGAGGACCACTTTGTGATTGGACTGCGGTATATTTCTCGCTGAAGCGATCCCGATCATATCGGCCTGAGATCCGTCTCTACACGGCTATATTGCCGCTTCTCGTTTCCACCGGTGCAATATTCATGTATGGAATCACCATATCTAGGGGTGATCGGTGGATTATCCCTGTAGTTGCACAAGGCATATTGATGAGTGGATATCTCATGTCTGGCGACTCGGTCTTGACATACCTGTTGGACAGCTACGAGGAAGTAATCGGGGAGGCCCTAATCATGGTGAGCATAGTTAGAAACATCCTTCCAATGATTTTCATCTTTGCGCTTCAGCCATGGATCAATGCTGCTGGGCTTGAAAACGTCTTCATTACATGTGGAGCTGTCAGTCTAATATGCGTGTTGTTAACTTTCCCCATGATCTATTATGGCGAGCGATTACGGAAGCTCACTCGTTCCAAGTACTTGGAGAGGTACTTGTACTCGTAGTTTATTACAATACTACTCCTGCTAGAATTACCGAAGAATGACTTTGCTATAGTTCGAGAAGCTTCACAACATGCTCATCTACTTGTACTTACTCCAAATGTGGTCGCGTGACCGCTCCCGTACAGTAAAACAACACTGAATCGTTTCTAAAAACAGAGCCATTACCTGCTACCGATTACAAAATATACAATGCAATTACGTGATTTAGGAGTGGCCCTCTTCTTGTAGCTAGCTAAAGCACCTTCCAATAATTTGCGTCGTTGGAAGCTTGTTGGAAGTATGTTGGCGAGAGACTGGAATCGACTAAAGTAATGAAATGCTATTTAGTACCGGCTGCCGGAACGCCAAGTTTATCAACTTTATTCCGAGAAAGCAAACCGCAGGTCTTGCCACCACCACCACTCCACTCACTTTCATTTTCATTAAGCAGGATGTGGCATATTCTGCACCACTGGGGGCTGCCACTAGCCGCATGTACTATATGGTGGGGCATGCTTATTGCCCTAATGGCCTGCTGGGCTGCTCAAGGAGTAAGTTTTTCCGGCTCCCGATGACGATGAGACCTATTTTGAGAGCTAATGCAAACTCCTAGCACCCAGTTTACCCGTTTATGAGATCACATAAGCACCAGCAGAGTATTCTATACATCTCAGACATAGCTGCAACGAATCTGCAGCCGATATTTATAGCCTGTGCAGCTGCGCAGGGGCTCCTGACGGTTCTTGCCCTGTCATCGGAGCGGTATCTTCGGCACTCAGGGCGGCTGCTTCCAAACTACAGGCGTAGAGAAAAGGTAGTAGCGTCTTTTGCGATTCTATTTGCATTTATCGGCCAGTTGGGCATATTGTTCGTGTCGATCTTTAACACTAAAGTCTTCCCCAGCGTTCATGTGTCGATGTTGCTGGTGTTTATTGTGGGTATGGCCATCTCGGCACTGCTCACAATCACGGAGTTTGCGTTACTAGATAAAAGCTACAATCGAGTTGCGAGACTACGAGTGTCGTACTTTTTGAAGGCTATCTGGTTTGTCTTCGCGCTCGTGTTTGCCATTGGCTTCGGAGTATGTGCTCATAAACAAGAGCTCGATGCCGCTGCGGTGTTCGAGTGGACACTATCGTTCTTCTATGGCTTTTACCTGCTGATCCTGGTATATGACCTGTTACCCGCAGCAAAGACCCAGAAGGGCCAGTTGCTCGAGAAAACTGTCAGTAACCAGCTTGTTCGCGCTGTTAGCTGGGTTCCTGGTATGGGTGGTGTGGCACAAGACCAGTTACCCAAAGAACAACCACCCTTAAACGCAATGAACTGTGAGGAGCAAAGCGAACTGGGGAACATTGTGCTCAACCATCGCCAGCATGAATCCCTAGCATAATAGAACGCTGTCGCCCCGTTATTTATTATTTATATACGCTCTGTAGAATCAGAACTGTAGAAGGCTGGAAACTGGAAAAAATAAATAGGACCATTTTTGATTTCTCGTGCTACTTATACAGAAAGGAATAAAATAAAATAATACTTCGAAGTATTTAGAAGACAATTTAGGAGATCTCTTCCTTAAAGATCCCCTCGCTCGCAGGTAACGCTGGACTGGATCCATGTTGTTGCTCTACTGCATCGACATACGCATTCTCAGTGCCGTCATCAGAAAATCCGGAGAACGTTCGATCATAACTCTTGGATGACGCCGGGGCAGGCTTAGACGTGACAGTAGAAGAAGAAGCAGGTGGCTTAGTCTCCTGCGTGATAGAATGGGCTGGAGTGGCCTGCTTCAACGCCGCTTTTGCTGCGCTCGAAGCCAAGCTCGCAGCTGTTCCTCCGACGTCAGACGCGGTCTGGATAGGCTTAGGTGTTGATCTACCAGAGGACTGCTGCTTCTCACTCATCCTCTCTTTCACACCCCTCACCGACGCGGGTCGGCCCCCTCCATTTGCAGTTGGAGTACTGCTACGGGGAACGACTGCAGGTACTACAGGAACAGCAGTTGCCTTCTGCTCGTCACGAGAAGCCTCATCAATAGATGTGGGCTGAGTCGAGGTTTCTCCAGAGGGGCTCTCAACACTCGTAACAGGAGCCACTGGAACAACAGCTGGAATAGAAGCGGCCGGTGCCACAGATTCAGACTCGGGAATAGGTGCAGGAGTAGGCGACGAAGATTGTTGGATCGCTGCTACTGCCTTATTAGCATCGTCAACATCTTTATCCTTGGACGATAACGAGATACGTCTGATCCTAGCACTGCTTTCCTTCGCCTTCTTCTTGATCCAGCCACCAATATTCACTCGACCATCGCCGGTAGGACTCGAGGGATCACTGGTAGGCGAGATTGTAGCATCTACATTTGCAATAGCAACGTTAGATGCAGCGTCAAGCGCAGGCTGCTTTGAACCAGGAAGAGGATGCTCCTCGATCTCGTCACTAATGGCCTGCTTAGTCCCGGGAGCCTCTTGTTGTGGATAACTTTCAGCCGGACCATTTCCAGGGACAAGGTGCCACTGTGCTCTGTCATCGGCAGCTCCAGGCAGCTCCGAATCAGTAACATGGCTTTCAGAATCACTCTCATCAGTATCTTCTCCGGAGGTCGTATCATCTTCAGGCTCACTTTCGCTGACAGAGGGCCTACTTCGCAAAGACGCCGTACCTTCACTCTCACTAATTGAGGGCCGACTTGCCAAGGAAGACGTATCAACCGACGTAAGAGTCGCCGCGCGAGCAGCTTCCTCTTGATCAAGGTGCTCAATATCAGCATATGTTGAGTAAACCATTGTGGCTGTTCGATCTTGGGCAGCCGTAGCTGCCGCAAGTTCTTTCTCAGCAGCTTCCATTGCAATCCGCTTTTCTTCGACCTGCTGTCTGGCAATCTCAGCCTCAGCTTCATTCTTTGCGTGCTCTTCAGCCAACCTGGCAGCTTCTAACTCAGCAGCAGCTTTATCTTTAAGCGCCGTCGTCCGTACCACTTCAGCCTGGGCCATCTCTTCAGCATGTTTAGCCGTTGCAAGCGCAGCCTGTAGAGCGATTCTCTCAGATTTCTGTTGCTGATCTAGGTCGAACTTTTCAGCCTTTAATTTTGCCTTAGCTGCAGCCTTCTTTTCCTTCTCAATGGCCTTGATCTTGGCCTGCTCAATCTTCTGCTTTGTCTTCTCCTCATTACGGATTCTCTTGTCTTCTTCTCGTTGTTCATTTCGGATTCGACGTTCCTCAGCCTGCTGCTCGTTTCGAATTCTTCTTTCTTCAGCCTGCTGCTCATTACGAACTCGCTTTTCTTCTGCTAGTTGTTCATTGCGAACCCGCTTTTCTTCGGCTAATCTTTGACGTTCAGCTTCCTGAGCCTGTCTCTTCTCCTCATCTTCTTGGCGCTGACGAGTGGCCTTCTCAGAAATCTGATCCAGAACAGGTTGAACATTCCGCTGGGCAATAGCCTCAACCTCGCTCTGAGTCATATAGAGACCACCACCCATATGAATCTTTCCGTGGTGTTCCATACGTTGCTTGCTCTTCTTCTCAGCAATGGCAAACGCAGCCTTATTGTATGCCTGATTCCTAAACAGGTCCTTTTCAGACAATTGCTTCTCAATCACCTCCAAGGACTGAGATGCCCGCCTTTGCGCATGTTCCATCAAAGCATCCCTGTGTTCATTGTCAAGGTACTTCGGTGTTAGCTTAAGAAGAGGATCTTCCAGTGCTGACACCTCGGCAGCATGTATAGCAGAAGCACTGCCAGCACTAGCCATGTGCAACGTACCACCACCAGAGTGCGAGGCAAGATACAGCTTTGACAATCGAAGCTGAGCATTTGCCCTGGCCTTTTCTTCCAAAGCACCAATATTCTGCTGGAGAGTGACAGTTTCAGTATCAGACAGATTTGACGACGACGCTGCAGAGTTACGTCTTTGCATGACGTGCACACTAGCCTTGCGGCCCACTGCTGCATCATTACTGGCACCTACTCTGTCACCCCAAGCATAAGCGTCCGGCAGAGCCTGAGCTGCAGTATCTCTAGCAGGCGTACCGTGTGCTTGAAGTGCAGCCGAAGAAGCGTTCGGACCAGCGCCGGTACTGGACAAGTCCCTCACAGCCTGGGGTTTGGCGTAGATGGCGGCACTAGCAGCGTCAGCAGAAGCATCCGGCTTCCAAATCACCGGAGACTTATTTGTCGAGTTCGCCAGTATTGCGGCAGTTCCAGCATCAGGAGACCCATCGGGGTGCCAGAGCTTCAACGAAAGGTCAGACTGAGCAGCGAGCACGGCAGCCGTATCTGACGAGTTCTTGGGGACACCCACGACGGGCGCGCCGGGCTTCTCGTAGATTCCATACTTGATTTGTTTATGATAATACGCGGCCGCGGCAGCGGGCGACAGCGGCTTATCCTCAGGCTTCCTTACGCTGGACCCTAGAGACAGAGACGAGCTCGTCTGCCTCCTTGCTCCGTCCCCGGACGACGACGAGGACGACGATAGCGACTTTGAAGTACTGATTTTCTTTGTCACCGAGGACTCTTCAGTGGAAACAGTGCCATCTGAAAACTGCTTTTCTGTCGTCGTAGTCTACAAGCTAGTTAGCCAATTGCTCTCTCAATTCTACTTCACACTCTAACTGTGCCATATCCCCAAATTCACACATACCCTTTGCTGGAAAAACGACGTCATTCTCAATTCACACGAAGACTGCAGTGTGCAACAAAAGAAGCCAAATCCCACGGAGTACTTGCTTCTTACACGATTAGTTCTGAATTATGAACTTGCACAAGACTTTGCTTTATACAGATAATAATATAAGGTTGGGCGCTAGAAAGCAACAAAGGAGGAAAACTATAACTCCGATCGAGCGCTAGACTGTGAGGCTTGTTTTTCTATTCCAATAGAGTTGCACAAATAGCAAGTACGCCAATTAGTGCAAGTTTTCTATATCTCAAACCTTTTTTTGGTTTGGACCTATCGCGTGTAGGGGGAGGGGGGGGGTCAACTTGATGATAGTGAAGAAGATAACAGGGTATGGTGGTACGAAACTAAAGGAGAGGAGGTTACATTAAATAAAGTGGCCGGTTAATATTGTTTGCCTAACAATTACGGCGAGTATGCCGCCGATCCCCATCCTAAGCAACTTTTTGGGAATGGGAGCAGCGATGACGCCAGCCGGGCCATTTGCTTGTGATGAGTGGGGGTAGGGGGGATGATGATGATGATGATGATGTAGGGTAAAACGACTTCAGCTGTAGATGGAGGCCGGTATTATTGCTAGCAAGAAGAGCCCAGTTGACTACTCTTCATGATCACTGCAGGCTCCCCGTCAAGCGGCTTACGGCTTTATCAAGTGGGTCTTACTCATGTGATCGGTCATGTACCATTACATTGCGTTTTGCATTAAATTATTATTCCATGCATACTTCCAGAGGCAGAGATCGAAATGCAGTTGGGCCTTCCAAACCGGACCACACCGCCATCAAGTCTTGAGCAGACTTGATCGATACAGGCAGGTGCTACGGTGTGTATATAGGGAGTCCAGTATGCACGGGCCGTGAGAAAGGTCCGTTTTTCATTTCGAAACGAATGTTTGAGGTTTTCTGTTCTTCGCCAGGGGGCGCCGGCCACTGGAGAACGTAGTACAAATATATAGGCGTAAGCGAGATTCTTCTGGTTTTCGTAGAGCGCAACGATATGCTGTGATATAACCCTGCAATGCCGCGTGTCTCGTTGATTCTTGTGATTGGCGCCGTGGTGACGACCAACATTCTTATTAGTATTGGCGTAGGAGTGAGTCTGTTCAGGTATCGCCATCGGCATGAGAACGAGGGCCATCCTCGCAGCGCTCCGAGTACAGGCACCACCACCACCACACTCAGCGTGAACGGGCTCTCGAGGTATACTCCCAGGATCCAGAAGGTTCGGGCTACACAGGGCTCTTCTTTTTCTTTTGCTATCCAGAAAGGGCGCCCTGAGACCGCAGAGCCCATCCCGCCGTTACACCGCCAGTCGCTGAATATTCCGCCTGTTTACTATCCACACACTCAGACAGACAAGACTGACGCAGCCAGGACGCAGGAAACCACCGCTGCTCAAGTCTGGGGATCTGCGCCTTTCGCTGCACATACCAATACCTCTGCACCTGTTCCTGCTGCTCGACCCGGCCTGCTCACCAACTCAAGACCGACCTGTCAATGTCGAAAAGTCATAGCCAGGATCACCAGTGTCGCAGTTAGCGAAAAGAAGGAGGCCTATTGCCACAAAGTGCGTCCAACTACGACCGCGAGCTGGCCTGTTCCAGCGGGTCTATCTGGCAATGAATTAACCAATACTGGGGTTTCAATCTCTCAGTCCCGGTTCACCAACAAGCATTCGACATCCAAACTTTCATTTAATCAAGACTTCAGAAGCACGTTCTACACCGGTAGCCATCTTTTTGAATCCACTCGCGATCCAGATCTAGAGCTACTGGGAGAGAAGAAGGAGGAGGACGAGGAGGAGCGGGACGAGAACGATCAAGAAAACGAAGGCCTTAAGGATGACAACAATCAGTTGACTGGCAACACAATTGTATCACCTTCAATATACCATACTGTTTCGAAAGCCCTGCATGTTTATTCATACATCTCACGCAGTTTGGCTGAGCCTATATCTTCCACAGCTCTGAGAAAGGTCGGGTCGTGGAGTTTTTCATCTGTGAGGTCCATCGTCCGTATCCCTCAACCCGTTACCACATACATATCACAAGAGACAGAGAAGGCGCATAAAATAACACGAACAACTGCACAACCAGACGGTAGAGACGTCCAAGGTACTTCGCGGATAAAGCCAATCTCATTGACAGCTCTGAGCTCCCAATTGCAAACACAGCAGCCGATTCTAAGCCAGGGTTCAAAAGCCGATTCTGTGAACCCCCCAAGTGGCCAATACAATAGCAAAGGAAGCAGTTCTCTATTTACTACTGCAGGGAATCTTATCACCCGGAGCATAGGAAGTGCTCAACCCAAGTTTCTGGAGCAGGTCCAGACAATTGTTCGCACCTTCACGCATACCAACAGCACATTTTCTCTAGACGACCATTTCCAGATTCCGTCAGAGATACCTCAGGAGTACTTAACAGACGGCAATCAAGAAACTGGCCTCATATACACTGACGATTATCTCAAGGAGAGACCCTCCTCGTATATATCTGCAGACTTCCTAATTGAATCTGGTAAAACAATTGATAAGACTCTTGTGCGTTCCTTCACACACACAAATCTATCCCGTGGATCCGCTGTAAGACTCACGAGCTTCTCCTCAGGACCGCAGAGCACAGTAGAGATTGAGGAGACAATTACCCGAAGAGCAACGCACAGCAATAACGGATACCGAAGGCCATCCAACCATATTGATATTAGGCTCTCAGACGAAAGCATAGGCACCCGAACTTACACTTCGGAGAGTTGGCAAACGGTGTATCAGACTTTTACTCGAACCGGCAGTGTTGCTAGATCCCCTGAACACAGTTCACACTCGACGACAGTACTGGAACCTGCGGTCTCAGAAGATATTGAAAATATCAAACTTGAAGACGAAAAGAAAAAAGACAATTCCTGGTTATTGTCCACATACGTTAACCCGTATAGCACTGAAACCAAGGTCTTGGAAATTATAGAAACAATCGCCGAAACGGCAAGTCATATCAACAGTTCCCTTTATCTCGATCTATCTACGGCTCTTTCAAGTGCTCATACTGGAATTTCGGAGGACACCACAGGAGAATCAACAGCCCTGAACATTATTCCATCCACTTCAGTGAATAATAAAGATATTCACATAACAAGTGAATTACCACTTGTGCCAACTTCAGAAGACGCTGAAGTAAAGACAAAAGAGATATTGAAGACTGTTTTTAAAACTTTCACACACAGCATTCCTGAACGTTCGGATCAATCTTCTCTTCACATTATATCATCCAAGGCAGCCTCAGAACCACCATTGTTAAACAGCAACACGGGAGCAGAGTCTTCATTGCAACAAATACATATTACCAGTAACTCTGCATCAATCCAAACAAGTACTTTGACTGAAGAAGAAACAGTAGTTCACAGATTCACTCACACCAAAAGTACTCTGAACCAGATCGTGCCTCCGGCTGATACTAGTGCAACATATCTCAATACAGTTTTTGACGCACCAAATTCATTTATATACGAATCTGAAAAGGATTCTTTGGCATCTCTTGTCACCACCTCAGCTTCATTCTCCAACACGATCGCCAACAGCACAGCCCCTATTACTGCCTCAGCCGAACTGCCTTCTGAATCGAGCGAACCATCTTTGACTTTATCATCTACTGCGAAATTATTTTCGCCCACAACAGCTCTAGCAAGCAGCAGTCCACACCCGGGAGCGGGACTACACGACCCTATTTCATTTCCTGGAGATAGAGAAGGAGCCATCATGCCTCCTGTTGCCGGCCAATACAAGTCCGTCATGTACTTCTGCAACTGGGCTGTATATTCTCGAAATCATTTTCCAGAGGACATCCCTGTTGAGCGGTTAACTCACATTCTTTATGCCTTCGGCTCTGCTAATCCGGATACTGGAGAAGTGATCCTCACCGACAAATGGGCAGACACGGACTGCTCAGCACTGCGATCGCAGCAGGGTACTGGGGGAGGATGTCTCGGCCAATTCTATAGACTCAAAAAGTTAAACAGGAACTTACGGATTCTGTTGTCAATTGGAGGATGGACATTTTCTCCAGCTCTAGCGCAGGCGATTTCCAATCCAAAAAGGAGACACACGTTTGTTATGTCAGCCATCGCGCTTATGAAAGCCCATGCTCTGGACGGACTCGACTTGGATTGGGAATATCCAGTAACTGCAGAAGAAAACGAAAACTTTGTGAGCGTAATAAGGCTCATGAAGCTAGAGCTGGAATCTGAAGCGCTTCGACTGAATCTGCCTCGAGACCAGTTCGACCTCACGGTTGCGGCGCCGGCAGGCCCTGTACAATACAAAAACTTGCTGGTAGGTGAGATTGATCCGTATCTCACATTCTGGAACCTGATGACTTACGACTTTACGGGGCCGTGGACTCCAGTTGCAGACTATCACAGCAACCTGTACAAGGGCACAGTCTCGGCCGACCAGAGCGTCAAAGACTACATAGCGATGGGCGCCACTCCTGGAAAAATCGTCCTAGGAATGCCCCTATATGGGCGCTCGTTTCTGGAAACGGCGGGGCCCGGTAAGCCTTACAATGGAATAGGGTCTGGCACTTATGAGGAAGGGTGCTATGACTACAAGGAGCTGCCGTTACCAGGCACACAGGAATTAACTGACGCCGAGGCAGTCAGTGCCTACTGCTACGACCCAACTACCAGGAATCTAGTCACATATGATAACGTCAATACCATTACCATCAAGGCAGACTATGTGCGAGATCATGGCCTTGGAGGAGGCATGTGGTGGGAATCCAGTGCAGACGCGCCAGTCGCCTCTGGCCGGTCGCTTGTGGCCGCCTTTACTGATCAGCTAGGACTAGCCAACCTCGACAGGCGGAAACTCAACAACCTGCGTGTCTTCCATTCGGTGCCGGTACCACCTCATACGAACCAGAGCAGTACGGGCTCCTAGGAGCCCTCCTAGGAGCGCCCTCATCACGACGGCACCCCCGACTACATTGACTTATTATTAATATTTTTCTAACCATATATGCATAAACTACTCTCATGATTTTTTTCCAAGTCTTGTACTATCCTCATATATACCGCTTGGAGATGTTACATAGTTCCACGCTCCATGCAAGCTAAGAAGCACTTCCAAGTCGAGCAGTTCCCAGGGCACAGAAAACGTGGGGCAAATGCACAATTCCATTGGCTTAGATATGCACGTTAGATGAACCAATTTCTAGAGAATGAATAATTCAAGTTCATATTCCGCCCATGCCAATTAATTTTAAAGTTCAATTCCCGTTCTCTGGAGACATGTCTCGCAAATAGTCAGATTTATTTTTTACACTAGTAAGTTTGTGTGTGTGTGTGTGTGCACGCCCGAGCAGAGTTAGTGGTTAGTAGTGCTAGCGGGCTAATGCTGTGTGTGTGTGTGGGTGACACATGTGTGTGAAGAGGTAAAGTAGTGTCCCACCTAAAAGTATATAAGCCAAAAAATTGATTGGGGTGGTTTTGTTGAACTGCGCGCACGACAGCTTTGATTTGTATACCTTGCGAGAACTCGAGGGGGACGTGGTATAGCAGTGGCTGGAAGCTCTTTATATAGGAATATTCGACGGCCGTGATTATTCGCCAGCGGGTGTGAGAGTTTAATTATGAAATTCGGCAAGTACTTGGCGAAGCGCCAATTGGACATTCCCGAGTACTCAAATTACTTTATCAACTATAAGGCGCTCAAGAAGGTATGCAGAGGTGACGGGACGGGATGTCTTTCTAGAGAAGGAGGCGCTAACTGGGGGTTAATGTAGCTAATAAAGTCGCTATCAGCGTCTACGCCTCAGGGCTTGGCCACTGCGTCTCAGCATGAGGTCGAGAAATCGCTCCAGGATAACAAGTCGACGTTTTTCTTCCATCTGGAGCGGGAACTGGAGAAGGTCAACACATTCTACATTCAGAAGGAGGCGGAATTGAAGGTCAGACTGGACATCTTATGCGAAAAGAAGCTGGAGGCATACAAGGAAGGATATCTGGGGTCCAAGTCGTCAGTGACATATGTGTCGCTTTTTGAAGGGTTTCAGAGATTTAGACGAGACCTGGACCGTTTGGAGCAGTTCATTGAGCTGAACGGCACCGGGTTCTCCAAGGTCTTGAAGAAATGGGATAAGCGCTCGAAATCTCATACAAAAGAGCTCTATCTCTCCAGGGCCGTCGAGATCCAGCCTGTATTTCACAGAGAGCAGCTCGCGCATTTTTCAGATACTGCAAGCTCTAGTTTGATGGAGCTGGAGTCGTGGTCTGACGGCGATAACGTCATTTATGAGAATGCCGGCCCGCCAACAACTCTTCACCCTCAAGACAACTCTAAAGATTTGGACGACCTGTATAGGGAATTTGTCACAGCGGCTGCGAACTCGAATATTATTAATTCTCCTGCGCAGGAGGTGATAAATGATTGGATTCAGAAGCTGAAAAATACCAGCGATGCGAAGGAGCGGATTAGCTCTATCTTTCTATTGGCTATACCCACCGATGCAGTTGACTCGTCACTAATTGCGCTGTACGATTCTGACTACGTTGACATTCACTTTGTTGACGATTTATCCGGTAAAAACTGCCTACATAATGCTGCCTGCTGCACCAGCCAGCCACGGACGCAGATTGTAGAGCTGGCGCTTAGCAATAATGTGGATGTCACTAAAACCGACGTATATGGCAAGACACCGTTACACTACGCTGCTCAGCATAATCGACGGGATCTAGTGAAACTCTTCATCAAGCATGGCGCTGATATCAATGCCCTCGATAAGGACAACTTCTCCCCTTTGTTGTACTCGATCGTGAATCGCTTCCCTGAGTGCTGCGAAGACCTGGTCCTGGCTGGTGTGAGTGTCAATGTCAACAGCGAAAAGGACTATATTCCTCTGAATCTAGCATGCCAGTATGGCGATTATGAGGCCGTCAAAGTCCTTTTAGAAAAGTCGTCATCTTCGATTTCGGCTGATGCGGAGGGCTTGTATCCTATACACGTGGTTGCGAGGGCGGGACACTACCACCTGGTGCGGTTGTTGACATCTCACAAGTCCGTCGATGTCAACCTGATAGATAAACTCAACCAGTGGACTGCATTGTGCTACGCTGCGAGTGAAGGACACCATGAAACTGTAAAAGCCCTTTTGGAGTGTGGAGCTGATACGACAATTTTGGATGAGGATGGACACAGTGCCTTATACTATGCTACATGGGAAGGAAGAGTCAAATGCATGTGGGAACTGGCACAAATAATGCCTGGAAAACAAGATACATCTCTATCGATTAGTCTGCCGGAAATTCCTCTAGGTTCAGAATCTTCAGACTCACCTATACCAGCCACGTCAGGGGTTGGCACTGACCAGCACCATCTGATTTCCAGCACACTTCACGAACTGGATTTATCAGACGAAATGGACATAGATGGTATTCCAGACTTGTCCCTCCCGCCCCCTATAATTCCGGTAAGGAGATATGGTCACAATTTCTTGGACAAGAAGATTATTCTCCAGTTGGTTCTTGACCCTGCTAGCCGGCCAATCAAATTCCATAAGGACGAAGACAACCTGCCAGCTGGTAGACTTACTATATCAGCCCGAAATACTAGCGATTTCATTCCGAAGAGCATCTTGTTACCAATTTCAGATAACGATCGCGTTGTCTCGTTTCAAATTGATACACTTGAAAATTTTGCAATTGATTTTGAGATTTTCTCTACTTTCGGCACCCGAATAATCGCCAAGACCACCGCACTGCCGTATGTCTTTAACCCTCCTGCTGATAATCCAGCTGGGGGCAGCAGCATCGAGTATCATCATAAATTACCTCTGTTTGATGTACGATTAAGAACAGTTGGCGAGCTTGCGTTCCGTTTCCAGATTGTCCGGCCATTCCCAGGAAAGCCCCTGGAGATTACGAAGTATGATACCTACTGGAAGACTACAAGCCAGCTGGAGCAGCAGCAGCAACAGAAACATGAGGTCCAGGCTCTTTCATTTGTCACTGCATCTTCTCTCTCTGGAGACTATAGTCGCATTAATGTCTGTTTAACGCAGGATCTCGTCCCAGTGGTGACAAATAGCTGGACTGTGGTTCTGAAGGAGGGTATTACGGTACCGATAGGCCGTCTGACTCAGGGCCAACTTCAAAAAGTCGAGGGAGATTTGGATCCTGTTTTGGCAGCGTTGAAGGATGTCACAAATTCAGATCAATTGCATGAGCTTGTGAATAACAGGGTGATTCCGCTCAAGAGTTTACTAGATAATTTGCCTGCCGTTGTCAGGTTGGATGTTGGTGTCATGTATCCAACAGCTGTCGAGTCTACAGTGCTAGGGAACTCGTTTGCAGAACTTAATATTTACGTGGACCATATCCTCACTATCCTATTTAATCATGCTCGAGAGATTCGCAAGGCATCGTCTAAGAAGGAGGCGCCATTTGCTGCAGCATCTAGTAACTCGCGTTCACTGATATTCTCATCTTCAAATCCTGATGTATGCACAGTACTGAACTGGAAGCAGCCGAACTATCCCGTCTTTTTCCATATGAATGGCGTCAAGCTATCCAACGATCGGTTCGACTATCAAAGTGGCAATGGATTGGACGCAGTAACAGAGTCGGAGGACCGTCGTTGTGTTTCTCTCAAGGAAGCTGCCAATTTTGCGGCAAACAACAATCTACTTGGCGTCGTGTGCAACTCACGATTACTCAAGCTTGTGCCCAGCCTGATTGCCTCTGTGAGAGTATTGGGCTTAGTGCTAGTTGCCAGCGATGAGAACCATGACTTAGAAGGCGTGGATGGCACCAGGACATCTAAGGTGCTACGATTTAAAGATACAATCGACATGTAAATTAATTAAACAAGAGCAATAAATAATTATGAATAGCATTTCCTC
The DNA here is from genome assembly GCA_030555955.1 of Diddensiella transvaalensis. Classification (NCBI taxonomy): domain Eukaryota; kingdom Fungi; phylum Ascomycota; class Dipodascomycetes; order Dipodascales; family Trichomonascaceae; genus Diddensiella; species Diddensiella transvaalensis. The sequence continues at coordinate 99,319 of JANIVV010000006.1, read as the reverse complement.
ACATCAGATCAAAATCATCAATCTCATTTCTGTACTTGAGAATATTTCGCTTAATCTTACTGGAATCAACCCAAGTTAGAAAATCTTCCATGTTGCGAGTAACCAAAAAAGCCGGATCCGTGACCAACTGAGGGCCTACTCTAACATGACCCTGCTCAACAAACTTAGTTGCCTCGGGCACATTCTGGGCCATCCTGAGCCGGCACATAACCACAGGAAGCCGTCGCCGACAAAATGCTGCTACTGTGATCTTGTTCTCCAAGTCGCTCACCTTTGGCCGGCCTCTTGAAGGCGGGAATATCCCCATATTCAGTAGCTTCTCTAAAAGCTGCTCCTCAAGCTTTAGACGAACTGGGTCCGTACTATGCAGCTGAGAAAGCTTATGTGCCATTTGTCGAATCTGACCACAGATCTTGTTGTACTTTACGTAGTCTTCTCGCTTCTGGACATGGTACATTTTCATGACCTGTGCATCTCTATGTCCCTCATCCTGCTTCCAATCAAGGAAATCAACCTTCTTGAGAAGTTTCTGCTCGTGGTGTTTGAGCTTTCTGACCATCGTGATGTAGTAGGACTAGTGGGCGTGTGTCGAGAAAAAAAATGTGCGTCGTGATTCTGCTGCATCACCAAAAATTTCAACACTTCTTAGCCTTTAGAATTGAAAGTCCACCACACACACCACTTCCATTCAAGCTGAGGCACCACGATGTTTAGGCGGACAATAGGACAGGGCGTACGATTGTTCTCCAGCAGTTCACGGGTCTGCTCGAATGTCGGTGGTACTCCCATAATAATTCCTGAAGGGGTGAAGGTACAGATAGTGCCCAAGAAACTCAGCGAGGTGGAGCTGTTCAGGATGGAATTGGACCTTAAGAGAGTCCGGATGCCTAAGGTACACTTGACCAATGAAGCTCATATAGAGGGCCCGTTGGGTAACATTAAGCTTGATCTGGCGAGGTTCGTCAAGGTCGATTTCAACGAGTCCAACACGAATCTGTCAGTCTCAATCGAAGACGGCACACAAAAAATACAAAAGCAAATGTGGGGGACGTCTCGGTCACTACTTAGTAACGGAATATCAGGTGTTTCTGAAGGACATATGGCAATCGTCAAGTTCGTTGGAACAGGGTTCAGAGCCATTTTGGAGAAAAACGCGGCAGGGAAGGACCAGTTAAGCTTGCGAGTCGGCTACTGTATTCCCATGATAGAAGTGGTTCCCGATGACATGAATGTGTCGGTACCATTGCCTCACAGAGTAGTGATCCAAGGGTGTGACAAGCAGAGAGTGAAACAGTTTGCTGCACGGATCAGAAAGCATAGACCTCCAGAGCCTTATAAAGGAAAGGGCATATTTGTGGATAACGAGACCATCAAGCTCAAGGTCCGAAAGGTTAAATAAATCATTTCAAGATCTAAGATGTGTAAACGTATATATGTACAGGCTTATTATTTTTTATTCCAGGATGTTGTTTTCGCTCTTTCTATTAGTGACCGCGATTTGAGGGCCTGGAGGTAGCCCTGTCTTTGGGGCCGGGGATGAACGGGTGAAACTCCTCGTCTATTAGAGATACAACCGAACCGTTATCTAGTGTAATTGACCAGTCGTCAACTTCGTAGTGGCCACTGGTTGCACTCTTGCGGGCATTGAAATGGATCACACCATTACCCTTTGAGCCCTTTGCATTGTACTTGAAATCACATACGCCTCGTCCGGCTCGAACACCGCCCGAGATCCAAGGCATGAGCGATGCGAACTGGATGTTATCCCCCAAGAGCTCGCGAGCTTTGGGGCTTCGCCGAAGCGTATACAATGTAGAAGTCACCACAGGTGTGTTTGCGTCTTCGTACTTAATGATTCCATAGAACGTCGCACCCATGAGTATACAGAACATGATAAACGTATTCCGTCCCTTGTTCTTATCCTTAAGTACATCTGGAAGTTCGACATCTACTGTTACTGGCTTTCTCTTCTTCTGAGGTTGTACTGCGCTCGTGGATGATGCTGCCGTGCTCAACATTTTCCTGGACACATACCGAGCACATCCCAACGGCCCTAGAGGCCTCAGTACCAGGTGTCGACCAAGAGTCCATACCCTGAGAGACATTATCGTAGTTGCTTCAATGTTCCAGTTAATGTATCGTTTGCACTAGCGCGCTGTGGATGCTTCTACATCCCACTTCCACCAACACATCAACCACCACCACTCAAAGAAAATTTCCACCACCTCTACAAGTTTTCGAACTCCACCTTTTCATTGGAAAAACCATGGCGCACCAGTTACTTCTGGGGTCCTCCCCACTCATGACGCGTGCATTCTCTCGATTAGGACCCTCGATTATAAGGCGCGGTGCTGCGCAGCTGAAATCTCTTAGTGTTGCGGATCGAATGGGCTCTGAAGAGCCTGAACTATACTACTCACAAAAGGCCTCGACTAACCGCCGGCAGCTGCGGCGAAGAACTGGTCTACTTGCATTTAAGAAAGGCATGATCCAATGGTTCGATGACGAAGGAAATGAATTTGGTTGTACCGTTCTTGAGGTCGACAGAGTGCAGGTCGTGGATGTCAAGACTACAGCAGTAAATGGATACTGTGCAGTGGTGCTCGGTCTCGGCAGCAAGGAATTCAGAAATGTCAACCGAGCACAATTAGGGCAGTTCGCCAGAGCGAAGACCGCGCCGAAGAGTAATGTGGCCGAATTCATGGTTAAGGATGACTCTAGCCTGTTACCGCTTGGCACCGAGTTGAAGGCAGACCACTTCATCCCGGGCCAATATGTCGACCTGAAGTCAGTCACAAAGGGTAAAGGTTTCCAAGGTGTTATGAAGCGTTGGGGATTTTCTGGGCAGCCTGCTTCGCATGGTAACTCTAAATCACATCGAAAGGCTGGTTCAACAGGTCAGCATCAGGATCCTGGTCGAGTTTTGCCCGGTAAGAAGATGGCAGGACATATGGGATTTGAAAGCAACACAATTCAGAATACTAAAGTAATCAGCGTCGACGCAGAAAGAGGGCTAATTATAGTGAAGGGCCCAGTCTCTGGCGCAAAGGGTCGCATGGTCAGAATCGCGGATGCTATCAAGAAACCTCCTCCATATATCATGTTCCCAGAGAAGTTCCCAGAATTTCAAACAAAAGCTGTGTAAATAGAAATTACTGATAATTTATAATTATTATATGTGAATAAACAAGATAAGAAGAGAAGAAAGAAGGGGGGCGGGAAAGATCTACAATTAATAAGGACGACGAGACACACGGTTCCCTCTGCCTCTGTGATTATTTTTATTTTTGGTTATTCCGTTGGAATCAGTAAAAGGCCCAGCCATCAGACCAATGAGAAGCATCTTCTAACTTAATTTTGGATGGCGCATGGGAAGACGAAGAAGGGATTATTTCTTTATCTAGTCACAGATCTTCGTCCATGTCACTGGGCTTAATCAACCCTCCAACCTTCATAGCTCGTTCTCGTTCTAGTCTCTGCTTTTCCTGGAGCTCGGATTCGCGCTCATCAGCAAATAAATATTCAGTTCCCTCACCGCCAAATTCTTTTATTTGGACCAAGAAGTCTCGCAAGTTTAACTTGAACTTGACTGGATCCTTGTGTAAAACAAACAGGCCTTGCACAAACGATGAGACCTGTACTTCTTGGAGATGTGGGAACGCCATCATCAACGAAGACCCCAAAAACTGTCGTAAGTAATTAGAGTTACTGGTACCTGCTGGAGCCTCGCCCTCGTCATACAGTGGAGTCGTGATGGCATTGCTTTCGACCAAGTCAACAAACTTGGCCAAAATCTGTGATTGAGTACGGAACCCTGCTTTATGGTCAGCATCTGTGAGTACAAAAAATGTATCACCAATAATTGGCTTGAAGAATTGTTTGAAAAACTGATTGCAAATTTCTCTCTGTTCGAGCTCAGCCATGTTGGTCACAATCTCCAATATGAGGCTGAGACCAGCACCTTCGACTTCTCGATTATCATGCTTTGAAGCCCACAGGCATGCATCGATCGTTTTGCTAAAGATCTCGCTTGGTAGTTTCAGCAACGCTGTAAAACTATTGAGGTTGATTGTTCTCAGTAGCTTGAAGAACTCCACTCGGAAATCAGGATAGTCAGTCATAGATTTACTAATCATATCCAAGGTCGACTCGAAGACATTTTCTAGAATGCCAAGTACAATATCCGGAGCCAAGTGACCCACACGTGATACTAGTGTATTTACGCAAGTTAAGACCTCGTATTCTCGGACCTCTGCTGGACTGTCCCTGTAATCACTCAAAATGGTAGACAGGAACGGTGAAGCAATATTTTGTACAACTTCATCCAAGTTATCCGCCTTCGCTACATACGTATCAACCAACTTCAAGATTTCGCGTTTGATTGTACGCAGCATCCTGGCTCCGTGAGTAAGAGAGAACTGAGCATTAGACCGAAGGCCATTTGAAATCTGCATACTGACTCCTTGGTATAGCTCCAGCATATCCATGAAAATGTGAGCCAGTTGAGAATCAAACCCAGCACCCAACGACAGACAAACAGAAACATTTGTTTTTAAAATGTTACTGATAATCTTGACATTCTCGGATTCATTCATGAAATCGGGTGAAGCCTTGGCACTCTCTATCATAGATGTCCAAGCCATATTCGGTAGCTTCATTAGATCAGACAACAATCGATCTCTCTGCGCCTTGTTGTTCTGTGCAGTAATGATATATCCACATGCCTCGTAGAAGGTATGCACTTGACGGGGATGCAGATCACTCGTCACTTTATCGAGAGCAGAAATGATTTCATCAATAAATGGTTCAGTCTCACCTTGTTGAAGAGCGACAATATTTCGCTTACACTTTTGCGCGATCTTTATAAAAGTGTCACAAGCCATGTCTTGAACACCCTCGTGTGTCTCATGCATGAACTCAAATAGCTTGTTGACAACAGTCTTCAAGAACCTCCAATGAGCCTTGAGGAATCTCGGATATTGACCAACAATATACATAATATTAGAGGCAACGACGGCCTTGTTGTCTTTTCCTCGCTTCTGCTCAGTCAAACCTAACAATTCCTTGATAACTGTCACCAAAAAGTGCTTTTCCATCTCCTCATTCATAGCACCAGAAATTGAGCCGATGGCCCAGCACAGAGTGTTTAAGTTATTCCATGACCATTCGCTTCCATCCATCTGCCTGGCTAGCTTATTGGTCATGATATTCTTAGTATCTATAACATCCAAGTGTGTCAAATAAACAAGAATCTCTCGCATATTTTTATACAGAGTTATTGTATCGCTTTCACGTACAAACTCTCGAACAATCTCACCCTCATCAGATTCGACTACTAGAACCTCTTCAGGACGGGCCATTTTTTCAATCATAACTAGTCTCAAACTCGACAAAACGCTGGAATAAATATGTTTCCGCAGGGGATAATTTTCCAAAACTTCTGGGTTTGTTGCGCCTCCACTGTTGAAGTTCGGAGCAAAGTTGTTTTGTAATAACGGATTTAAATCCGATATAGGGATCTGTTGTATTTCTTCGTACAGTTCAAGAACCAGTCTGGCCCAATAATCTAAACACCCCTTGAAGATTTCGCGCTCATCGATCTGCGAGATTTTGATCAAATATAAATGGACATTTATAAGGAGCTCTTTGTTTTCTTGGCCTTCCACTAGCTTCAAGTGGTTTGACAGGAAGTAGGTTATAAAAAGAGACAGGTTCTGAATGAAATCTTGATCCCGGGACCCGGCAGTCTCATATGCTTGTTTAAGGTCTGTTGACAAAGGCACAATCTTATTAATGGACTCGATTGTCATCAGGAACATGGAGAAAAATTGGCTGTCATACTGAGGAGCTGTGAGACCAGCAATCTCAGTAAGACACTTCAGAGTGACATTCCTATACTCCGGAGGGCTCAAGAATTTCTTAATAAGAAGCTCAATAAGAGGTGTCTCGAAAATAAATCCATGATGAACCCAACTCAAATACCGCAACAGACTCTGCAAAGTGGCAACTATCAGCGATGGTCTGGTGGCCTTTTCTAGAACTTCGAAACATAGATGGTAGATTTCAGAGAATTCATTCCACATTTGCTGTTTCAGAGCCTTACTTTTGGCCTGGGTCATTTGCTCAGCGCCAAAATCAAATACTTCTTCACTCAGCAGGCGAAGAATTACCATGTTGTTCTCACACACATTAAATCCACTTCGACTAGCCTTGACGATTTCGGGGATGAACCCTGGCCAGTTTGCAGGCCATTCCTGCTTCAATACCTGCACCAACGTTAGGTTTGCCTTATTCAACAGCGGCTTTTGATTCTTGAATATAGCGTCGTTATTACTCCACTCGATGCACATGTTGACAATAAAATTCCTTATTCCCTGTCGCTGCTCGGTAGGAAGGGCCTTCCATCTGGTCTGGATCAGCTTATCAAGAATCGAAAGCGCAAGATCTATCACATGTTAGACGGGGCTCATGGAACTAACTCCGAACGAGAAAAAAAATAGGTCACACTTACACTTCGATTGGGCATTTTGAGATCCCTGAAGGATCTGGTCTGCACGCATCCATGAGTCCTGGTGCTCTTGGAACTAGATTTAATACGCCATTAGCAAGTTGTAACCTCAAACGCGAGTATCGGGTGCAAAGTCGCTCTCTCCGTATAATAATACAGACGCAGGCAAAAAACCGCACCGCGGCGCTTGCAAATCGCCTCGGAATTCAACTTACGCCTTTCAGAACCTCTTCGGCCTTTTTACGCTAGATAAGACTAGTTAGAATCGCATGTAAATCAGTTCAATTCCTCCCCAGTGCTGCCATACCTCAGCCGGAGTGCCTTTGCCGCCATAAAAAACGTCAACAACCCGATCAAGAAGCTCCAGGTCTAAGTCCTTCGAGAAGTCCAAAAGAGCATCCATCGCGTTCAACAAAAACTTGAGATATTCTCCCTTCGATTTGAATCTTTCAATAAAATCTCAGCGTTCTTGGCGAGGAAACAAAGTCTGCCGTTATATCTGTTAGTTGTGATTGCGGTTGATTGTGTGAAGTAAGGGAAAAGTGCAAGAGGGAGGATTCTTGTAAATAGCCCGCAGAGCTCTTCGTTCGCGGATGGGAGGAGCTGGCTTGACGCCCACCAGTAGTTTTCCTAAGATGATATTTGTCCAGTTAAAATGCTGACAATTGATGATGAATTGCTAGTGTGCGATTCTCAAACGCTTGCCCATACTCTGGATCAGTGTGTAAAGGAGAAAAAACCAGTCAAGACCCATGTGGATGTGTCGCGGTTGACCAGTACCTAGCGATCCAGAATTTGTGAAACTCATATTAAACGTGGTAGAGCAAGAAGATTACGCGCATATTGGTTCTAGGTAGGGCTTCAGGTATCGATCAGGCCTGAGTTAATCTGGTCTTATATGAGTCTGACTCGAAGGATGAACTGCTTCTTCTTCATATCCCGTTCACAGGGACTTCAGGCAGATACAGATCAATTTGTCATATAGCTCTAGATTTCATGAAGGATCATCCTGACTAGGTATTTAAATGATACAAAAAATTATACAGTGCTGAAAATTGCAAGACTTATCTCATATTCATCTGAGGCCTTAGTAGCTCAGTATCGTTTGCATCCGGCACAAGCTTCGAATATGGGCGGGACGCATTCGAGCGGAAGCCCTGACGCGAAGAGACTGAAGACGCGCTATTAAACGCAGGGCTGCCAGGTACAGGCGATGAAACCCCAACCAAGCTATTCGAACGACTTCCGTTGTTTCCCTTGCCAAACTTCTTTGGTGGCGCATACTCCAAAGATGGAAGCATAACGACACTTTGACGTAGAGCATGTGGACTTGGTAATGATTCCTGGTCGTTAAGTTGTGGCGAGTTGAGGGGATTGAAAGGCACAGGCGATTGAGATCCAGACATAGATCCCTTCTTTCTCCGCTGAGGGGCATATGATATTGGAGAGTCCAACTCACCTAGGCCATGAGGAGTCGGTAAATTGGATAACTTAGGCAGTGGTTGTGCTGGACGCATCTGGGCCTGTGAAACCGAAGAACCGAATGAACCGCTCCTATCGATCTCCTGACTATAAGTATTTTTCTGATACTGACTGCGATACATTTCGTCATGTAAACGGTGCAGGCTCTCATCCTGAGCGTAAGAAGAATCGTAGCTAGAGTGTTGAGCTGGCGAGTTATAGCCGCTATATATATTGCTTGCCTGATCATATTCGGAATATTTTGCAGCGTTACCACGATGTACTGGAGGCGAAGGCGTCAGCTTTTGCTGGTAATTTTGCTGCTGCTGTCGCTGCTGTTCGTAAGTATAGTTGCTATTCTGCAAGTCGTGCCTGTAACTCTCATCAGAATAACTTTCTGAGTACTGTTCTTGAGGCTGCTCATAGGAAGAGCCATAGCTGGCATCCATATTATTGCTGTACTGGCTTTCAGCAGCATGGTGATGATTTTGATACTGGGGTTGTTGGTCATATTCTTCATAAGGTGATTGCAGTTCTTGATTGTTTTGTTCCATGTATAGAGATTCTTGAGGTAGAACATCACTTATATCACCGGACTCATTTTCATATTGTGCTAGGTCCTCAAGTGGCAGCCGTGGTACTTCCTCATTCGATCTGTCCTCAGGCTTCAAGTCCGGGCTGGTTTCAGTTGAGCTTGGCATATATTCACGGTATATTGACTTAACACGATCAAAATGTTTTGTATCACTTCGACCTAGGTCCGGCGAATCTTCCACTATCGACTTGCTATGTTCATCGAACGAGAAATCTGCATTTTCGTCAGGTTGCTCTGCAGCTGCAAGCTCTATGCGAGATTTTCTTTGATTGGAACTCGACAATATTTCCTCATTGTACTCCTCCCTGCCTGAATTCTGGGTAAACTCGATGCCATTATCTAGTTTCTGTTGAATTCTCTTTGAAACTACTTCCTCATTGTCCAAGCCTTCTGGCTGTCCATCCTCTTGTTCAGAATCATTCTCACCAAAGCTCTCCTGACGCATCTCAGCCAGATCTCTTTCTATCTGGGACTCTAGGTCACTACTTGTGTCAGCCATTTTTTCAAGGGCCATGGACTTCTTAAAATGAGATAGTTCATGGTCATGAGACATTGTGGCAGACGTTGGGGCAGTTGATGGAGGGCTATGCTCAGTCGAATAAAGACCAGCAGTGCGATTTGACTCTGAAGAGAGAGCGGAAGCCGGTCTGGTCTGCAAGGTCGTCAAGCTACCTAGTCGTTCGCTAACTGACTCATCGTAGGGAGAACCTGTTCTAATCGGAGGCGGGTATCGCGGGTTATGCAGAGATGCTGATGCAGAGGTTTGTATTGAATAAATTGAAGCGTTGCTGGGCAGATTTGTTGGTGGTAACGCAGGTAAGCCATTGGCATCGTACATTGAGTTGAGCGATCGCGAATATTCATTCTGGGAGAGCTTGGAACCAGCCAGCTCTGGATGCATATATGGAACTGGAGAATGGAAGGGGTTTTCCACCTGGCTAGTCATAGATCTCATGTCGTGTCCCTTCTCAATCACACCGCCGCCGCCCACAGCCGGGGCAAACTGGTTCAGATTGACATTCCCTCGGTAGATCGCCTCCGTATCTTCTTCGTAATCGTCCATGTCAACGTCGATATGCTTATTCGTTTCCTCCTCCTTCTTAAGTGCGCGCAAATGTCGGTAGTGAAGATAGATAAGCAATAAAGCAGCCAAAGTTACTGGAATAGCCACTCCCAAGGCAATCGGTAAGGCCTGACTGGATACTGGCCTTTCACATCTCGCGGACTTGTCTCCCTTTGGACATTCAGTGCCGGTACTCCTACGGAATACAGAGACCCTCGCCGGCTCACCGATCACGATTCGAGCCGGCAGCTCAGAGTCGACGAACATGAGATGCAAAACTGAATCCTGTCTAATCCAGGCAGTTCTAGGATGTTATCCAAACTGAAACTAAACTTCTAGGAGCCGTGTGTGGTCACCAAAAAAACTCACTCGTACACACACCCCTGGCCAGCTGCTTGAAATACCAGCGAGATCACAACAAACAAATTATAATAACAGAAAACAAAGAATGCGTAAATGAGCGACTATTTGGTTGAAGCTTAGATTCCCAGAACCTTGAAAAGCATAGAACCAGAACTGATGTTGGTGCGAAATGAATCTAAGGAAGGACAGGAAGAAAAAAAATACCGTCGGCGTCGAGATCTGAAAAAGTTAAGGAGTTAAGACCACAGTTCGCTTCCGGAGCGGCAGAGTCAAAGCCAAAAATAAGAGAGCGCAGCAGTAGCAGGTCTCCTAGCTGGCGGTGATTATTATTAGGTCTGCCCGGTTGCCGTGTGTGTCAACTATTCCAAAAAGTAAAAATGCCGTAGTACTAGTACTTTAGATAAAGACTTCGCCTGGATTATAAGCTCCTGCAACCCTAAACTAAGACACAAATCTGGAGTTCCACTCCTGAAGAGGGAAATCCTGGAATGGGGCGGTAGAATCTGCATATCATGTCAAAGCCTAAAGGCTCTGCATGAGAAATACACTCCTTCTTTCCTGCACTGGCTCGCGCAACAAGTCAAAACGCGCTGCTGCTTGATACAGAAAGCTTCTTCGGTCGCGTGTTTTGTTATTCTATCTACGCGACTCCAAAACGGCAAAATCCAATTGTTCTATTAAAAATCATTATAGGCAGTAGTAAAGTATTTGATCTGTAGTGTCAAGTTGTTCTTTTGATGTTTTCCTAGCATTTCTCAGTCGCGTGGGTCTTGCATGAATTCAGGGGTTCAATATTCCCAACTGGTTCGAATGTTTGTTGTGGGCGGTGGATATACACATTTTTGCACCAGAAGGGCATGTCCCGGTACCAACGGTCTCCGGTGACAGAGGTAAAAGCAAATTCGGAAACTCATCAGAACGCATGGCATCGAGAGATGATGTTCCTTAATTCCAAGATGTGACAAGTAGTTATTCGATTAATATATAGTCATCGACTGCAGAGCTGCGTGATAGTACACGAGGAGGAGGACGTAGCTCTGAGATACATGAGAACATCCCAAGCAGAGTTCATTAGGGCCATTCTAAAGAATGCTTAACCCCCTCTCAATCTCAAACACACACTCCACTAGTAGAACAGCAGTAGATGATGCATAAGACAAGGCATTGCCAAACACGGTTAAACAGGCGAAATCCGAGCGTGGCCTTCCGCAGCAGCGGTCGATTCTCGGCTCTGCAATTAGCTGGCGCATGAGAATTATTACCGCAGGGTTTCAGCCTGAGTTTCAATGTATGAGAGACCTCTCAAAAGGGCCATCGCGGACTGTCCACAGGCGCCCAGTCAGCAAATGCAGGAAGATATCTGCTGGTATTACTGCAGCCGGCGTTTTCTCGAAGCATAGTGGCCTCCGGCAGCCACCCTTGAATCAAAGTAATTCGATTCGCGCTCGTAGGATGGGTCGAAAGAAACTCTGGAATAGCTCCTGCTCCTCCTGCAAATCCCTGCGAGGACTTCTCGTACTGCGTCATTCTCTCCCACACTCTGACTGCTTCTTCTGGATTGAAACAGGCCTTCGACATCATCATTAATCCCACATAATCTGCCTCACGCTCCATCTCTCGACTAGCAGGCAGCTGGAAAAGTCCGTTAACAAGAAACCGATTCAACGTACTGGACCCCGTGATCGAGTACAGAACCAAACTCAGAAGTAGATAGAACGGTGTCTTTGAGAGACTCTCAGCAGTGTGCCCCGCAACTTGGTGGCCTGTTTCGTGCGAAAGCACCGTCGCTAGACCATCGTCATTGCCACAAATCGGCAAAATATTGCTAAATACAAATACCTTCCCACTTGGAAGTACAAACGCATTGGGCGGGCTCCGGGGATCATCGATCAGGTGAATCTTCCAATCCAGATCCTCGAGTCCTGACACTTTTATGATTCGCTGCATGATTCGTCGAACTCTGACCGCCTCGGGATGGTTGTCCGGCACTATATGGTTCCTGAACTTGGCCAGAGTATCATGGTATTCTCTTTCGCCAAGAAAGTACTCGAAGTCCTTACTTATGGCTATAAACCGTCGTCTATGCGAGTAGGGTGCCTCATCAAGATGTGTGACATAGAAGCCGCCAGCCACAATCGCAGCCCCACCTATCCACTTAGCGTTCGCATTCCAATTGAATGATGACGAGGATGAACCCCCTTGAAATCGATTGTAGGTCGCATATCTCCGGATTCCAACCCTAGACAAGCGCGGTGCCAATCGCCACATCCTTGTTGTTCCACAAGTCGGAGGAGGAGGACGGACGTTATTAGGAGGTGGTGAGGTCCCAAATTTTCCGACCAAATCCAACAACAACTTCTTCTGATTTCAAACTACGTCAACTACACAGAAATCATGCCGAGAGCAGAGGTAGGAACACCAAAATATGTGGCGAATCAGATGAAGGCCAGAGGCCTACAGCGGCTGCGCTGGTACTGCCAGGTCTGTGAAAAGCAGTGCCGGGATGAAAACGGATTCAAATGCCATACCCAAAGTGAATCCCACGTTGCGAAGATGCTACAGGTGGGCGAGAAACCGAATAAGAAGATAGAGGAGTTCTCTAGCAGCTTTAAGCATGATTTCTTGCTTCTTTTGAGGTCTGGGCATGGTGAGAAGCAGATCAATGCCAATCGGTTTTACCAGGAATACATCTCTCAGAAGGACCATATTCACATGAACGCCACGAAATGGCATTCGCTTTCGGAATTCGTGAAATATCTAGGACGCGAGGGTATATGCAGGGTAGAAGAGACGGAAGAAAAGGGCTTGTGCATCTCATGGGTTGACAATTCTGCGTCGGCGCTAAAGCGACAAGAGGCCCTGCGAAAAAAGGAGAGGAGCGAAAGAGGCGACGAGCAGAGTGCACAGATGCAGCTTGAGAAGCAGGTCCTTCTGGCCAGCAAATCTTCAACCGGGGCCGTTCGCGCAGTTGCAGTAGAAGATACCGAATTGAAGCGAGACGGGGATACCAAAGTATCCCTCAGTATCAAGAAGACCCCCGCGGCAGCACCATCTCCAGCTCCTGCGGGATTTAGTATGAAACCAGCAGCTAGCTCCAAGCCTTTGAATGTATTCAGTAAGGGTTCCAGTAAAGGGCCCTTGAAGGCGCTTTCGCCGTCAGGTATTTCAAAGCCCAACCCCGAGACCAGCAAAGGCCCTCAAAATGCATTGGAAAGGATCATGAAAAGCGAACTTCAAAGGCGCAAAAACCCTATCTACTAGTTGCAGCGTGAGCTCTTGTGTATCTGTATTTATTATTATATTTATTATTTACATTCGCTATTTATCTGCAATTCGACGCTGCAAACCAATTCCAAAATTTCCCATCTCTTGCGATCCACGTCCTCGTAGAGCGCAACAGAAAAAAAATGAGAACTTGATAGTATTGCTTCTAGAGAGAAAGACAATTGAACATTTCCAAAAACTTGTTAAGACGCATTAATAAAGTCTACACCCGGATGGCTCTGGTAAAAGGCAAGAACCATGTTCGAAGATGCGGAACTTCTGCGATAGTTAAGGAAAGAAGAAGAAAAATAGTCGTTGCCTCTGTTTTATAGTTGGGGGGTGGATTAGCTGTCCCGCGCGAACATCTTGGTCTGGCTCGTTGCCAGCGTTTCGACTGTATGCAGGACCAGACTTGATGTATGAGGGAGCGTCACATACATCTAAATGTACATAGAGAGCTGATTCTATAGTGGATTGTAGGGCGCGTAATCGGATTAGGCGAATCTTGAAGTAGTCTGTAGAAACAAGCCTGTTGTGATCAACGGTCTCTTGAGTTGGTAGCAGAGCGCCCAACTGTAGAAGACACTTAGCGGTATATGGGGTAAAACACTCTAACGGCAACTTTATTCCGGCTATATAGAACTCTTTAGCTCGCCTCCAATATCTAAGTACACGCCCACCACATTCAGTGGGATTCTCTTTCGGAGAGAAGGAAGTTCCACTATTACTCTAGGCAATCGTCAATCAAGCTCGGGCAAGGAGGCCACCGCCGTTCCCTTATCTATATAGCACTTCTTTGTGCTTGGCTTTGACCGCCGTCGAGACCTCTCTTGTAAGACAAAAACGCCATGACTGGGCTGTCACTAGCGAGCTTCCTCAGTACTTGGCCGTACGTCGGTACTTCGTTCAGCTTGACAGAGATAGACAAAAGAAACCTGGTGCAGTCTCTGCTTGAGAAGCAGAAAGATGCGGCTAGCTACAGGCAGTGGCTAAGGGCGGCTAAGGACCTGGACACTCTCTTAGGCAACGATATTTGGAGAATGAATAAGGAATCTGAGATATATGACTATGAGCTTGTGCAGTATCGGCTCACCCAGTTACGAGATACTGTCCAGAACGATGACATGGAGCGCCTGTTACAGTTGATTAGGACTACAATGCAGAGGAATCTGGGGAATATGGGCGATCCCAGGTTATACTTAACTAGCTTTACCGGCACCAAACAGCTGATCGAAGACTATATCTCCGAGTCAGAGAATGCTATTAGACTGTTGATGGAATCCGACATAGACGATGAGCGTCTGCTGAGTACTCTAATTCAAACTAGAAAGGCATTTGGACGCACAGCCTTGGTTTTGTCCGGTGGTAGCACATTTGGCGTGTTGCATATTGGTGTATTATTTGAACTACATAGAGCTAATCTCCTGCCACGAATCATATCCGGATCTTCAGCGGGTTCAATATTTGCAAGCATCCTCTGCATACATCTAGATGAAGAGCTGGAAGATATTCTCCAGCTGATGAATCAAGACTTCGATATATTTGAAGAAACAGGAAATGAAGAGTCCACATTTGAAAGGCTAGCAAGATTCCTCAAATATGGGACTTGGTTTGACAACAAATATCTCTCCAAGACTCTGCGGGGTCTACTGGGCGATATTACCTTCCAGGAGGCATACTATCGAACTAGACGTATTCTGAACGTTACAGTATCGTCTTCGAGTATTCATGAAATGCCCAAATTGCTCAACTACCTAACGGCTCCGAATGTTCTCATTTGGTCTGCAGTATGCGCATCCTGCTCTATTCCGTTTATATTTGCTTCATATGATATTATTGCGAAAAATACGAAGACCGGGGAGCACTATTCATGGAGTCCTTCAACATTTATTGATGGCAGCGTGGATAACGATCTTCCTCTGGCCCGATTGTCTGAAATGTTCAACGTTAACCACTTTATTGCGTGTCAGGTTAACCCCCACGTTGCCCCTTTCTTGAAGCTTTCCGAGAAAGTTGCGAGGTCTCATAGCCAGGAGGCTTTTGCGCGATGGAGCAAGCTATGGAATGGCACTCAAGAGCTAGTTAATGATGAAATGTCCCATTTTTTCCTAATGATGTCAGAGCTTGGTGTCCTGAAAAATGCCAGTACGAAGTTCAGATCGCTTCTGGCTCAGCAATATTCTGGTGATATTACAATCCTGCCTGAGATTAGATGGTCAGAAAGGGGCCAGCTTCTCAAGAATCCTTCTTTTGAGTTCATCAGCAAGTCGCAACTCCGAGCGGCACAGGCTACATGGCCCAAGATTTCACTTATCCGAAACCATTGCTCCATCGAGCTCGCTCTTGATAATGCCATATATGAGCTACGATCGCGAATGATTCCCAACCGATCCCTCAAGGATTCGCAGGTAGTACCTGATGGTCTCAGGTCATTCTATAACGGTCTCAGTAACCACTATCGACGAAAATCTGAGGGTACTCCCATTCGAGCCATGCGTCGCAGGACTTCGTCAAAAGATCTATCTCCACGAGTATGGAATCCTCGATTCCCGCATTCTGTTGCCTCGAGCCATGCTGATCTTTATGCACTAAATCCACGAACCGCAAGGATCAAGAGTCATGCTTACCTTTTCTAAAGTATTCAAGCATTTTCTTCTTGCCCTCGTTTTCAGGGGAGTGGTGCAGGCTTTGCTCCTGTATTATACTACCTGATAGAGGAGCAGAGAGCCTTTTGAACTCTTTCACATTTTGCGGATATTGCAGAGTTTCTTTTAAGTCTTTCTGCTCAATTGGATTGTTCCTTCCTGACGGACTCCCTTGGAATATGAGTCTATCGAGTTCACTCAGTCGCTTAACTCTGATCTGTTTGTTTCTTTTAACTTTGTCGAATCCTGATATCTCAATATCTGATATCGGATTTTCCAATTTGTCTGTTACCAGAACGTATCTGAGCATCATATTTTCGGGTACCTGGTCTATTGTTGGAGAGCATCCTACATAGAATAGGTCATCTAGTCTGTTATGGCCAATCATAGCCTTGTTAAAGATATTTGGATGTGGCTTAGCCCATCCATCAGTTATAGCATTGATAATCTGTATTTTTCTTAGACTTGATCCGTAGTGTTTGCTTTGCGACCTCAGAATGCTAGATAAGTGTGGGCTACTGTTCGCAATTAGACCCCAAGGAATTCCACTCTCTCGCAACTTTTGGAGAAATAACAGACTGGAAGGGGTTATCTGATACGAACTTGGATCATGAAGCTTCGAGACTGCATGATGGCAAAGCATTCGAAATCTGTCAGGACCCAGCGAAGCGTAGCTAGTACCAGAACTTGCCGTTATCGTATCCCGAATTACCGATTCGATCCAATTGTTGTAGTGGCGCACATTATCAAAAGATTCGGATTTATATAATTCCGCATTGTATAATTCTCGCAAGCGCTGTTCATCAAAGTAATATCTGTTCCAGATTTTCTTGACCAGATCAGAATCGAGATTGACTTTAAATGGCTTCGAAATCTCTGTAATGAGGTCCTCGATCGGTACTCTCGGAGAGATCACCAACTCATCACTAAGCCAGACAAATCCTACTCTGGAAAGCCGTCTGTAATTGAGAGGCCGGCGAATCAATCGTCGGCTTGCAAAGTTCGTGAACATATCTCATACTAGACGGACGTTGTTCGTCGGGATTTTTCACCCGTTGCCCGTTTCCCGCATCACCTATCACACGTTGAAAAACGCATGCCTCGCGATCCTTTGATAGGGCTAGTAGGTAAGCCTTCCAGTGGCAAGTCTACTACGTGAGTTATATTGCCTGTTGAATAATCATTATATGAGTGTCATTCTAACATTTTCTGCAGTCTGAACAGTATGATAAAATATTCATCTTAACAGCGGATCGGCTGATAAGCTAACTCTTGTAGGTCTAACAGATGCTTCTGTAAAGACCGGAGCATTTCCTTTCACTACAATAGATCCGAATAAAGCAACTGGTAATATTTACATTCTCTGTCAGACTTCTTTGCGTGCTATACCCTAACATTCGAGCATAGGATATCTGCAAGTGGACTGCGCGTGTGCCCGGCATGGAAAGCAAGATCAGTGTAAGCCAAACTATGGCTGGTGTAAGAGTGGTCGTAGGTTTGTGCCAATTATGTTACTAGATGTTGCTGGTCTTGTTCCAGGTGCTCATGAGGGTAAAGGACTCGGTAATGCATTCCTGGATAATCTTCGACATGCAGATGCGCTGATTCATGTCGTGGACGTCTCTGGTACAACTGATGCAGAGGGAAAGGCAACTAGAGGATATGATCCCCTTTATGATATAGATTGGCTGCAAGACGAAATCTGCCAGTGGGTGGAGGGGAACTTGAAAGAGAAATGGGGATCAATAGTTAGGAGGCATACTGCAACAAACTCAACCGCGATAGATACGCTACAAAATCAGTTCAGTGGATATGGAGCAACAATGGACCTTGTAGCACGGTTTATGCAGAAGCTTGATTTGCCTCCTCTAGAGAAATGGACAGACGAAGATATAACGCTCGTTGTACGGGCCTTCACGAAAGAAAAATTCCCTACGGTGCTGGCACTGAATAAGATGGATCATCCTGACGCTGACAAGAATGTTTCAAAGATCCTTAAAAAGCATGCCCATGAAAGCGCCGTCCTGACTTCGGCTATCAGCGAAGTATTTATTAGACGGCTAGTGAAGCAAGGATACGTGGAGTATGAAGAGGGAACTGATCTGTTGTACACTAAAGAAGATCTCCCAGACTCAGATTTAAAGCCCCTCGATGAGAAACTCAAGGCCAGAGTTGAAAATGTTAGAGATCTGGTTCTCTATAGGTTTGGATCAACCGGCGTCGTGGACGTGTTACGGGCTGCAGCTGATATTCTTCAGTTAGTGCCCGTCTACCCAGTTAAAAATATCCATAACTTTGGTGGTGCTCAGGCATTCAAGGATTGTATATTGGTTCGACGAGGTACTACAGTCGGCCGAGTTGCCAAGATGATCATGGGAGACATACCAATTGCCGCGATAGAAGGAGTCGGAGGAGTCAAAATCTCCGATGAGGATCCCGTAGATGTCAATAAGAATGATATAGTATGCTTTAGAACAGGGCATCGCAATAATAATTAAATACGCCAGTTGTTGATCCATCTTTTACAGCCCCGTCTCCCTGGACGCATACTTCTAGATACAGTTCAACCAGTATCATTCCTTCATTCCGCCCCCTATGACATGGGTCAACGGACTTAATAGAACAGGGTGCTAGTTTTGCAGCGTCAAGCTTTATCCGCTGAACCCTGTTCTGAACTTCAAGGGTGATTTCGTGGGCATAATAATAACACCTTGGTTAAAATCCGAGCTGATGCACTACCGTGACACTACATTCTATCGATAGGAGAGGCTGTAGCCAGCTCTCACTGAATGACAACTTGGTTCACCATAGCTCGAGCGTTCGCCAGAAGTCATATACCTGCATAAATCGGTGCGGCGGTCTGTTTCCGCCGCACATTTTTGTCACCCCAGGCCAGAAGCTTAACTGATGGGGTTCTCATAGCATTATGTTCGCTCCTATCGATGTCTATACTCAAAGCGTTTCTTCTGCTGAGCCATGTCGTTTGGCGTCTTAAGTGGTTAATTTCGGTCCCACCGGCTTCTTTCTACCAACATTGGACTTTGAATCTCGAAATTAAACGTCGGGCCACAAATTGGCGTGAAACCCACTCCTGAAAGCACGAAATATGCTCCAATTGTTTAACCTTGCACATCGCTGGGTCCTATATTCGTCTCACGCTCTGCGCCAGGGCCGGAAAGTGCGGAAACAGAACAAGACTTCTTCTGCCGGAATACGGGCAAGGCGGATGGCCAGATTGTGGCCACGCCAGCCCCAGAGCAACTGGTCTCTTTGAAGGACAGAAGAAGCACAGCAGATGCATAATGGGACATAGTACCGGCGCGCCAGGCATAAAATCTTTCAGTGATCAGCGGCTCCGGCGGCCGAGAGAGCC
This sequence comes from Diddensiella transvaalensis, assembly GCA_030555955.1. Lineage (NCBI taxonomy): Eukaryota > Fungi > Ascomycota > Dipodascomycetes > Dipodascales > Trichomonascaceae > Diddensiella > Diddensiella transvaalensis. The sequence continues at coordinate 80,047 of JANIVV010000006.1, read as the reverse complement.
CAGAGGTTAATAGTCATAATCAGAAAAGTCCCATTAGGAACCCAACCCTAGCTGTCATATATATAAGAAGCATGTGCATTTTTGTCGAGGCACTCTTGACCAAAGCAGAAAACACCCTCTATAGAAGCCAGCTAGACTATTCCCAATAATGACCTCCCCACAGACTATAAACGAATTGAGCGAAAAGTTCACAGAGTCTGTCGGTTTGTCAACGTCTCCTCAGAATTCGTTCGGCTCGTCTGGACTGAATGCAGCGTCCTTCGGGTTGAAACGAAGACTCTCGCAGGTCGGCGCCAGCCGGCCTTTGAAGCCCTTTTCGACGGCAGACTTCAAGATCCTGCTGCTTGAAAACGTAAATCAGACTGCTATTGAGATCTTGACTCAGCAAGGATACCAGGTTGAAACGTACAAGAACTCGCTGGATGAGTCAGAGCTGATTGAGAAGATCAGAGATGTCCATGCTATTGGTATCAGATCCAAGACCAAGCTTACTGAGAAGGTGCTGCAGCATGCGGCAAACTTGGTCGTGATTGGCTGCTTTTGTATCGGTACAAATCAGGTTGACCTTGAGTATGCTGCTCGAAAAGGCATTGCAGTATTCAACTCACCGTTTTCAAATTCAAGATCTGTTGCGGAGCTGGTCATTGCCTATATCATCACGTTAGCAAGACAGTTGGGCGACCGATCCATTGAGCTTCATACTGGGACCTGGAATAAGGTCAGTTCCAGGTGCTGGGAAATTCGTGGGAAAACGCTGGGAATTGTGGGGTACGGACATATTGGAGCCCAGCTTTCGGTATTGGCGGAGGCCATGGGAATGAATGTCATTTATTATGACGTTTTAATGATAATGTCCATGGGAACTGCCAAACAGGTGAAGAGCTTGAATGAGTTGCTGAACAAGTCGGACTTTGTCACTCTGCATGTCCCTGAACTTCCCGAGACCAAAGGAATGATCTCCACAGAGCAATTCAACGCAATGAAAAATGGCTCTTATATAATAAACGCTTCAAGAGGAACCGTCATCGACATTCCTGCCCTCATTGAGGCCAGAAAATCTGGGAAGCTCGCCGGTTGTGCCATTGATGTGTTCCCTCACGAACCTCCAAAGAATGGCGCTGGTGTGTTTAATAATGACCTCAATGCGTGGGCTACTGAGCTTACCGGCCTTGGCAATGTTATTTTGTCTCCTCATATTGGTGGCTCCACAGAAGAGGCCCAAAGCGCCATTGGAGTTGAGGTTGGCACGGCTCTTGTGAAGTACATCAGTGAGGGTTCGACCGTTGGTGCTGTGAACTTCCCAGAAGTCGACCTTCGAACAAAGTACGGCGATCAGGACGCTCATGTACGAGTGTTGTATATCCACAAAAACGTCCCTGGTGTCCTACGTACTGTCAACGAGATTTTTGCTGCGTATAACATCGATAAGCAGTACTCTGAGTCTCAAGGTGAAATTGCATACCTTATGGCGGACATTTCAGAAGTCAACCAAGCAGATATCATGAAGCTTTATGAGCTGCTGGAGCAGACAGCCTTCAATATCCGAACCAGGCTTCTATATTAGGGGCTGCTACCTGATCTCCCTCAACGGGACTAATATTTTTTATCATGGATGGGCATATTCAACACAGGGTCTGAATAACTAACTTTATTTAGAAAGATTAAAAAGAATCAAAAACGTAGCGTTGATGAATAAAAATCTATTATTACTGGTTAAGCGATGTAGGGTTCATAGTGGATGCTTGAGTCGTTGGACGGAAACCTTGGTCCAACAGTGGTCTAAGCATCTGTCCAAACGGCGTCTGCAGCACCGTTCGAGGAAGTGTCGATATGTGCTCTGGAATGCTCTTACCCACCAAGAACTCGCACACATCCTGCGACATATGATTACAATTGTGGTCAAACAGATCGTAGCTGTCTGCAGTGTAGACCGTCCGGATGTCATCCAGGTATTCCTTATAAACCTCCGGCGGTATCGCTGTACGGCCCATCTCTATAACCTGCTGCGGGTACCCGTGGTGAGTCTGAGCTGGTAGGCTCTGCTGAATTCCCTGGCCAAAGTACGTCTCTACACTGTGCGCCACCACGCTAGTATGCCAGACGCCCTCTAATGGAATTCCTAGCAGTTGCGGCGAAAGCTGTCTAGCAAGTCCCTTGGACAAATCATAGACATATAGATGCACGGGATAAGTAACCTCTTCCTGTTGAGCCATGTAAGTAAGCCCTCTGTTAATAAAACTTGGATGACGGGTTATATTGAAAATCAATAAGCGCCCCCCTTCGCAGCAGCTACTTATATAAAGATGATCGTCGCCAGTGGCGCTGCGGCGAGCATCTAAAGACAGAAGCTTCTGGCACTGCGGTAATTTGTAGTACAACCTCTTCACACAGACACACACCACACACTTCGTAGTGGCAACATCACCTAAGAAGCACACAATCACAATATTGATAATCATTCATCATCACCATGGCATTGGTTTCGGCAGCGCCAATATTGGCACTCTTGAACGAGCCTGATTATTCGCTCAAGGCGTATGCTTTAGAATCCATTGATAAAAACGTGGATCTGCTATGGGCCGAGATAGCGGATCACATTACGCAAATGTACGTAGTAGTGGTTGATGGAGCAGGCAACGACGGAATCAGAGACTAATTGAATCTAGAGAGGAATTGTACGAAGACAAGAAGTTTCCGGCACCTCAGTTGGCCGCTTTGGTTGCGTCCAAGGTGTACTACAATCTAGGAGAGTTTAATGCGTCGATGAAGTTCGCGCTTGTGGCTGGAGATAGCTTCGATTTGTCGGCTCGGTCAGAGTACATTGAAACTATAATCTCGAAGTGTATCAGCCATTATATCGAGCTCAGCCAGCAACAGCAAGATAGCCCGGCGAAGGATTTCAATGATTTGCCCGAGGAGGTTCGAAATATCGACCCCAAGCTTGTAGCGATCGCGGAGAGGATGCTGAAACAGTGCCTTGATAACGGCGACTATCGGCTTGCCCTGGGGGTCGCGCTTGATGCCCGTCGCTTGGACATCGTCGAGCAGATAATCAAGGGCTATATTTCAGCGGACTCTGGAGATTCCATGTCTTTGATTAACTACGCACTTGACTGCTCGATCACCGTCGTTGGAAATCGTGAATTCAGGAATAAGGTCCTCAATAACTTGGTTGGAATCATTCTTGATCTCAGGACGCCAGATTATTTTGCTCTGTCGAAAATTATCGTGCAGCTCAATGATTATACTCTAGCTATTCGATTATTCAATGATTTGCTTGAGTCTAAGCGAGACAACGACCGGATAGTTGCATATCAAGTGGCATTCGATCTTGTTGCCTCTGCATCGCAGGAACTGTTGGAAAAGGTTGGAGCAGAGCTGGGACAAGTCCGAAATAGTGCTACTTATGTGAAGCTGGTTAGAATTCTGAGCGGTGTGCCTACTTGCGACTTTAATATTACATTTTTGCAAAAGCACAACAACACTGATCTCAGTATCCTTAATAAGACTAAGAATCAATTAGAGGGACGAAACTCCATTTTCCATTCTGCAGTGACATTTCAGAACGCATTTCTGCATGCTGGGACTACAGCTGATGGATTCTTTAGAGCAAACCTTGAATGGCTTTCTAAGGCGACTAACTGGACAAAGTTCTCTGCCACTGCGGCATTAGGCGTCATTCACCAGGGTAATCTATCTCAGGGTCGACGTATTCTACATCCTTATCTCCCCGGCTCTCAGGGATCGTGTTATTCCCAAGGTGGCAGTTTGTATGGTCTTGGAATCATTTTTGCGGGCCATGGTCGAGAAGTTATCGACTATCTTCGAAACCATGTTGTGGAGGGTGGTAATAGTGTTCAGGGTCCTGAGGCTGAAGTGGTTCTGCATGGTGCTGCATTGGGTGTTGGTGTTGCTGGTATGGGTTCAGGTAATGTTGATATTTACAATGAACTGAGAACTGTGTTATTTTCGGACTCTGCGATTGCTGGTGAAGGGACCGGTTTGGCAATGGGACTCGTAATGGTGGGCTCAAAGTCCGAAAGTGCTCAGACTGAGATGCTGCAATATGCACACGATACCAAGCACGAGAAGATCATTCGAAGTTTGGCTATTGGTATAGCTCTACTGAACTATGGCAAAGAAGAAGCTGCCGATGGCATAATTGAGCAGCTTATCTCTGAGCAGGACTCTATCTTGCGTTATGGTGGTGCATTTACTATTGCTTTGGCTTATGCTGGTACTGGTAACAACAAAGCCATAAAACTGCTACTCCATATCGCGGTCTCAGATGCCAGTGATGATGTACGACGTGCAGCTGTCATGGGCCTCGGATTTATCCTCTTACGAAATCATACTGCTGTACCTCGGATGGTTGAGCTACTATCTGAATCTCACAACCCTCATGTCCGATATGGTACTGCTCTCGCTCTTGGTATTTCTTGTGCAGGCACTGGCTTGAAAGAAGCGATCGATGTATTGGAGCCAATGGTAAAGGATTCTGTGGATTTCGTTCGCCAGGGCTCAATGATCGCATTGGCGATGATTCTGATTCAGCAGAACGAGAAGCACGTTCCTAAAGTCAAGGAGATTAAGGAGGAGTTTGCTAAAGTTATTGCTTCTAAGCATGAGGATGCTATGGCCAAATTTGGGGCTGCATTGGCTCAAGGTATCATTGATGCTGGTGGTCGAAATGTTACGATTTCATTGCAGCACAGCCAAACTGGTAATCTTAATACTAACGCAGTTGTGGGCTTGGCCGTCTTTGCTCAGTTTTGGTACTGGTTCCCGTTGACACACTTTTTATCTCTGGCGTTTTCTCCTACTACTATTGTTGGAATCCGTGAAGACATTAAGATACCCCAGTTCGAGTTCAATTGCCATGCCAATCCAAAAATGTTTGGCTATCCCCCTAAAGCTGAGAAACAGAACGAGAAAGCACCTGAAAAGCCTGTTACTGCAATTCTATCTACTACTATGCGCGCTAAGCATCGAGCTAAGAAGTCATCTGAAGCAAAGAAGATCAAGCGACGACAGAGCGGCATCATTGATGAAGATGACGAGGAGAATCTGGCTGATGCCTTAAATCCTGCCGACGGTACAGTGGATATAAAGAACGAGGACGACAAGAAAGTCGAGGAAGATACAAAGATGGACGTTGATGAGGAAGAAGAAGACGAGGCGCGTGAATCAGATGTGGATGAAGATAACGAGATTGTGGTAGATGAAGAGTTTGATCAGTTTGGTGACAATATTCAGAAATCAAGCCGCAAGTCTTATCAAGTCGAAAACATGTCTCGAGTGCTACCATCACAGCTTAAGTTTATATCGTTCGATAAAGAACATCGGTTTGTCCCCATTAGGAAATTCAGGGGCACTGGTGGAGTGGTTGTGGTGGTTGATAAGACACCAAAAGAGCCAGTAGAGCTTATAAAAACTGTGAGGCAAGCGAATTCACCGAACGACGATGATGATGATGAGGAGAATGAAGCACCTCTACCGGAGGCGTTCGTGTACGAAGATGACGAGGAAGAAGGTGAACAGTAGTAGAATCAACGAATTCCCCTATTTACGTCTGTATGTGTTAAGTAGCCGAGTTTTCATTATCATTTCATGTTTAGAATCCTTCTCATGTCGTTATAGAAACGTAATCCAAAGGTGCTCATAACTTCGATATTGAATATTGCGGACACGCTAGTATATCGGGAACATCCTTTCTCCACTGGATCGCCATCGAGACGTTTCATCAACCAATTGAACGCGTGAGAAGGGCCCAAAATCATTTGCACCACGTGGTCGGAAAACATATCCTTTCGGTACTCGATGTCCACACCCCGTTCACAGTAGCTCTGATAGAGCTCATCCACTTCGTGTTCTGACGTGACCTCGTCATTTCCGCCATGGTAGAAGAGTAACGGTGAAATCGGCGTTTGACTTTTATTACCACCAAGTATATTCTCTGAGAGAACACTGCTTGGCAAAGGCATTGTGAGGATATCAGCCCCCTCATATAAATATGACCATATATCCTGAAGCATGAAATCGAACATATTGCCCGCTAGGCAATTTTGCATGCTGTGGTTAAAATGCTCTGCGTACTCTGGTCTGATCTGCTCGTCCAAAAGGATTCTGAAGTCGGGAAAGATATTAGCTACACCTGATAGTCCAGCTGGTATCAGGCCTGCAAAGACACCACCATTCACACTATGTGCGACGTTAACAATATTAGTCACGATTCCTCCGACAGCTATTCCCGCGATTGTAAGCTCAGGTGAATAGGATTGCTGCAACTCACCGGCCCAACCAGCAGCAATTGAACCTGCTGAGTATCCCCATATCACATTTTTTGCGTCTGCCGCTACACCAGTTATATTTTCGGATTGCAGAGTTGCTCTTATAGAATCTAATGTGATTCGACCGGCTATGAGACCCAAAGTAAACGCAGATTTCAGACCTTCATAATCCGGAATATTCACTATCCAGCCCTCGTTAAGAGCTGCCGTGACTAGTAGATATTCGGCTTGGGCCATGACATGTAGTTGAGTGGTCGTGCGCAGAATGTATGAGGGTGCGCAGTCTTGATTTGCCGAATCTTCTAGTGCTAAATATGTGAGCACCTTCGAGAAGTCTGCGTCCTGAGGTATGAGTATAGTAGTGACTGCTGCAGTAGGATTTCCATTGATATCGGATGTTTTGAACATAAGTTGGTACGAAGACGAGATGGGAAAGCCCCTTAAAGTCCCTGTGCACCTGTATTTAAGAATTTTCCCTAGGTGGGTCCAGTCTTCTGCTTCAGTTCCCGAGGAAACATTATAAAACTCGTCCTCGCTGGGTCGGAGAGGTTTCATTTCTTGATCTGTGTCTGGATATTGAATGACAGCTGTTGTAGTCTGCACGGCCACAATAAGAAGCGTCATAACTAAAGCTGCAATATCCTTATCTAAACGGGTCCTCATTTTAATCTCGAAGATGTGAATGGTATCTGATATCCATTGGGGAAGGCTGTGTCTGCAGCTAGCTCCTACTCTAAAATGCTCGCTAAAATTATCCGAAAAGAAAGAGCAAAATTTTTAATTATATTAATATTCACACAGTCTTTTCTCTCTATACCTCAGATCCAGATATGTTGTATCTAAAACAGCCATTCTCGAAGGGCTCCTGATTTAGTCTGGCTTTCAGCCAGCTTAATGCATGTGGAGAGCCAGTAAGCATTTGAATTACATGATCTGACTGCATATCCGATCTGTATTGGATATTCACCCCTTTATCGCAGTAGCTCTTATACAACTCCTCGACTTCCTTGGCTGGGGTGACCTCATCATCTTGTGCGTGATAAAAATGATACGGCACTTTCGGTACTTGTTGTTTGTTAAGACCCAGAATATTCTGCGAAAGAATTTTATCTGCAATAGGTAGCTTCAGGATATCAGTTCCATTGCGCAAGTAGCTCCAGATATCCTCGTCTTCGTACTCCAGAAGATTTTTTGCTAAGCACTGAGACATGGAACGGTTGAAATGACTTGCATATTCTGGAAGTATCTGGTCATTTAAAAGCTTCCTGATTTCAGGATACTGGTTAGCAAGGCCTGAAAGTCCAGCCGGTATGAGGCCAGCGAAAGAACCACGATTAACTCCAAGCGCGACGCTAGCGATGTTGACTATAACACCGCCTAGTGCAATTCCCTGGATCTCCAATTCGGGGGAATAGCTGGAGTGTAGCTGGCCAGCCCATCCTGCTGCTATTGAGCCACCCGAGTAGCCCCATACCGCATTTCTTGCTTTTGGGTCAACATGAGTGATGTTGGAGGATGCGAGAACAGCTCTAATAGAGTCTAATGTCATATGTCCTGCCAGTGGCCCGACTGTGAAAGCTGATTGCGGCCCTTCATAGTCCGGTATATTGACTATCCAACCTTCCTTCAATGCAGCTGTTATGAGAAGATATTCGGCTTGCGTTATAATATCCGGTTCAGCTCCTGTTCGGAGAATGTATGAGGGTGCACAGCCAATATATGCCGAGTCTTCTACAATTAGATAGGTCAAGAGCTTGGAAAAGTCGGCATTCGGAGGAATTAATACGCTTGTAATCCCCTCGGTAGGCTCATCAAAAGCATCGCATGTCCGGAACATGAGTTGGTAGGAGTTCTGAATAGCTATTGGAAAATCGCTAAGGGCTTTAGGAGTACCTGGAGTTCTCCGATATTTCAGTATGCTTCCCATGGGTTGGTTATCGATATCTTTTGGGCTCTTGTAAAAATCATCCTTGTGAGGAGGCAATGCTATCTCATAATCTGAATGGTACTCAACAGGTAAAGCATCTACCCCGAACAGCACTAGCAGCAGAGATAAAATGACACTAGGTAAACTGTTCATCAGCTCTAAATGAATAATTAAATCTTTTTCCAAGAAATGATGAATATATAAAATAATGTAGAATGTCTCGCTTAGCTCACAATGGCAAGATTATCAAACTTTAATAAAATTCTACTTGAACCGTCGTAAAGCAGCACCTTCTTCTTTTTCCATTGGAAGACCTTTCTCACGTGCTACTCTATTAGATCTGACTCTCTTTTCTTTGGTTAATGCAGCCTCAATGCGAAGTTTTCGTTGATCAATAACGTTTGCAGTCTTTTTCCTTAAGTGCCGCCGAAGCGATGAGTTCTTGCCTCGAACGCTTTCTCGAATCTCCATTTTAGTTTCCTTTTCGGTATTAACTGCAGATGCTTCTTCATCTCTTTTAGTTATGCGTACATCTGACGCTCTCTTGTCTACTGATGCAATCATATCCGGGTCTAACGCGATCATGTCAGGCTGTAGCTTATTGAGTAGCAATCTAACCTCTGTCTCTCTTCTACCCTTTTTAGTGGCATTAATGTAGGGGTTTACTTCCAGAGAGTCAAAGTTTGCTTCTCCAGATCCGGGCACTATGACGCTTTGAAATCCACCACTATGGCCCAAACCCAGAACATCCTCAAATGGACAGAACCGGACATTGGCTACTTGAGATCCAGGTACGAGTTGATTCATGTATGGAGCAGACTGCTTTTGTGAATTTGTAGAGAGAATATCTTTCCAAACTTGAACATGTGGGCCCCACCCAACAGCGACAAGTCCAGTATCTGATATTGTCAACGAAGATGCAGCAGTGGGTGTATAATATGATTGTAATTCTTTAAAATTGCGGATATCCCAGATTTTCAGCGATTTGTCAGCCCCTGCAGCAGCCATGTATCGTCCACTTCTATCTATACTTAGGGCTCGCACAGGTCCACGACTTGTCAACAGCTTCGCCAGCGGGGTAGACATATTTGGTGACCAAAGGGTAACGGTACCATTTGAGTGGCCAGCATGCACAACCGCATTATACGGATTTTGAGTCAAGGCTGTCGTAGGCCCTAGTTTGCTTTTAAGACCCGCAACCAGTTGACCAGTGCTCACATCCTGGTACTTTATGTAGCCAGTATTGCCCGCAGAAACCAGTAGAAAGTGGAAGGGTAAATATTCGAGATGTGTTGCTTCTATGTGTTGTTTCAGGCAGTGCACTTCGGCGCCTTGGGCATCATAAATATATGTGTACTTCTTCTGTGCCGCCGCGAAGTACTGGTTGTCACTCTGGAGCCATTTAACAGACCAGACCGTCTCATTCACATTAAGCTCGGCAGTCAGGCTGCCGGTTTTCCAGTCCGTCGACGCAATATGTCCTTTGCGTCCACCCAAGAGCAAAGAGTTTCCACTTCGAGAGTAGTCGCATACATACGGGCCAAAGCTGGGCAAGTCCAGTGAAAAGGCCTTTTTCTGTGTCGCCAGATCCACCGACTGTTTTACTTCATCTTGACTGATCTTGAAGGTCTTTTCCAGCTCATTTTCAGGCTCCAAGAAGCCCGGTTCTTCTAACAGAAGGTATTCTGTTCCAGCTGCTTGTTCGGCGGCTTCTCTGAATTTTGAGTCCAGCGATTTCAGATTCGCCTTCAGCTTTTTATCTTTGACCTAACAATACCATTAGTACTATATCGTTCTACTCGAATAGAAAGGTACTCACTCTGCCTGTGCGGGTCTTACCCCTACGATACTTCCGTGCATCGATCTCCATAGTTTTTCAATGTTGGAAAAAAAAATTTGGAATTTCCCTCCGCGGAGATGTAGTGGGAAGGGCTACCTGCGGGCAGCAGAGCACAGTCAATGAGATTTGCGGCGGAATGGCTCCACACAGTAAAATATCCAGATGACTTCAGATGTGGAAATAGGTTTTCTACAGCAAAAGGGCAAAGCTTAGATATTGTGTGGGCTGTCAAGCAGGGTGGGTGAGTTGGAGAGATGGCCTGCCAATAAGCTCCGAATACACGGGCTAGGGGCCGCTTTCGGGATCTCGAAATAGAGAATCTTTGGTCCTTTAAGTGAAACGTATACCGGGAATAATTTCTGCGTTGGTTGCCAGTATATAGGGATTCACAGGTAGTAGCTGGACTCTGGCGGATTCCTGCCCCCTACCAAATTGTGTTGCCGTGTCTTTCTGCAGCACTTGGATAATTGGCAGCTAGTAGTATTGTAGCCAAGAGCATTTGGAACAGTTCTTGATTAATTACATCGGGCGAGTAGTTTCGATTAATAATGAAGTGGCTCGACATTACCCCTGAAACTCGCAGATGGCAAGAAGGTATTGGCATTCGACTGATTATAAAAAACGCCATATGGTTGTGCTATGAGCCTCGTTCTCACGCCGAGTCTTTGCTATACCCAGGAGCATACCTAGGAGCATACCTAGGAGCATACCCAGGGGCGAAAGCAAAAGCACGAGGTAATGGACTCCAGTAGACTCTAAGTCTTCTCTCATGTTTATCTTCTCTTATTTCTGTCCCTTTTTAAGTGGCTGTTCAAGCAGGCTGCGGTTGTGCTTATTGTAATAGTGAGTTTCTGGAGACTGCAAATAGGATCCCAGACAGTTCACCATGAAGAAGACAATAGAAGGCTCAAAATCACATTTGGTATGTCCTGAGATCTCCTTGATGCTTAATCGTTTACTTCTCCCTGTTCTTTAGTTGTTCCTTACCAGCAGATTATGAACACATAAATGCGCGGCGCCCCTTTAATCTACGGCACCAATCTGTGCTTTTCAGGCAATACCTAAATAACACTTCATTCGGGTCTTCTGCACTAGGATCAGTGGTGTATTTCCAGTAACTGGCAAGCGGCCAATCAAAAAAATAAAATAACTTCGCAGTCGGTTGATGGATATGATTAGCAGATACCAGATACAAGGTCGGAGGTGTGGGTGCTTCTTTTTGCCCTCTGTTGCAACTCCTCCAAGGTTCGCCTCCTACAGAAGTCGAATCCAGAATAAACTTGTAATTGAAAAAATTATGAGACACGTGTAGTTAGTCTTTGAGATTCTAAAGTTAACTCTTGCTAAAAAAAAGTGTACCTCTTGAGATCTATGGCTTTTGATTCCAGGGTATTCTTCAGTATCTGGTCCCAGCCTTTGTTTCTGCTTCTTGCTAGGGCTAGAAACAATATCAGTACTGTCTCAGGATTTACCTTTACCGCAGATCATTGTGAAGCATAGAAAGAAAGCGATATGTAATGATTGAGACAAGTGGCCTTTCAGTGTTGCGAGCCATTAGATTCTTCTTCTTCGAGACCCTCGAAAGTTGTCAATTAGCTACGCTATATATCAGCCGCTTCTACGATAATCCGTCTTATATCGACTTGAGAACCATATCCTCTTAACGCTGGGATTCAGCTAGTCTTTTGGTTTTTCATGCAGAGATTTGACCAAAACTTCTGTCATTATCCCGCAACCGCAGTTCATCCTGTCGTTATATTCATAGCGGATATTATGTATAATATCAACAGTCCAACGCATACTATGGCGCTACTAAACGGATTCACCTTAGCCTTTCCTTCACCTCATATTGGTCAAGTAGAGGCTGTGTGTTACTACGACCGACCACGCGTTAGTGGAGAGCGATCGCCATGCATCGCGTCGATCCAATGGAATGCCAATTTAAAAAGAGAAATTGATTTAGATCGGAATGAGAAGGTTAAAATTAGCTGTTTTTACAAATAAATATTTCACATAACTAAGAGACGCGTTCGACGTCTTTCAAGCTTACCAGTTGCTATACCCTGATGGACTGAGCAATATGTCCTCCCATTAACTGAATAGTAATCCTCGCCGTCGCCCATGCCAGCACCGCATTCAGCACATTCCAGACACTCAGGATGATACCGAATGACAGAGTCCATGTCTGTATGGCCGACGGTTTCGAGACACGAGCCCTCAATTCCCTCATTACATGTTGAACACAATGAATTATTGTCGTAGTGATAGCAACTCTTGCAGTATGGTAGATCATGTAAGACGTAGAACTCAGATTCAAACGATACTTCGCACCGACAGCATACAAAGCAGTCGCGATGCCATTTTCCAGATACTCTTCCATCTTTGGCAGACACGCACTTGCCTATGATGGGCTCATTACAGCCTCTGCATTTTTTCTTTTCTTTGGTCTTCTTCACACTCCCTGTCCCAGTGTCCATCGACAGAGCCATCTCCATGCTCTGTTTGAGGTTTTCAGCAGATGCCAATGACGGCTCAACGATGGGGTGAGCCGAGCGGTGATCCAGATCAGGTTCGGGAGTGGTCTGATTTGTGGGAAAGCTAATATTATTGACGTCCGAAGAGTATGACGAATTGGTACTGAATTCACTGTCAGTAGGTGAGACCACTGATCTCTTTTCCATAGAATAAAGCGAGTTACCTTCTGACGCACTGTTGAAAATCGGCTCGCTGTTATGTTGAAGTGCAGTAGAAGAGGCCTGACTGTCGCGGCTCGAATGGGAGCCACGACTAGCACTAGAAGTTGCACGGCTATGTATTCTCCTCGGCGGAATAGCAGGAATCTCGTGTGAGTGGATACTTGAATGACCACTACTTAGGTTTGAGCGGGTACTTGCAGGAGAAGTATTCCTTTCGTAAAAGTCCGTGAGGATCGCGCTTGTCCCGCTGGAAAGACCATTAACACTAACGGTAGCAGCAGTCACAGGCGCTGGCACTTCTGATAGCACTTCATGTGCTGGCTCAGGTGCTGGTGCATCTACAGACCTCTCGATCACAGGATAGTGCTGAATCGCTGCTGCCGGAGCCGGAGGTGTGGATGAAGTCGCAGGAAGAGGCTCTGACATGGCAAAGCCGATTGCTGGGGACGGAGGAGCAAGAGGAGATGCGGGTGCTGCTCTCGAGTAAACAGATGATGAGGAAGACTGACGCATGGAGGTTCCCATGAACCTGCTGCTGTTGTTGTGGTGCTGCTGCTGCTGCTGCTGGTCAAAGTTGAATCCTGCCAGACTCCCCTGTCGAGACCTGGAGGTCTTGACGCTGGACTGCCTACCGCTAGCAGCACTTCCAGGCCGACTAGAAGTATTACTGTGAGGCTTGGACCTGTTCACCTCGAACCCAGCCCTTTCATAGACAGACCTCACTTGAACGCCCGGTGCCATGGGAGGAAAAGCATTGTCCAGATTCCGGCCTACTCGAAGCGACGCCTCATTCATTCTTGAAGATATACCGGTCGCCGTACACGCGTTCGAGCAAGAGAAACTGCAACGAAGTAGAAGCTCCACGCGCGAAGAGAAGCACGAATTTAAACGAAAAACTCACGAGAATCCCTAGATCCAGTTACCAAGCCCGGTAGAAACGCGGCAGGCTTATTTCGGCTCCTAAGTTTGAGCCTATTAAACTCTGGTAGCTCCCTGATGCAACCAGCGTTACTTTAAGGTTTTATTTTCCCACTGGCCTTTGAAAAATTGCACCACGATAGAATGCTGCACTCGTAACACTCTGTCTCGCTTTGAATTTTATTTCTTTAAATCCAAAATACGCGTCTGCCAGGGTTTTCGCGGCGGTTGCTAGGCGGTAGGGAAAGTAGTCAAGTCAAGAACTGCCGGTGTGGTGGTAGTCCACCCCTTAAAAATAAATATTGGCCGAGTTAGCACCACTACAGACAGCAGCCTCTGCAGCCTGCAGCAGTAGTAGACGCCCGGAAGAAGGTACATCACACGTTAACATCATCTCATTTTTGACCCGTCTGATTGTTACTGGCCTAACGAAAAGGACAAAAACGCGAGATTGGCAGCATGCTTCGACTCATTGGTCCAGGGAAAAGAAGTATCAGGCGCAGCAAAGTGCTCCACAGCTCTCTGATAGGCAAACTGTCTAGTTTGATCTTTGTGGGTGGACTATCGGGCATTGGGCTATTCTATTACTACAAGGACTCAAGGTCTTCAATACATGAATATGGACTCCTACCAGTGATACGACTCGTCACCGATGCTGAAACGTCGCATAAAATGACGATAGAAACCTTCAGGTTTCCCTGGCTGAGTCCCAGGGAGCCGGCCAACTGGGACCAGGCAAACGACCCGGACGGGAAACTGAGTGTTGAGCTTTTCGGGAACAGCAGGAACCCTAAAGTGAAGACATTGCGCCTCCGGAATCCAATTGGGGTGGCTGCAGGACTGGATAAGAATGGCGATGCCATTGACTCGCTGTTTGACATCGGCTTTTCGTACGTGGAGATAGGATCCATCACTCCACTGCCACAGCCTGGGAACCCGCTGCCTCGGGTATTTCGTCTGGAAAAGGACTCTGCGGTCATCAACCGATACGGGTTCAATTCTGAGGGCCATGACGCAGTGCTGGCGAAGCTGAAGACCCGGTTGGCCCGGTTCGCTTTGAACAACCCTCATAGTGGGGCATTGAACAATTCGCTGAGAGAAGGCAAGGCTCTCGCAATCAACTTGGGCAAGAATAAGACCGGGGACGAAGTAGAGGATTTTGTCAGGGGAGTGCAGAAATTCGGAGAGTACGCCGATGTGCTGGTGATCAATGTCTCCAGCCCAAATACACCCGGCCTAAGGGACTTGCAGCACGAAGAAAAGCTAACTAATCTGTTGAGCCGGGTCATCTCTACAAGAGACAAGCTGGATTTGGACCAGCTACCGCCTGTTGTTGTGAAGATTGCCCCGGATTTGAGTGAACCAGAAATCGAGTCCATTGCAGGGTCAATAAAGGAGTCAAAAGTGGATGGTGTAATCGTGTCCAATACGACAGTGCAGAGACCTGACGATCTTAAGTCTCCAGGAAGTATCACGAAAGAAGTTGGCGGTCTTTCGGGACCTCCTGTAAGGCCGCTAGCGATACAGGCGCTGAAAAGTCTACGCAAGAGCCTGGGCCAAGAGTTTACTATTATTGGGTGTGGAGGCATTTCGAACGGTGATGATGCACGGGAATTCCTGAAAGCAGGAGCCAATTTTGTTCAGTTATACACCGGCATGGCCTATAAGGGCCCGGCGATAGCGGTGGAAATCAAGCAAGAGCTTCTCCACCCCTCTATATAGACAATAAATAAATGTGTTATATAAAACAAGATAAATGACATGGCTTAAATAAATGTTCAATCGTCAGTGACTTCAAAGTCGTCTAGTGCACCGCCCTCTGCAGAATCGAGCTCTGCGTACTGAGCCTCCGACTCCATCTGTTCTGCACGCTCCATGGTCCTATTGTAGATAATATATGCGGTGACAGATCCAATAGTAACGGCTACACATATAGAAACTATATCGACGATTTTCGTCGCAGTGTCCTTTTCAGAGCCGAGTCTCGCGAGTCTATCGCCAATGAAAATGTGCATCATCAATTTCGGGGACGTCAACGCAGTCGCGAGAATGAAGTTCAGTGCCGACACAGACGGAATTGAGCTCAGAGCGCCATTGGACAATGAGTACGGCAGTGGGCACAGCCGGATCATCCAAAGCAGCGTGAATCTGTCTTGTTCCATCGTGCGTGTCAACGCAGCGAACTTTGTATTTGTACTGGCCAACCGCCTCGCATAGTCTGACAGCAGGAACCTGAATGTCAAAAACGACAATGTAGAGCCCACCAGCGTCGCCAACGCCAGAAACGGCCATCCCCAAGGAAAGCCATACATCATGCCGCAGACCGATGAAAGCGCAGAGTAGCCAATCAACGGCGGGAAGGAGATCAGGCAGATGAGGAAGAAAAGCAGTGCTCCTCCTCCTGGCATTTGCTTCCATGATTTGGAGAATTCCACCAGCAGCTTAAAGAACAGCTCGTGGTAAATTACAAACACCAACCCGAAGATCCCACATACTGCTAAGCCCACCACCACAAGTATCTGTTGGATCCTGTTAAGAGACAGATAAAATGCTCTAAGAGCACTCGAGGTATCTACCACGGTTGTGGACACGTTGTTCCACGTCCTGCTTATACGCTCGCTCATATAATGGTGCTGCTTGCTAGCGAAGACGTTGGTATATATATATATATTGCACTCCTTTTTTTAGCGTTTGGTGTTGTAAGTCCCTCGCTCTGGCATCTCGCCTAAGAAATCTGAGCACACACACGACCCCCCCCCAAGGCTTTCGAACAACTCCGAGATTGGGGCCACGTGACCGCGCGAGGGGGGTTCATGGTGACGGGCCTCGAGATGCCACTTGGCGAAGAGCGACCAGCAGTTAATTGGATATCACCATTGAGGCGGTAAAATATTTCACTTGCCACTTGGCCTCTTGTAAATCACCAGATAGAAGCCAATAGAGTTTTCTACGAGGTGTAGGTGTTGCGTGTGACGTCACATGCATGCTAAGGGGAGATGAGTGTTTTGGAACTATCTCGTAAAACTACTAGCAGGAGGGCCAGCAGGAAGGGATGGAAAACAAAAGGGGGGAGGCCTGTATAAGCAGTATACAGATGTGATTGGTCAATTGTCGGCCTGTGATTGGCTGTCTCGCACGCACTCGTAGCAACTGACCCGAGAAGGGCCGCTGGTGGTGGTGGTGGTGGTGGTGGTGTGGCCTTGTTAATGCGCAAGCTTCCTGTTGTGTGACGGGCCGCAAAAGTATATAAACCCTTTCATCTGCCCACCCAGGTGACGCTTGGTCTGCAGCTTGTTGGGTTCAATTATCTTCTAAGCGTCTTCAATTGGGTTCAGTTATCTTGAGTGATAATCGTCTATATTTTTGGAGAGTACTGCAATCAACATAAATCTAGTTCTCTGTTTTTGGAGAGAATAATTTAAAACCAAACAGTGTATAAAGGATGTCTGAGTCTGCTACTATCTTCACGGGTCTGGGCCCCCTCCCAAGACCAATGCCCAAACTGGCCCCTACCGTGCTGGACCTATTCTCGTTGAAGGGGAAAGTCGCATCGGTGACGGGCTCCTCTACCGGCATTGGTCTGGCAGTTGCGGAGGCGTACGCGCAAGCCGGAGCGGACGTGGCGATCTGGTACAACTCGCACAATGCTGACGCCACGGCCAAGCGTCTGTCAGAACAGTATGGCGTTAAGGCCAAGGCTTACAAGGTTTCTGTGACTGATGCAGACGAGGTGGAGGCTGCTATTAAGCAGATCCGAAAGGACTTTGGCAAAATTGACATTTTTGTAGCGAATGCTGGTGTTCCGTGGACTGCAGGCCCATTGATTGAGCCTGAGGACCATAAGGAGTGGAAAAAGGTGGTCGATCTGGACTTCAACGGTGTCTACTACTGCGCTAAGTTCGTAGGCCGTATCTTTAAGGAGCAGGGGTTCGGGTCGTTGATATTCACCGCTTCCATGTCCGGCCACATTGTCAACTTCCCCCAGATGCAGGCCTGTTACAATGCAGTCAAGGCTGGTGTTATCCATCTGTCGAAGTCCCTTGCGGTTGAATGGTCCGGGTTCGCGCGAGTGAACTCCATCTCGCCCGGATACATTGCCACGGAGATCTCTGACTTTATTCCTCATGAGATCAAGGCCAAGTGGTGGTCTGTGATCCCCTTGGGCCGAGAGGCTTTGCCCCAGGAGTTGGTGGGCGCGTATCTCTACTTTGCTTCTGATGCGTCGACTTACACCACTGGCAGTGACTTAAGGGTTGATGGTGGTTATGCTGCCCCTTAGATTACTATTAATTTATTAAAGCTGGTTTTTGTTTAAAACTATCACTTCTGTCGGGTCATTATTATTATTACTATTATTATTCTCTTTGTAGAGACGTAAAAATGAGTTACCTAGTCGTTTGGGGTTTCTCTAGGAGGGTTTTTGTTAGCATGCTATATGTTTCTCCGCTCTCATAAATATTTTTTCTGACTTCAAACCTCCTCCATCTATATAATGCCCAGTGAAACTCCAGATGCCAGTAGCGATCTGGAATATGCCACGCCACCAAGTACATTATCAAAACTACATAGGAAATTTGATGACAACGATGATGACAATATAGAAGACTCTATTCTACGGACAAAGCGTCAGGAGGTACAAGAAGAAAGCGATGAAGACTCGGATTCAGCACCTGAAGAAGAAAATATAACTGTAGCAGCAGAAAAGTCAAAGCTACAGGTCAAACAGGCAAGGGAGTCCCAGGAAAAGATAAACAGGCTGGAGAAGGACAAAAGACGGCAGCAGGATCTGCGGTTGAAGGAGCAGAAAAAATCCAAATTCATCTCACTCGAACTGCTGAGAAGCATAGCTCAGCAGTCCGAAAAGGAGCTGCATCAGAAAGATGAGCAGCAGCAGCAGCAGCAGCAGAAGGAAATAAAAGTGAAGCCAAAAGGTGTCCACAAGAAGCTAAAGGATACGTTTGAAAAGGGCCCCGTCTCGGTAAAGGTCCTTAAGGCGCAGTCCAAACAAACTCTGGCGCCAGCTCGAGTATCCAAAAGTACAAAAGACAAGTTTCTCCAGCGGCGATCAATTCCTCGTCGCTAAAGTCATAATAATTTATATATCTGGTACAAACAGTGTGACCAGTGGAACTAGCATTCCAACGCTGGATAGTGCCAGATCAGTCCCACTAAACTCATTGCCGTCATCTAATTCTTCCATAACATGCATTGCCACGAATAAAAACGTTCCGCCACTAAATACCAGTAGTACACCTGTCCACCATTGGATCAGCTCATGATCACTGGCGCCCAGGGCCTTGATCAACAGCCAGGTGAGAATGGCTCCTACTGGTGCAGCGGCGGCAAAAATCCCCAAGTTGCGCTTGACGCGATTTAGGGGTAGACCGTTTCGCATCAACACTGTACTGAGTCCAAACGAGGCAGGCGCTTTATGGATCATAATTGCCAGAAATACAATAAGCTCCAAAGCCGAGTTGCCTGCCGAGACTGATGCGCCCATCGCAATTCCATCAGCCACAGCGTGAATGACCAGACCTATGGATGTCGATGCGCCATTTTTGTCACCAACATCTTCGTTCAACGTTGATCCTGGGCCATTCTGGACGGGGTTGCCCCCGCCATTAGCTGCCCTCATATTTGATAAGTCAATTCCGACTCGAGTAAACTTTGTGCTGCGTCGAGCAACGTAGTCTGGTATCCGGTCAATTAGGTACATCATCAGGAACCCAGATATGAGGGCCAGCCCGATAAAAGCCCGGTTGCTACTCCCCGTCGCGCCTGTCGTCACGCTATACAATGTGTCCACCCCTTCGGGTATGATCACGATCAGAGACGTGCCAATCAACACGCCTATTCCAGATGTTGAGACCATGCGTATCCGCTCCCGCGACATATTGAAGAACAGAGGAACCAAGCCTGCTCCAAAGGATCTATCATCGAGCATAAGTAATCTCGCAGTAATACCAAAAGTAGAAAATATAAAAACACCCTAGAACTTACACCAGCCCCATTAGGAGGCATACGAAAAGCAGCGTCAAAATCACAGGCATCGAAAAGTGTGACGGAGGAGTTACGCGGAAACAAACTACCTAATTCTAGTGAAAACTCAGAACATTCCATTATTATGGGGAAATGAACCAACAGGCTCATAACAACGAGTAAATACCAAGTATAAATAAAACTAGAGATATATCTTGATATATGGCCTTGCCAATGCGTAAATATCGCACAGCAGATATCAAATACAGCCGGAACGGGTCCGGTAGATGTGCAGCTATCGACGCAACAGTGGATGGAGGTGGAGCACCCTTCTCAATGACGAACCGTGACGAATGCAGTAGAATCTCCAATGTGCAGAACTTCCACATTAGCGAGCTGGATTGGCCCGCTTGTAGTACAACGAGAACCGTAAGGGCCGCATGCACTAGATGCCATAGAGCATCGGGCCATTTCTTATCTTCAGCTGCCTGTGCGTCCGCAGCAGACGGAGCGCCCGCATTCATCATATTGAAGCCCTGCAAGAACGATGCTGGGTCGCCCATAGCATTCGCGCCATCGAATCCCGGCAGACCCCCTCCTCCCGGTCTGGGTCCTGCCTGCATCTCCTGCAACAGTTTAAACAGAGGATCATCTGCAAATTCATGAGCAGGAGACTGAACACTGCTAGGTGCCTCAGTCGGAGGGTCATCGTCCATCCATGAAGGCGTCGATACCTGGATGGAACTAGCTGGAGGTCCCTTGTAGTCTTCTGCCTCAGGGTTCATAGTCTTTGTGATCTTGGCCAACCGGGAAGCACCCGCGGCCTTGATTCGCGCCTGGCGACGCTCTCGCATTTCCTTTGCATCCACCATGGTGCTTATGGCTTGCTCTTCGTCTCAATCTCAATTAGTTTTGCGCGGAGCACGGCGCG
Source organism: Diddensiella transvaalensis (assembly GCA_030555955.1). NCBI lineage: Eukaryota > Fungi > Ascomycota > Dipodascomycetes > Dipodascales > Trichomonascaceae > Diddensiella > Diddensiella transvaalensis. Next base: position 59,466 of record JANIVV010000006.1, on the reverse strand, counting down.
TGCTTCGGCTGGCGATTCGTCTAATGCAATAGAGCTGACTACAAGGAAATCCCAAGACGCCAAAGTAGTGAGGATCTGCTGTCTCAGGTCCAAAGTCTCGTAGTCCTTGAATGGCTTGACCATTTACTTTCGACGCTGGTAGTTGTCGTGCGGGTGGTCAGTTGGTCACTCTGTCTTATAGCGCAGCCCTAACCTGGCACACCACTGACTGCTGCTCTCTCAAGAGAGAGTCTGGGACCAATCAGCGCGACGCGAATAATGAGATCCATGTTGTTGTACCAGACGTCAAGTTGATCCGATATTGATCGTAGCCAATAGGATATAAAGCGAAGACCAAGAGGGTAAACAGTGGTAATAGTGGCAAAAGCTGGTGCAGTGTTCTGTAACGTCAATTGTACCACCTCCAGTCGTAGAATAACTTAAGCGCCCAACTTTGCTAAACTTAACTTTCTACCCGCACCGCACTAGAAAATGCTCAGGAGAACCGGCAGGACTCTGCTCTCTAGACGATGGTACTCCAGCGCAGTTGAAAAGGCAACTGAGAAGGAGACCTCAGCAGCTGCCTTAGAATACGCGAAAGTGTCGCAGCAGGCCCCCAATAGAGCTGAGCCATGGGCACCTTCACAACGGCCTCGAGCCGAAGCCCAGCAAGGCCCTCGATTCGAAAATGTAGACCTGAGCCTGCAACCACGGCCATATGCTGCTATTGACCTGATCGCCAAGCAGCCAATTAGATATATGTCCGGACAGACTGCTGCTTGTGATGGCGGCAAAGGTGCCCAGGGCCATCCTCGCATTTACATCAACGTGGACAAGCCTGGCTCACATGCATGCCTCTACTGTAAGTTTTTTGCTCGGGGACGTATATTTGGCGGGGGGGCGCGCGTATAACTAACTTCTATAACTACAGGTGGCCTACGATTCGCCAATGAAAAGTACCGTGCGGATTTGGAGAAGCAGTAGATATATAGTATGCTAATTCATGTTTAACAGTGTAATAATCCAGCAGTAATGGGACTTGTTCTGCCTTGATATATCTCCCCCTGCCCTCCTCTTCTTGATCTTTGACTCTATAAAATGATCAGGAAACAAACTGTCACTGGTCTTAAATGGAAGCCCAAGTTTGAGATAAAGACCAGTATCGAGCGACGCAGCTCGGAGCCTGGCAATGAAACTATCGATACTGATGTAGACCCGAGGCGGGAACCAGTGGAATATGCAGATTACCAGAGAAAGGTCTGCTTTCTCTGCGAACGCAAGTTCCACAGTATCCCAGACCTGATCGTGCATGTCAACGAATCTCCTTTGCATCGATACAGCCTCCAGCGCACGAGTAAAGTCTCACGCGCTAGTGCCATTCGAAGGGGTTTGGAGCGGAACTGTCCTCGGGCGCTCCAGCAAGATGCACTCCAGAGAATGGGGTGGACTCCTGTGCAGGAGCTGGGCCAATTCATTACACAGATCAGAGATGCATGACTTATTTGTCTTTTACAGTGCCTCCTGGTCTCGTTTCCTCTGTATCTTGTCGACGACCAACATTGGCCTTCAGCATGTCTTCAGCTTGTCTTCAGCTTGTCACGTGGCCGGGGTTAGGGCTTCTGTCAGACCTTAAGAGAGGAGCTTGGAGAAAGGAGCTTAGAGGCTTCTCCCGGAACTCGTAACATCTCGACGATGAAAAATCTGTGGAGAAGAGGCTTCTCGACATGTCGCCCGGCAAGAGCACTGCCACGGTCTGGCCAGCCCCTGCATGAAACACGGCCGCATCTGATCGCACAGGGAGAGCTCAGCCCCGGGATCAGTGCCCTCGAGTACTATGAGAGACGGATCAAGCTCCTTAGTAAAGTGCCGGACAAGAGTCTGATAATCGTACCAGGTAACACCCGGCAATTCGCTACCAATTCTGTATTCTTTGAATTCAGGCAGGACCCGAACTTCTATTATTTGAGTGGGTTTCTGGAACCGAACGCATCATTGGCATTGTACAAGGAAAACGACTCGGAGATGAAATCAGTCTTTTTCGTGCCTGAGTCGGACCCTGCTAGTGAAATATGGGACGGTGAGAGGGCAGGCACCAAAGGTGCAGTTGAAATATTCAATGCAGATGAATCATATCCAATTGAGTCAATTGGCACCGAGCTAGCGAAGCTTGTTGCGCAGAGCTCCAACATTTTCATGGACATGCCCACCACTCCGGAACAGATTGGCCGATTCAATAGTCAGGCTCTAAGCGTCATGCATGAGCTCAGTACCAGGGGCGGCAAAAAGCCAAAGTCTGTGCTGACACTGCTGGAGAACCTTCGACTTACAAAGAGCGAGCCAGAGATCGATGCCATGAGGCAAGCCGCAGAAATCTCAAGTGAAGGTTTCAACCGTGCGTATGCAGCAGATTTCAAGAAAGAAGCTGATCTGCATGCATTCCTTGATTATCAGTTCAAAGTCAATGGGTGTGAGATGCCCGCGTATCTGCCTGTGGTTGCTGGTGGAGCTCACGCACTTACTATACATTACACGCGCAATGATGACCTTTTGCGGGATGGGGACTTAGTCCTTGTCGATGCAGGTGGTCGCTTCGGGGGCTATTGCGCAGATATCTCACGGACGTGGCCCGTAAACGGCAAATTTAGTGAGCCACAGCGTGATTTGTATCAAGCTGTGCTCAATGTCCAAAAGAAATGCATTGAGATGTGTACAGTGGGGAAAGGATACTCTTTAGATGACATTCATCGCGAATCAGTGGCTTCCCTGTATACTGAGTTGCTGAATGCAGGTATGTCGAGCCTGGCAAGACATCAAATGTCACAGGTATACCCGCACTACATTGGCCATCATCTGGGGCTTGATGTCCATGATCTCAAGACTCCATCACGATACGACAAGCTGGCTTCTAACCAGGTTATCACCATTGAACCGGGTGTATATATTCCTACCAACGATAGTTGGCCGAAACACTATCAAGGAATCGGTATCCGGATTGAAGATAATGTAGTAATTGGTGACTCCAGCTTCGAAGTACTGACTGTCGATGCTCTTAAAGAAATTGAAGATATAGAAAGCATGAAGAGTTGATTCACACACTCTGTCTGCCTGCTTTTGTGTTTGTTAATTGTTTTTATTTTTTTTGTTCTGATGTTAACTACTTCGTTGGGTGTGTAGTAAAGAAAAGTAACAATTAATGATAGTCGACATCTCAACTCAAGAGGCTTTAACGACCTGTATCTGGAGCCTCGCATTTCTAAGAGATCTGTTCTCTGAAAATAAGTTTACAGATCATTTGCTTCGTAAAAGGGGTTCAAGTACTTCGCGGTTGCGAGTAAAAGCGTTGAAACGTGGGGTCGGTGAAGGTAGCGATTTGTTTCTAGACTGGATCGAATCTGCACTCGAGACTTTTCGAGACGGGTATCTTGAGAGTTTTGAGATTCTGATAAAGTGCGGTTCGATCGTTGAATGTTACACAGTTGGCGTGAAGAGTCTTTCTAATCCTGCTGAGTCCGATCCTGGGGAAGAAGAGGCAATGTTCGTAGCAGTAAGAAAATTCATTTCTGCTATACAGGATCTCGCTCCATTAGAAGGAAAGAAGCACATTGAAATGAAAATGTCCTTGAATACCTTGTGTACTGAAAATTACAAGGCCCGTGGGTTCCAGAGTTTGCCTGTTGATCACTCCCTATCTGTGATAGTTCCAAGTTATAACCAAACACAGCATCTTGCAACTATTGGTTCTTGTCAAGACACATTTGAAATCACACTTAAGTCAACTCTCCCCAATTCAATGCGACAGCCCTGTATGGTATTTCAGGCTTCTCAGGCACGGTTGCCCGATTCCCCGGCAGTCATGGGTATATTTTCAAGTCAACAAATTTAATTAAGTACACATGGCTAGATGTACACAGCGATTTTATAGTTTTTTTTCTAGTAGCGATATAGTTTATATATAAGGTTAGTCTAATGATGACCTGCTCCAGGAACAGGTGCGCCTACCACATTGCCATCCTTAAGTCCAGCAGATGGAGTCCATCCACCGAACGAGACAGAATTGACCTCCTCTTCGAACTTCTTGATGCGGGCTTCCATCTCGGGACGGAAGTGCCTAATGAGACCCTGAATAGGCCATGCTGCAGCGTCACCAAGAGCACAGATTGTGTGGCCCTCGACCTCCTTTGTGAGTTCGTAAAGCATGTCGATTTCCCGCTCTCGTGCTTGGCCTGTCTTGAAACGGTCCATTGCTTTGGCGAGCCAGGTAGTTCCTTCTCGGCATGGTGTGCATTGACCACAAGACTCGTGTTTGTAGAATTGTGAGAATCGCTGGATGGCTCTGACAATGTCTGTCGACTTGTCCATTACGATTACTGCAGCGGTACCCAGACCGGACTGCACGTCCTTGAGCGCATCAAAGTCCATAAGAACATCGGCGCATACATTCTTTGGTAACACTGGCACAGAGCATCCACCAGGAATGACTCCCAGCAAGTTATCCCATCCTCCCTTAACACCACCGCAGTGCTTTTCCAGTAGCTCACGCAGGGGAATAGACATTTCTTCCTCAACAGTACAAGGCTCATTTACATGGCCCGAGATGCAAAACAATTTAGTACCCTGGTTACGTTCTCGTCCAAATGATGCAAACCAATCACCGCCGCGTCGGCAAATAGTAGGCGATACAGCCACAGTCTCGACATTGGTAACAGTAGTGGGGCGACCAAACAGACCCACTCCAGCAGGGAATGGGGGCTTTAGTCTGGGCTTACCAGCCTTACCTTCCAAAGACTCAATAAGAGAGGTTTCTTCCCCACATACATAAGCGCCCATTCCACGATGGATATAGACGTCGAAATCGTAGCCACTACCACAGGCGTTCTTTCCAATTAATCCAGCAGCATAGGCTTCATTAATTGCACCCTGCAATATAGCTGCTTCGTTGTAAAATTCGCCTCGAATGTAGATATATGCCGCGGTTGCGTTCATGGCCCGGCCTGCTATGAGACAACCCTCCACCAGCTTATGAGGGTCCTTTCGCATGATTTCTCTGTCCTTGCACGTCCCAGGCTCTCCCTCGTCGGCATTGACCACGAGATATCTCGGACCAACATTTTTTTCCCATCCAGGAGGGTTCATAAATGACCATTTGAGACCCGAGGGGAACCCTGCACCACCGCGTCCTCTCAACCCTGACTTTTTGATTTCATTGATAATCCAATCGTGGCCCTTGAGCACTATTTCTTTGGTTTTATGCCAGTCGCCCATTTTCTGTGCTGACTTAAGGTCGTGGCCATATGTTCCATATACATTTTGGAAAATTCGATCCTGGTCCTTCAACCCTCCGTACACTCTATTCAGACGAACGCCTCCACTGGTGCTGAAGAGTCTTATCGAAGAGCTCGCCACTCTCCGGTGAGACGACGCACCAATCATTGCGTATGTGTACGTATATAGTTGATGTTTCGCTTAGGTCAGGAAAGCCCTTTTTCTAGCGAATTAAGAGTTTTGTGTGGTGGACTTGGGAAGAGAGCGTAAAGAGTAAAACCCCACGTTTGATTGGTCAAACCTTTTCTATACTGGGAGGGCGCTAAGGGCAAAATAATGCACATATGAATAAAGGAAATGAAATGTTTTGATATGGAAACGGTTAAAAACAATATAAAACTTAATATGAGAATCGAAAATTTGATTTAATAATGAGGGTAATAGTCCTTTTTACATAAAGGATGCTCCGAGGGCAGCAGCAACCACAAAAGAAAGAACGGCGGTGGCCTTGAATCCACTATTGGACTGTTCGACACCGGTGCTTTCAACGGGAGCGACCTGGGGTGGAGGTGCAGCCGCGGTGGTCTCTTGAGCTGGTGGCGCTGGAGCAGGAGCAGCGGTGGTTGGGCCGGCGATGCATTCCTTGCAGGGAACAGTTACCACGCTAGTGACGAGAATAGTACTAGTCTCGCCATTAGGCAGAGTGGTAGGGCACTCTGAGGTGACGGTCTTGGTCGTGTAGATGGTGGTTGACTCGCCTGGTGCGACAGCAGCTGCGGTGGTCTTAGCCGCTGTGCACTTGGGGCAAGGAACTGTAATGACAGTTGTAGCCAGAACTGTCGTCACCTCGCCATTAGGAAGAGTGGTGGGGCAAGGGGAAGTGACAGTTTCAGTGGTGTAGATGGTGCTAGTGGATTCGCCGGCAGCCGTGGTGGTTGAGTTGGCAAAAGCACTTGTAGAAGATCCAGCAGGGGGTGCTGGCGCAGAGGATGCTGGAGGAGGAGCAGGTGCTGAACATCCACTAGCGACTGGCTCGGAGGGACACTCGGGAGCGGCTGGGGCATCAGCAGAAGTAGCACCGTAGGCAGAAATGGCACTCGTGAAGCCAGAATTGATCGAGGCAAAGCCCTGTGCAATCTGGCTAACGATCGGGCATCCAATAGCTTTGTAAACTGCAGACTCTAAGGAGTTGGTCAGCCCTTGCATAGAAGTCAAGTCGGAGGTGACAATTGACCCAGTTCCAACATCAGTAAGATCCTTCTGTTTCTTGACCAAATCGCTCAGAAGCTGGACAATATCGGGAGCAAGGCCGTTAAGTGCCTCTGCGACCGCAACTGCGTCACATCCCTCGAGGGTCTGGCCACTCAGATCGCTAGTCAACTGCTTTACAGCGGCTTCAAGCTTACTCTCATTCTCTTGGATGGCCAATGCAGCGTTAATTCCTTGAGATTCGTCGAAACCAGAAACAGCGCTGTCAGTGTCATCAACGGTGGTTTTGAGAGCAGCGATATCGCTGACAATCGTAGCAGCCTGGCCGGAGGGAGATCCACAGTCGGTAGGGATTGGGTTTGATGGTGCTGCGCAAGAGGTGGTTGGTGCAGCGGATGTTGCCGGAGCAGTGGTCGTGGCAGGCGCGCTGGAGGCTGGGGCGCTGGAAGCTGGAGCACTTGAAGCTGGCGCGCTGGAAGCTGGCGCGCTGGAAGGAGGGGCGCTAGTTGGAGGTGGTGTGCTGGAAGGTGCGCTAGATGAAGGTGGTGGTGTGCTGGAAGGTGCACTGGAAGGTGCGCTAGATGAAGGTGGTGGTGTGCTTGAAGGTGCACTTGAGGCTGAACTGGAAGGAGGTGTACTCGAAGGAGTGCTTGATGGAGGCGTGCTTGATGGAGTGCTGGAAGTTGGAGGCGCGCTTGTGCTGCAAGCAGGAGCATTTGGTCCCGCGACACCAGTAGTTCCATAAACTGTCAAGGCGTTGTTGAAAGCAGAGTTGACAGCGTCGAAGCCCTCAGCAAGAGCGAGGACATCAGGACATGGCACAAGAGCATAGAGATCAGTCTCAAGCGTATTTGTCAATCCCTGGAGTGTCTGCAGATCAGCAACGACGATCGTATCGAGAGAGAAGGAGTCGAAAGTGGGCTTCGATGATACAAGGTTATTGATAAGTCCAACAATGTCTGGGTTAACATTTGCCAGTCCATTGCCAATTGCCTGCGAGTCACAGTCGGAAAGAGGGCCGGTAAGACCTTCTAAAGCAGTGTTGATGTTCCCCACGTCGGACTCGATATTAGGCTCGTCCTCGGCGATAGCAATGGAAGACAAGATGTTGTTCGGGTCAAGGTTATTGACAGCAGTATTGGTAGTATCGACATCAGTCTTGAGCTGAGCAAGGTCTGCGACAATACCTGCGATGGCTCCGGCCGGTGCCGGGCAAGTCTGTGCGAGCGCTGTACCACTGAGGGCAACAGCACCTAGCAAAACAGCAGTAGCAGATTGCTTCATAACGAATGACTTATTATTAGGAGAAGATTTGGGGCTCGCGACAAGAGGAGACGCAACCAGGAGACGCAGTACTCTATATATAGTCGCAGGGTTCCCAGCTTATTTCTATCAGGGGATCTGATGGTCATAGCACCCCGCTTTCACCAGATCTCTGCTGCTGCTGCTGCTGCTCCTAATGTGTACCAAATCTAGTTTAAGGTTGAGACAGATCTCCTTGGGTCCAATTAGTAGATCATCGACAAGTTCCTGTTCCGGCTATTCTCTGCACTGATCCGTGCATATACAATGCGGAGGGGGAATACGGGTTACAAAACGGGGGGGTTCTACTTGTCCTCGGCGAAAAAAAGGGTCAAAAAGCGGAGTAATGAGTAGTGGTGCGCGCGCGGGCCCCTGGATATTTACCCCATAGTTCTTATTTTGGCGGTATGCTTTAAATACGATGACATAAGCCATATTGGAAATAATCTAATATTATTTTTCATTAAAGTCCGAGATGCGACCTGCGGGCACGTCCTCGAGCAAAAGGGATCTCATGAGAAGGTGGAGGGGGCATAGCGCCGCCGGAGTAGAAGGAAGCGTGGTCGCTGGGCGATTCCGGTGCCTTCAAGGCTTCGACTGACCAGAGCAGCACGCGAGCGTCATGGAGAAACGTCGTGGCCAGCTCGACCGACTGCTGGTATACGTCCGATGTCGTAGTGTTGCCGCTGGCGGTGGTGTAGGTTACGATTCCTTGGCGGTAGTCAATACGCACGGCATGGAGGCCCATTCGCAGGATGATGTCCTGCAGCTCCAAACAGAATTTAGCCTCGTCAGCAACGCCGAACTCCTGCGCCATCTGGGTAATTGACACCCTATTAAATACTGACAGAAACTGCGTGACTGCACTTTCGCGAATCAGGTTGTAGATATCGTCGACACGACTCCCGAGAAGCACATCGAGCCGGAAATCATTCTCATGCTCCTGCCATAGCTTGAAAAAGTCTCGATATTTGAGATTGGCGAAATTCAGAACGAGATCTTTCACGTACACTGCGTCCTCCGTGAGAACAGCGAACAGCGAGTCCTTATCCGCCAGGAATCTGAGGTCGCGCCGGTTCAGCGCCGCAAGCGCGCACAATGCAGAGTAAATCGCTACCGTTGATCGTGGCAGATAGAGCCCACTCTGGAGAAACCGTTCGGGCGCTTCGGCGGGCGCCATTTTGAGGAAGGCTATTATCGCGTCTTCGTAGTTGCCGACGTACATGTTGGCAATCCCCAGAAACTCGCCAAACCGGCAGGTTATGGCCATATCCTTAGCGTTCTGGCTGCTGTCAAATTCTTTGAAAAACGACGCCGGTCTCTGCTGCATTTTTCCCATTACCTTGCCTGTTATTGCCATTAAATAAGAGTAATTCCCCCCCAGAAATGCGCATTCAGCTGCTGCTAGATCCCATCGGCTGATCCCGTCGTAGCCGCCAAAGCTGGTCTGTGTCTCTCGATGCTTGATGGCGCTGTATTGGCGCTGCGCACCAACCATGTCGCCCTCAGACAAACACAGTTTGGCAGTGTTTTCCATGTTGGCGAGCACCTCTGCCAGGCTGCCGCTTCCATCCGTAGGGCTGTGGAGCTCTTTCAGTTGTGTTTCCAGCCGTACTCTCTCGGCCTTGACTTTTGCCTTTGTTTCTTGATCCCATTCTTGGCTTCGAGGTGCTAATAGCGGGTGCTGCGGCTGGATTGATGCTAGTCGTTTCTTCAGCTCTTCATAAAGCTCTACGTTATGGGTGTCTGACTTTGTGAATTCGATTGCAAACGCCAATGCCTTAACTTCCAGAAGTGGGCAATGCTCTGCAATGTATGATAATCTTTGGATTCTATGCAGTCCTTTACTGATGTTAGTAATTGTCGTCAGTTCTTTTTGATTGCGTTCTGCGTCATACCGAAGTACTGCTTGTTTAACGACGCGAGATCATAGCTCGGGGGGCCTAATTTACACACGAAATGATTAGAATTCTCACTAAAAGTACTAATATTACTCCTTTGAATCATTCCATACCAAATACGGGCATCTGGTCATGCTCAGCGCTATCACCGACTTTTGGCTCGCTGGCATCCATGTCTCTCTGAAGTTGGTTGTGGTGGTGGTGATGTTCCGCATCTAAGGGCTACACCTCCCGCTGAATCTTTTTCATGCAGATTTAGATACTCTCAAATGAGAAGGGTGCTTTATCGACCCATCGCAACTGCTAATGCCATAAAGGCAGTTAGGACAGCTGCTCTTGCACCTGGGTTTATCAGGAAGAGGCGAGAGAAAGTGTGGGATCAAACTGATGAGGTCGGCTCAATAGCCACTAATGCCCATCAGCCAGATTTCTTTGAAGATGATGTACCGGACACAGCGACTGGTTTCAGCAAAAGGATCAGGAGCCCGTCAAGGCGTCCTGTAATATATCCAAATACGCCGAATGAGAGATATATCCCTGAGACTTACCGAAGGGCTCTAGACGAGTATTTTGTTAGCTTGAAAATGAACGATTTTTTCACTGCTACGCCAAAGTTTAGATTACACCACCCAGCAGTGCTAGTGTATCTAGGAACAGATGCCGATTCAATCAAGGACCCGTTTATAGTGGCGCGGGATGTCAAAAGATTTTTGGGCAGAGACAAAATTCGACAGGCAATAGGGCTAGTGAGAGTTGCTGGAGGGTCGATTGGTAGTGCAGGCATGAATATGACACTTTTATATCTCAATGAGCAGGGGAAATTCAGACAGGCAGTGAAGCTGCATAATTCATACAAGAGGTGGGGGGTGAAGGATAATAAGCATACCTACGGGTGTCTTCTTAAGATCGCGAAAGTTGGCGCTAAGGATGAGGTCAAGACAGGACTTATTACCGAAACGTTTGCCCGAGCGTATAGTGATCTACGAGCGGACGATTTCGAGGCAAAGTTCGCCGTCGTAAACTCAACACTAGACACGTTTGCCGTGACTGCTCCAAACGAACAGTTTACCGGCTTTTTCGATGCGGCGCCAGTAAAAAATCATTTGAGTTATACAATAATGATTCAGGAAATGGGGAACAGAGAGAAGACTCCTGGAAATATTGCATTGGTGGACAAATGGTGGCGAGAAGTTAATACGTCTAATATTACTGTGGACCCGCGCCTTGTATCCTCGTATGCACGGTATTGTATTCTAACTGAAGATCCTGAAAGGATAAAGGGCGCTGCAGTTCTGATGGAACAGTACTTTGATACTGAAGATATCCTTAACCGAACACCACCTGAAAAAAGAATCCGCAGGTTTGGCTTCCGGTCCGCGTCGTTTGACATGCTGTTGAGAGTTCTATTAGCCAATAAGGACTATGAGGCGGTAAAAAATGCATATGAGTATTTTGAGACAAACCCGCCGGAGGATTCAAAGTGGTCTTTAGACAGGTTCCACAGCCGATCATACCATAAGGCTATTGGTGAATCAGGAGATACTGGCAGAGTAAGGCTACTATTGCATCGATATAAGAAATTGATTGAGATATACTCTGACAGAGTCTCTGATCCGAAGTTTCGAAAATTGGGTCCATCTGGGCTTCAGAAGCACAATCCAGCGGAATTTGAGAGTATTTTTGGCCGGAGAATCCTTGCCCCTACGCAAGAGCTATTGGGGTACTTGATCCAAGCATATCAGACGTGTGATCCAAAATACACTAACCCAGAAGGAGTGGAGAACGTCGTCGAAGTGTGTGACGGACTATGGCATAGCAAGGTGTATTATCCGGAATTTGCGGTCAGGTACGTTGAGTATTACTACTACGTGTTTACCGGTCAGAAGGTCAAGCAGGTCCACCCTCGGGAGGGGTTACGTGCCATACATAAAATGAACTTCGCGCTGCTTAGGATTTTGAAATTCCGACAAGCCAGGAACGAGGACTTGAGAAAACAGGTCCAGCAAGGGCTCAGAGTGTATGCAAAGCTAATGGCAGTCATTGGCAACCATCCAGACTGGAAGTCGCATTCTTTTGAGTCATTGAAGGTTGCCGGTGATGTAATGGCCAAATGTGCACCAATGCTTAACTCGAATCGGATCACTGATGAGGGCTTTGAGTATTTGAGTAACGTTGTTGTAAAGGTAGTTCGAGACAACCGTGAACTGACTGGCGCGGAAAAGGAGCATCTAAGATCAGCCACAGGTCTAGTAATAGAGTAATTAATTGTACATCATATGGGGGTTTTTAAAAAAAAATAGTGTATATATATTAAGAAAAATATTAACAGTTAGAAATAATAAATTAAATAAATCATTAAGGAAGAATTAGAAAGTTAAAAAATCGTCTTTTTTTTGGCTCAAAAAAAATCAAAGGAAAAAAAGATAAAACATAAAAGGCTTTAAAAATATTAAAACAAGAAGAGAAGAAATGTTTGAATGGTATAATATCCATTTGCTTTTACATTAGCAAAGCAATGAGACCCATTGCCAAAGCAAGGGAAGCGCCGAATCCGGCCTTGAAGGCAGAACTGGACTGCTCGACACCAGTGCCCTCCGCGGTAGAAGTGACCTCAGGAGCAACGGGCGGTTGAGTGGCGGGAGGTGCAGGAGCAGCAGTAGTGACCGCCTCGTGGACACTGGTGATGGTGGTGGTGATGGTAGACAACGTGAAGATGGTAGTAGACTCACCAGCAGAGTTGGTGGTGGGGCATGGGACAGTGATAGTCTCAGTTACAACACCAGTCTTTGTGATCTTAGTTGCAGTACAGATAGGGCAAGGAACAGTCTCTGTGATAGTCGACAAGAAAGTTGAAGTCACACCATTAGTGACGGTTGTGCATGGAACCGTGACAACAGTAGTGGTGTAGATAGTGGTGCTGGCAGTGGTGTTGACAGTGACAGTGAAAGGAGGAGCAGAAGAGGTCACAACTGCAGCACAAGGGTTTGCAGGAGGAGTGCCAGGGGCAGCGCCGAACGCGGTTAGAGCGGCTGCAAGGGCAGCGTTGACAGCATCGAAGCTAAGTCCGTCGAGGTCATCACAAGAAATCTTTGCAAAGACAGCCGACTGCAATGAGAAGAGAGAAGTCTGCAGGTCATCCAAAGCACCACCGATACCAGTAGCTCTCTTTCGGGCGGCGCCGGAAAGCAAACCAGCGTCACCGGCAAGGGTGTTGAGGTAGGAAGCAAGCTGGGCAATGGGTCCGACAAGAGCAGTGGCCAAAGAGCCACCGTTACAAGAGTCCAGAGGAGCACTGTTGATGAGTCCAGAGGCCAAAGCAGCAATGTCGGAGGCAATCTTCTCGATGTCGGCCTCGATAGCGGGTGCGCTACCGGGACCAGTGGCAGCAGACAAGTCATTAGCTGCAGCATCGATGTCGGCAGACAATTGCTGAGCAGCTGAAATCAGACTAGCAGCAACAGTTGGGACACAGGATGAAGAGGCAGCAGCACTTGAAGCCGAAGTGGCCGAAGTGGCATTACTGAAGGCAGATGATGCAGGGGCAGAAGAAACTGGTGCAGAGGAAGCAGGTGCAGAAGACGCAGGTGCAGAAGAGTTGCCTGCAGCACTGCTACCACCAGCAGAAGAGACTGGTGGTGGAGGAGAAGAGGCGCTAGTGACTGGAGCACTGGTGGCGGGGACAGACGAAGAGGAGTTTGAAGATGATGATGAGGTGGCAGCAGCAGAAGAGCTTGCATTTGAAAAGGAGCTTTCAGCACGGCCAAAGATATTGGCAAACAGTCTGTTTCTGCTGCAAGGAGGGGCAGCGGGGGCAGGAACATTAATTCCGCCAAAGCTGGCGACAGATCTGGCGACAGCAGAATTAATAGGCTGGAAGGAAGCCTCAACATCGAAGGCCAGCTCACAAGGAACAGTCTCGTAAAGGACCTGCTGGACCTCATTAAGGGTGGATTGGATATTAGCGACATCATTCAACACAATTGAGCTGGTTCCAAGAGTAGCAACGTCTCCACGCTTAGTGCTAAGTTCATTGAACAGACTAACCACGGCAGGGCCAGCCTTGTCAAGAGCAGTGTAGATAGCTCTGGTATCACAGTAGGAAATGGATCCGGACACATCACGGGCAGCTCTCAAGACAGTAAACAAGTCAGCGGAAACAGCGCCCTCACCAGCCTGGATTTCCAAAACACCCTCAGCACCATCGGCCGAAGAAAAGCCCTCAACCAGGCGACCAGCCTTCAGGGCGTCCCCAGAAAGAGCTCCAACAGCACTGACAATCTCAGCCACAGCACCCACGGGAGCAGCGCAGTCAATTGAGCCAGCATTGGCACCAGTCAATGCACTGGCAAGCAGAGGCAAGACGTAGAACAAGTTTCTCACCATTGTTGTTTTTTTTTGTTCTTATCTTAGTAATATAACGAGAGAGTTTGATGTTTCTTTCCTTGACTTTTCGTATAGTTATTGTTAGTCCTTTTTAACCAGAAAGAGAAACCAAATATATATATATATGTAGTACACGATTGAAAACCAGTTAACGAATGATAATCCTTTCAGTATCCGATAATATTGAACGCAGTCGCTTGATTTGCTTCCAAATTGACAGCTCGAAATACGCCAGCAGATTTTTTTCCGTAAACCCTTCTTCTACAAACTCCGCCGAGCAAGCGAGCGAAGGTCCGTATTTATAGATAAAAACAAGGGAATCCGAAATGAACTTGGGGTCAGTCCATTGTTGGATAGATACGACGGAGCAGCTAGTCAATATTGGAGATCCAAAGGCTGTAGAAAAAGCAACCTTATACGCCATTTGGAAGTGACATACGTTCCACACAGCTCAGCTTGCATCATCATCTAAACGCAGTAGTGACGGCGAAAAAGTAACAGGGCCCACTGTCGTGAGCACGACTTTTCATTGGGCCATCTCTGTCATGGGCCCAGATGTCATAGATGGGTGAGTGGGTTGCCATGTCGATCAGTTACCAGAAGGCAAGGCAAGGCAAGGCAAGGCAGCAGCAGCAGCAGCAGGCCGCGCACTGTCTCTTCTCCAAAACAGCGCCCTCCGTCCCCCAAGTCCATTTTCGGAGCGATGCCCAGTCCGCTTCAAGACACTCGAGGCCTACCAAATGCGGTAACAACGTTCAAACGCTGCTGAAACCCACTGTTGCTACTGGGAAGTACATGGGCTTGTTTTGTCAATGTTTGCATGCCAGCCTGTTGCAAGTCTGTTGCCGAGATTCTTCTGACAGAAGCAACAGAATAAGCAAAAATGTGTCAAAAAGCACTTTATATGCACCGTGCGAAGGAGGTCCCAGCGCTAATGCAGGGAGGTTAGGTCTCTGTCACCACCACCGCAGAGGATCCCGTTAATTATAGTGCATACATCAAACCACTTGTCCCCGCGCTGCAGTTAGAATTAAATTACATATCCACCGTGGCTGTGCAATATAATGCTAGCACTGGGCATGGAGTCGTCGTGGTGCTGCTGACAGCAACAGCAGCAGGACAACAAGTGGCCCCTCGCAGTTGGGTGATGTCCTGTCGCACCCATTGCTCTGGCGCCCAATGCGCATATTCCACTCCATTCCGCGCTCTGTTTGGTCCAGAAGGTATCCGTGGCCAGACAAAGAAAAAAAAATGGAACAGTCGCGAAGTGACGCCAATCTAACTCAGAATGGCAATGAGCTGTTGTAGGATACTTACTTTTCTTTTGGCATCGTTGTTTCCCCCAATGTCGTCGCGGTGTTGAGTTGCCTTAGCTGTAGGACTGGGGCGGGAGACCTCAGCACTCGCTAGTAGGCACTTTCGCCGTCGTCAACAACAACAACAACAACAACAAAAGGATTTTGTTCTGGTTGAGGCCGGGGCCGCTGTTTGTGATGAGCTCCCAACCGTGACTAGTAGAGGTGTGGTGGTAGTGCTGGCGCTTGTTCTGCGGGCCAGGCCTCCTCCTATCACATCTTCCCTTTTGACATCTTTGACTACTACGGGAAGCAGACGCATCGCCATGTCTCTACCACATGGTTTTTGACGTTTCCGTCCAGCAACGGTCCTGTCACCACCACCACCATCAGAGAACGCGGCTACTCGCCCAGTGTGTCGCACACGGGTAACTGCTTTGTGCCACGGTCGTATTATCTCATAGTGCAGAAAGGGAGTTGGGCTGATCATCATTGCGCCAGATCGGGATAGTCTGAGATGCGCGCGTCGCTCTCTTGTTAGCCTCGACCCAGAGCTGCAGCGCCGCAACAACACTAGCGCGTGGACGCTGGCCTTTGTTTCTGGTCGTCGTCGTCGTCGTCGTCGGCAGAGGCGTGACAGGACCGGTTTTCTGTCTTGGTTGTGCAAGACTGCGTGGATAATATAACGAGTGTTGTTGTTGCCAGGTTAATGTTGTAGGTGTATGTCTGTGTTGAGCCCTGCTTTCATCTAGAGCCAACCAGTGAACATCCACAACAACAAGCACGGTGCGCACCTTAACATGTTAGATGACCAGCAGCTCTGAGTACCAGCTTGTTTGAGAATCTAAACGAAAAAGTCCAAGATGGATAATCTGGGGAAGCCATTAGCCATTTATATTAAATGCACGTCCACCACCACCACCACCACCACGACGACGAAGTACGATTTAGCTACTCGATCTATGCAAATTACTACCACCACCACTACCGCCGACAGAACATTACGATTACGAAAGAAAGCTCTTTTGAGGCCGGGAGCCTTTGCTCTTAGTGTGGGGAGTGGCGCGGGTATTTGTGGTACTGGCTAATTGGTAGGGGCCTCCTCGGTGTTGGTTGTTGGCTGGGAGGGGGGTGGAGGGCTTCCTGTTTCGGTGGTGAGGGTGTGCGGGCGCCTCGCAGCGAGAAGCTTTCTCAATGTTTGGGGCCTCTGCCATGCTGAGTTGTACGGCGCGCGCGTTTGCAGCGAGGAGGGGCCTAAAGCGAGTTAAGCGCGAGGAGGCCGGGCTGCTGCATCCGATGGCATGCCTTCGGGCAGGCCTTTGGGCAGGCCTTTGGGCAGGCCCTTGTTGCTCTCCCAGCACGCACCACATTTTCCCGCTGAAGCGAGGTGCAGGAGGGCCTGATTTAGGCGCCCGCGCCCGAGTGTCGCGCGGTAAAACCCGCCTCTCGCAAATACGCAAAGGCCGGAAATCGGATCTGGTCCAACGAGAAACGGCCTTGAATCACACGATAATAACGCAGCAGGAGTCGCACGGTGGTGGTGGGCTTGTTTTATTTTTATTTTTGGGGTTTCCTTGTGGTGATGATGTGTCAGATCACGCTATGGGAGCCTAACGTCTTTCGGGTGTTCCATCCACACACTCGTGTGCCAGCGGGTGCCAGCGAAGCACGAGGGGCTGACCCAGCTTCCTTCCCCCTGTTGTTTTAGGCGGCGGTTGGTGTGCTGTTGCTGTTGTTGTTGCGATTGGTCGGCTCGTATCGCACAGATCTGTGATCTACCTCGGCATGATGCTTGCTCTACTGATAGAAAATAAAGTTTTTTTGTTTTTCGATGGCTATCGATTGAGAGATAACATGTTTTACATTTTGGATAGCCCGGTGCCGTACTGCATCCATGGCTCTGTGATCGGCAGGATAAATCATGGAAACGCTTGTCTTGGCTCCTGGGATTTGCTGCAAGTCGTCAGACTCGCGCTGATAGAGAATATGCCCGGATAAAACCCAGCAGGAGCCGAGCTTGTTCTCCAGATGCTCTCGGGCTACTGGGACTCGCTGCATGATCTAAGGCTCCAGTGTATGTGGGATAGAAGAAGGGTAGGGCGAGCCGGCGAGGATGTGTGCTATTAAGGAGGAGGCGCGGATTCTAAGAATGGTGGAAAGTATACTGGAGCGGCGGACTACTGGCACTCGGTCTGGGTGGCTCGGTTTCCAAGGCATTTTATTGGGGAGGGGGGAGTCGATGGTGGTGGGAGAGAGGTGATGAGCATTATTCTATCAGCGAGATCCATTAGGGCAAAACAGCAGCAGCAGCCAGCAGCCAGCAGCAGCACCACCCCGCCCGAGATAACAGCAGCAGCAGCAGAACGGCACCACCCAGCGTGGGATAACTGTTCCAGTAAGGATTTGCAATGTAGAGCCAGGGGAGTTTGAAAATTCCTGCTTGGATAGGAAATGATTTGTCTCTGCGTATTGCGTGCGGCTCAGGCTCCTCCTATCATGAGATATCATGCTCAGTTCTTATTTTTACTGGTTCAGAAGAGCTTATCTCTCAGAAGGGAATATATAAACCGAAGGCCAAATCCCGGATTAAATTTTTCGGGCCCAGCGAAGATTTTTTTTTGTGCTTTTAATCTTAATCTTAAAAAAGAGGAAACGGGAGAAGGAGAAGGCAGCTGTCGATATTGTAGTAGATAATCCAAGAAAAAAACAAAAAGGCGCTCCAGAAGAGTATTAAGGAAACAATGGAGGACGTTGAAAAAAACACCAGTCCTCCCACGAGCGAGTTCAAGGCCCATTCGCCTGTAACTGAAACCCAGGAAGCTACTTTTGAAACCAAGAAGGGATCGGTATGGCGTCGGTTTGTGGACGGCTTCAAGCCCATGGACATGAGTGAATTTGACCATACCGGTCTCACTGACGACCAGATCGCCGCTCTCGCTACATCCAAATCCCCTCTCAAGAGAAAACTGAAGGGCCGACATATGCAAATGATTGCTATCGGAGGTTCGATCGGTACTGGTTTGTTTGTTGGATCGGGTGGTTCATTTGCTACTGGTGGTCCCGCCGCAGTATTAATTGGTTTTATGTTGGTTGGTATCATGCTGTTCTGCACTGTTCATGCTTTGGGCGAGCTTGCAGTTAGATTTCCTATTGCTGGTGCATTTTCTCCTTACTCGACTAGATTTATAGATCCATCATGGGGGTTTGCCATGGGCTGGAATTATGCTCTCCAGTGGCTAGTGGTGTTCCCGCTTGAGTTGGTTGCTGCATCCCTGACTATCCAGTACTGGCGTCATGGAGACGGCGGTGGTGCTGCTTCTGTTAATCCTGATGCTTGGGTGTCTATCTTTTACGTCCTGGTGGTGGTGATTAACATTTTCGGTGTTCGAGGATATGGTGAAGCCGAGTTTGTGTTTTCATTTATTAAAGTTGTTGCCGTTGTGGGCTTCATCATTTTGGGTATCGTTCTTGCTGCCGGTGGTGGCCCTGATCATCAGTATATTGGTGGCAGATACTGGCATGATCCTGGTGCATTTGCTGCAGGTTTCAAGGGTGTGGTGTCTGTATTTGTGAATGCTGCTTTTGCCTTCTCTGGTACTGAGCTGGTTGGTTTGGCTGCTGCTGAGGCCCATAACCCCCACAAGACCTTGCCCACTGCCACTAAGCAGGTGTTTTGGCGTATTGCTTTGTTTTATATTATTGCACTGACTATTGTTGGTCTGCTTGTTCCTTACACTGATCCCAGACTAGGAACCTCCAGTATTGATGCCACTGCTTCTCCATTTGTTATTGCCATCACCAACGCCGGCATTAGTGGTCTCCCAAGTGTCATGAATGTTGTTATTTTGATTTCCGTTTTGTCTGTTGGTAACTCGGCTGTGTTTGGGTGTTCGCGTACTCTGGCTGCTTTGGCTGCCCAGAAGCAGGCTCCTAAGATTCTTGGTTACATTGATCGGGAGGGTCGTCCCATCGTTGCTGTTGGTGTTACTCTTGTTTTCGGTTTGCTTTGTTTCCTTGCTGGTTCTAGCAAGGAGGGGGATGTTTTCAACTGGCTGCTTGCCTTCTCTGGGTTGTCGAGTTTGTTCACCTGGGGCTCCATCTGTGCTTGTCACATTCGATTCAGACGTGCTTTCAAGGTCCAGGGTCACAGTATTAATGAGCTGAGTTTTACCTCTGCTGTCGGTGTGTGGGGCTCATGGTTCGGTATGTGTCTCAACATCCTGATTCTTTGCTTCCAGTTCTGGGTCGCTTTGTACCCCGTTGGCGCCTCTGTTCCAAATGCCAGTGATTTCTTCCAGCTTTACCTGTCTGTACCTCTTGTTTTAGCTATGTACTTGGCCCACAAGATTTGGTTCCGTGATCCTATCCGAAGAGCCCACAGTATGGATATCACTACCGGTGTTCGTGAGCTTGATAACGACCTTCTCATGCAAGAAGTTGAGGAGTACAAGGCTTATATTAGATCCAAGCCTTGGTATTACAGATTCTACAAGTTCTGGTGTTAAGGAAATCGCTTTTAAGGGGCAACAGAGAAGAAAAGAAAAAAGCTTTATTTTCTATCTGCAACTCGCATGCTATTAACCAAAAAAAAACCGCTCTTGTTGTATAACAAACCCCCTGTTCGTCAATATCTTTTTATTGCTTTTACCTGTTGTGTACATTTACCTATAAAATGAAATAACCAAGTTAATATATCTTAATTTCTTAGTCTTTTTGACTCGTATAGCCGTGCATGCGTCCCCCCCCCCGGAGTTCTCGTGATATAACGAAATGTGAAGCAAAACAAAAACAAATTGCATTTAGTTGCATTCAACAGAAGTCTTCGATTGTTCCTCGATCCTCTACTTCTGCGGGCATGTCCCCCTCCCCTTAACAGCCCCTAAAGACCAATCATAAATTATTTATATCCTATTAAAATATGCTTCATCGCCTAGTTAAACAAATACTGCAAACCCCACGGCTACAACTACAGGCACAACTGCGGCCATCACCTGGACTGCAGGGCGGCCAGCAGCACCGGAACTTGACGAAGAAGTCGACGCTGCGGCGGACGTCGATCCTGCTGCAGAAGAACCTGAGGCTGCAGCAGAACTTGCTTTTGTGGTAGGCGCGGCTGAGGAGGAGGAGCCTCCTGCGCTCTTGGAGCCAGTGCTAGCTGCCTCGCTACTACCACTGGCCGCAGAGCCAGAGGTCTCTGCAGCTCCAGTGGGCGACGCTGACGCAGCCTCGGTGGCTGAGCCGCCAGCAGCAGCTCCGCTGGCTCGCGAGACCAAGACGGTCAGCTTGTCATTGGCCAATCCGCCTTCAATCGCGGTTGCGATGCTATGATACACAGATACAAAGTTCGACAGCTCACTGTACAGAAGAGCTGTGTTGGTAAGGGCGTCGTCGAACGAGGTGGGGATCCCGGTAAGCGTGTTGACGTCAAACGTGCCGGTAGCAGTATAGTGGAACAGAGTGTACCAAGACATCAAGTCCGGCGGTAAGGTTCCGTACTTCGTGAACGCGTTGTCCAAGTCGCTGATGGCCTGGTCGAGCTCTTCGCCCACGCTGGCTGCGGCCGAGTAAATCGGCGGCAGCTCGAACGCAGCTGAAATGTCGCCGAAATCAAAGGACGTAGTATCCTGGGCGTTTGCGAATGCGCCTAGTAGCAGCGACGTCACAAACAGAAGCTTCATGTCGTCAAGTTCAAATGTAGCAGGTATGTATACTCAGTGCAACAGAAGGCGAGACAAACAGAAAAACACAAGGAGGACTACGCCATCCCTTTATATACCCTTTCTATACTGAACATCGACCTAAGCGCGCGTCCTAATTTAGCACGAAGCGAAAGCGATTTGGGTTGGTTGGCCTCCTGGCTTAGCCTTGTGCGCTTGTGCGCATGCAAATCGGCAATCCTTCTGTCGATCACCAAAGTTTAAAATGCCCTCGAGTAGTCAGCTCGGGGGCAGATGCGGTTTTTTGGTGGGCAACTGAAGCAGCAGCAGCCAGCAGCAGCCAGCGGCACCAGAAAAGAAGGCCAATCACGTTGCTTATGCTGTTACACTTGTGGACTAAGTCCTATTTAAAAGAAATTATCTTGTTTATTAGTCTTATGATATGTTTTTGCTTTGGCCCTTTAGACTCCGGCAAAGAATGTTAACAGTAGGGCTGGGATGGCTAAAGCTGCGACCTGGATCCCCGTTGATCTCGCCGCGCTATCTGAGTCGCCAGCTCCAGATTCGGTAGCGCTTCGTGATGCGGCTACGCGCGTGCTTTCCTTGGGCGTGGCGTTGTCCCTGCCCTTGCCAGCCTTATTGGAGGTGGTGGTGGTGGTGGCGGCCTTCTTCTTCGTGCTGGTAGTAGGGGTGGTGGTCCGGGTGGCATATCCTTCCTCAAAACTCGTTACTGTGGTCTTGAGTAAATCAGATCCTCCTCTGCCGGCCCCCTGGCGCCCTCGGCCGTCGCCTCCTCCTCGAACGTCTCCAGATGTCACTACTACCACGTCTGGGCCAACCCCACCCGCTCCGGTATCTTTGGGGTCCCTGCCCTTATCATATGTGATTCCTTGGCGGAGAATTGAAGCAGCATGCACTACGTTAGTTGCCGCCTGTTTCTCGCCGGCAGCCAGAATTGACGTTAATCGCGCCATCTCCTTGGAAGGCACGGATGACCCACTCGCAACTAGCATCCCCGAGACTTTATTGTATGCGGATACAACTGCATTGTGGCCAATCGATAACGCTTGCTCAGCGCGATGAGATGCTTCTGGTTTCAAGTGGCCTCCATGCTTCTTGGCCGCGTCCACTGCTGAAACTGCAGCCTTGTATTGGCTCTCGGCTGCTTCCAGAATGGGGTCTTCTGCGGTAGGAACATCTGCTGGTGCTGGGCCTTGCGGCTGCTTCTGTACAAGGCTTACAATTGCAACTGCAGATGGGTGCGTCCTGCCGAATCCTTGGACGACCGATGTTAGCGCGGCAAAAAATCCCATAAACAGGATATCGAGCTTCATGACGAGTTTCGCTAGATAGGTTCCTTGTAAGAAATCAGTTTATTTATTTATTTATTCGCTTCCCTGATGCTTTATTACTATTATTATTAATATTATATATATGAGAAGGTCATATCCCATTTTGATTATGTCTCTTCAGGTTAGGCAACTATACTCACCTCACACACATACACAAAGTACCATTTAAGATTAAACGATTTGTTTAGATAAAAGCAATTCAAATTGAGAATTTTAAACTAATAATTATAAGAAGACAATTCCTAGAAGAGTAATGCACCTACTGCACCAGCAACCCCGGCAACAAGCGCTGCAGTCATTACCTTGGTGTTTGTTCCTGCATTAGCAGCCGCAACTGATGTCGTTAAATCACTACCAGAGTCTCTACTGCTCTCACTGGTGACTGCTCCTGTATCGCTTCCAGTTATAGTCGAATTTGCTCCTGTTGTAGCAGTGACTTGAGAAGACCCCTCAGCAGTCCCGGATGCAGCTCCAGTAGCAGCTCCAGTACCAGTGCCAGTAGCAGAGGCATCAGTGCCGGTCTCTGCAGCTCCAGTAGCCCCGGACCCGGGAAGAAGACCCCAGACAGAAAGCTTGGAGCTTCCAACCGCCATACCAGTATTTGCAGCGGCTGCGACATCCTTGTCAGTTTTTGACATTTGAGAAATAGTGGGAACAAAAACACTCAACATGGGTCCAAGTCTCTTGGAGACACTGGCAAGTGCAACATCTGTGTTGAGGTCTCCAACATTCTTGTGGAGAAGTGAGGTAAATCTTTTTCCCTCATTGGACTCATCAAATGCTGCCAGTGATGTGACGGCAACAGAAACAAGACTCTTGAATCCTGAAGCATCCACTCCTGCCAGAACGAGATTGGCTGCATCATTCATCAGCTTTCTCATTCCCTGGTTAGCAAAAAATTGATTGACAATGTTGCCGGCTTCGTCTCTAGCCTGATTCTCTGCAACCCCACTCTTTCTAGCATCCACAAGACCCTGTCTAATTGCAGCTGCTGCAGTGTTTACAAGAGCATTCTGGTTTTGACCTCCTTGAGAGTTATTATTGTCACGGTCGTTATTGTCGCTATTATTGTCATCATTCTGTTGACCCTGTTGACCCTCTTGACCACCCTGTTGACCCTCTTGACCCTCCTGACCCTCTTGATCCTGTTGACCACCCTGTTGACCCTCTTGACCCTCTTGACCCTCTTGACCCTCTTGACCCTGTTGACCACCCTGTTGACCCTGTTGACCCTGTTGACCCTCTTGGCCTTGTTGTCCTTCCTGACCACCCTGTTGACCCTGTTGACCCTCTTGACCCTGTTGACCCTGTTGACCACCCTGTTGTTCTTGACGCATAACGAGGGCATGATCCACCTGCTGACCTAGAGCTGGTGAAGAAGCTGCTACAGACAAAAGTCCTGAAGCCACAGCACAAAGTAATATATCTCTCTTGACCATTGTTCAAACGTCTGATATTTGGTTGGTTGTATCTGAAATGCTGTAATTTTGTACAGATGAGCTGCCTATAGCTAATTCTACAAAGATATACATGTCCTTTTATAGACACCAGGAAAATAATTGAAACGTGATCATTTTTGAATCATTTAAAGTTAGTCCTGCAATTCATAAACCTGTGTGGTACGATGAGTGGTTCGGATTCGCCCGAGTTGAAAACGAGTATTTACCTTTCTTCTTATGCTCCACTCCTTTTTTTCGCTTTTGACTCTTTCAGGATAAGGATAAATATCATATAAAAAGCTTATGTGAATCTGAGTGGATCGTTATTGGACAGTAGGGGATCTCAACAAAAACAATAATCTCCTAGTGGCATGATCAGTTCTCCTATCTTTCACTTAATCATAACAGTCAAAAAGGCTACTAGATAAATTTTAAAGATAAAACTATATGCTTGTCATACAGTTAACTATATTTATAAATAAAAATAAAATAAAAAATATAAATGTTAAAAGCGAAAATATGAAGTAGAAAAAAATAGATAGCATAGTTCCAATCCAAGTCAAGTCTGTAACGAGAGTGAGAGTACATCATAACTTTAGATTACACTTATCAATATTACTGCTAATACTAATGCAGCATACGATGGCATTGTATGGCCGGATCCTTTGCTGGCCTGCGTAATGGTCTCTCCATACTCTCCAGACCAACCGCCTCCGAGACCTCCTGCCCCTGCATATGGGGCACCAGGAACTCTTGGTCCTCCTGGTCCTCCTCCTGGTCCTCCTCCTGGTCCTCCTCCTGGTCCTCCTCCTGGTCCTCCTCCTGGTCCTCCTCCTGGTCCTCCTCCTGGTCCTCCTCCTGGTCCTCCTCCTGGTCCTCCTCCTGGTCCTCCTCCTGGTCCTCCTCCTGGTCCTCCTCCTGGTCCTCCATCAGATCCTCCCCCCGGCCCTCCTCCAGGTCCTTGTCCTGTGCCTACGCCTGATCCTCCTGATCCTCCTGATCCATCAATTCCCCCGGGCCACTCTATATCTCCCGGACCGCTTCCATCAGGGCCCTCGCCTGGTCCTCCACTAGATTCGCCAGCCGGCAGCCACTCACCTGGTCCTCCAGTTCCTTGATCTCCTGGTAAAGCGCCGGTAAACTGAGGGAATCCAGGGCCTCCGCCTCCTGATCCACCTTCACCTGCATCACCACTGGCTCCATTACCTCCTGCATTTCCTCCATTTTCCGGTCCTGACCCTGCGCCATTATCGCTTCCTGAGCCAGGACCTCCTTCGTTTCCCGAACCCGGTTGTCCTCCTGCACCTGATGGGCAATATGTAACCGTGGCTGTCGGTCGACAGGGTGGGCATTGTGTGCATGGTGCAGTCACAGTTACTGTAGCTGTCGTCTGAGTCTGAACAGTGACAGTGACAGTGCTGTCTGCGCCTTGCGATGTGAACGTAGTAACCTGTGGTGGGCTTGGTGGGGCAGGAGGCTGTCCCCCTCCAGAATCTCCGCTATCACCGCCGCCAGAATCTCCCTCTGATCCACATTCTTCAGAGTCTCCCCCAGAGTCTCCTCCAGAGCCTGACCCTCCGGTACCTGGTCCTCCGGTACCTGGCCCACCGATACCTGGTCCTCCTGTGCCTGGTCCTCCGCCACCAGAGTCTCCCCCAGAGTCTCCCCCAGAGCCTGACCCTCCGGTACCTGGTCCTCCGGTACCTGGCCCACCGATACCTGGTCCTCCTGTGCCTGGTCCTCCGCGACCAGAGTCTCCCCCAGAGCCTGACCCTCCGGTACCTGGTCCTCCTGTTCCAGGTCCTCCTGTACCTGGTCCTCCTGTGCCTGGTCCTCCGCCACCAGAGTCTCCCCCAGAGTCTCCCCCAGAGCCTGACCCTCCGGTACCTGGTCCTCCTGTTCCAGGTCCTCCTGTACCTGGTCCTCCTGTACCTGGTCCGCCTGAGCCTGATCCTTCACTATCGGCATCTCCTCCTATTCCAGTTCCACCGGTACCTGGTCCTCCTGAGCCTGGTCCGCCAGTACCTGGACCTCCACTACCAGAGTCTCCAGCCCCATCTCCTCCAGTTCCTGATCCGCCTGTGCCTGGTCCTCCGGTACCAGATCCTCCTGTGCCTGCTCCGCCTGTGCCTGGCCCTCCAGAATCTCCCCCGCTAGAGTCTCCTGTATCACCACCACTGGTGTCATCTCCAGAGCCTGATCCGCTTGTTGCGCTAGTATCTGTGTCTCCGCCAGGGCCATTGCCACCAACATCGCCACCTCCGGCACTAGTATCTCCGTTACCGGATCCTCCAGCACCGGAATCACCTTCCCCCGAACCCCATTGAGTGATTTGCGCATCGTCTCCACAACCAGTGGCGTATGCAGTCTCAGTTGGTGCTCCAGGAGTTATAGTCTGTGTCGTCCAATGTGTTCGAGTTGTCGTCTTCACACATCCGGGACCCGCAGTACACTTGTGAGTGCTGGTATACTTGGTAGTGACTGTTACAGTCACTGGAGGAGGCGGCGGTCCTGTCACATCGACGGTTCTCGTTTGAACTTCTGTTGACACTGATTGTGCAGGCTGGATCACGGCTGTTTGCGTTTGAGTCTCAGTAATTGTCGAGATGCAATCCGCCGTATTGGGCTTATCACAAGGATATGGCACGGTCCTTGTAACGAGTGTTGTGGTAGTGGTAGTAGTCGGCTCCAGAGTGTGCTCAATTGTAATTGTAGTTATCTCTGGAGGGGCTGAAATCACCTGTGTGACAGTAGTTGTGCCTGTTACTGTCGAGAAACAGTCCTCCCCAGTGCATCCAACAGTATCAGTCACAGTCACCAGTCGTGTAGTTGTTATTGGCTTTCCGGTGACAGTATATGTAACTGGGATAGTAACTGCTTCACCTGGCACTGTAATTTTATCACCTGGAATTGTGACTGTTACTTCAGCTCCTGAAACTGTTACGGGTACCGTAACAGCCTCGCCGGGTACAGTGATTTCATGACCGGGTACAGTAACCTGGACAGTTTGTACTGGTCCAGGTACTGTAACAGCTGGTCCAATGACTGTGACTGGTGGGGGGAGAGGGATAGAGACTGAGGGTGGAAGGGGAATTGTAACATCTGGAAGAGTAGGAAGGGGTTCTAGAGTCACGTCTGGGAGTGTCACTTGAGGTAGGGTTGGAACTGGAATTGTAACATCTGGCAGCGACAATGTGGGCAGCTCCCCACCACCACCTTCATCGGGTGGATACTCATCCGGAGGATACCCTTCAGGAGGCGGACAATTACTTCCTCCTCCTTCTGAGCATCCTGTAATCAGCGGTAAAAATGTATTTTCGACAACATGATTGAAAAAGTCTGTATCCGGGAAAGCATCTGAAGTAGCCAAGTTGAGCTGAACTTGATTCTGCTGGACGGCCTTGTAGCATGCGATACAGTCTCCTGCATTACCTCCATGCTGCCCAAACCAAGAGCAGGAGCATAAATGCAACCCTGTACACAGATGTGTCTGAGTGATTGCCTGCTGACATGACTGCCAACAATTGTCATCAGGAGATGAGGTGGTAGGACAGACATTGCCTCCTCCACAGCAGCTCAACAAACCGCCACCAATTCCACCTATAATTGAGCCAATATCAAACGTGGCACCAACAGTCTGTATAAGCATCAAGCCTGCAGCGGCATGCCGCGCTGCGGGCTTAATAACGCGCATGTCTTCTCTTGTATCCCGCTGTACTGCTTCTGTACTCTTTTAGTAGAGACACTCGTCACTAGTAACAATACAGGCAAACAGCAATTGATAACCAAATAATCAAACAGTATAATTCTCGATTCATTATATATATATATTCGCTTAATTGTATATTGCGGAGGAGGTTCGTTTGTTCAACCTTAATTTGGCTTCTTCTTTCCTACTTTGAGTGGAAATAAAATTTTAACGAGCAGCACAAGGGCCAACCAGGTTTATTTAGGTTCGTGAAAATATAAAATAAGGATAAATTTTTTCATAACCTAATACGAAAAAGAATTGAAGTAATGTAGCAGTAAAAGTAATCCAGAAAAAAAAGGATTGGAATAAAAAGATTAAAAACTGAATGAACCGAATTGTATAATTATGATATATGGTGATTATCTTTGGAGGCAATTATCGGCTTAGAGGAGCAGAACCGCGAAGCCAAAGGCCATGGCGGCAAAAGCACCGCCAACAACGCTCTTGGATGCACTTCCTTCCTGGACTGCTGGAGAAGAGCACTCGCCGCCTTCTTCACAAGAACCACCAGGAGCAGGTTGCTCAGCAGCAGGGCTAGCTTCAGGGCTGGATGCCTCTCCGCCGGGTGCAGGAGACTCCTTGGGTGCTTCGTTGTTTCCAGGTGCAGCCTCGGTGGGGGCAGCAGGGGCCTCGCCAGCTGGAGCGGCAGGGGACGGTGTCTCAACAGAAGCACAAGGAGAGATGATGGTGACAGTAGACTCGCCTCGAGTTTCAGTCATGGTAGTGGTCGAGGTCTTCAGAACACAGACATCACAAACAGATGCACTGGCCTTGCAGTTACCGTTTTCGCAAGCCGTGACTGTGACGGTAGGAGGGGTAATAACAGGGCACGTAACGATAGTCGAACAGATGTTATTGCAGCACTCAGTGACAGTTTGTGTAACAGTCACAGCAGCAGAGACTGTGACATCCGGGATGGTTCCGTTAGGAGAGAAACCTCCCGCTCCAGCACCTGCTCCGGCAGCAGCACCTGCTCCAGCACCTGCTCCAGCACCGGCAGCAGCGCCTGCACCGGCGGCAGCACCGGCGGCAGCACCAGCACCAGCAGAATCTCCACCAGCACCGGCGGCAGCAGCAGCAGCAGCAGAAGAAGAATCGTTTCCAGCGGCGGCTGCAGCAGCAGCTGCGGCTGCGGCAGCACCAGCAGAATCTCCACCAGCAGCGGCTGCGGCTGCAGCAGAAGCACCTCCACTACCGGCCGCGGCGGCAGCAGCTGCAGCAGCAGAATCTCCAGCAGCAGCGGCTGCGGCTGCTGCTGCGGCATCACCACCATTGGCAGCGGCTGCGGCGGCTGCGGCAGCACCATCTCCAGCTGCTGCTGCAGCAGCGGCGGCAGCTTGAGGATCAACTCCCTCAGGAAGAGGTGGGTATGAAGTTACAGCAGGATCGACAGGGGCGGTTGCAGTAGGGTCGATAGGGCCGGTTGCAGTAGGATCAACAGCGGCGGCTGAGTCGACAGTAGTCATCAGGGCTTCCGATGCTACAGTAGAGGCGTTGCTGACGAGCTGGCCGACAACCATCTCAGAGAGCCCCAGCCCAAGACCGAGTAGAACATAACTGGAGTACTTCATCGTTTGTTGATTTTTCTTGCACGTAAAGTATTAATGAGAAGGAAAAAAATTATCAGAAGCGAGAGACTGGTTAAAAAATTAAGCGATTGTCGACGAGAATATGTTATATATCCAGAACAGCGTATAGAAAGATACTGGATCAAGGGGGGAGATTCCGTGATCTTATATAATAGTTTGAATCCAAAAATAAAGAGAGAAAAATAGAAAATAAAAATAAAAATATACGTCGTGAGAATCTACTATCAGTCCCTCATTCTCCGTATAAATCTTAATTGTCAGTGGATCTCTTGACCAAATACGAACTTGGTTTCGCTGGGAAAAAATAAAAAAAAAAGCCTAAATTGAAGCTCTATCCTTCATTTCACGATGCCATTGTACCACACTCAGACTGCGGGCCAGGCCAGAAATATCCAGACGCAGGAGTAAACAAAACTGTAATACCGTGCGTGTGGGTCGGCTTAACCTCTGGAGATTGTACGCAAACCATCCCGAAGGTCGATACACTTTGAACGGGTCCCCCTGTGGTTGAATATGGAAATAGCTTCTTTTAGCTAGATACTTTATATGTCTGTTGCTCAACCCAAGTCATCGATATTCTTTTTCCAAAGATCTCTGTTAAGGATATGATATCAACAGATCATTGTGGCCCCACTCCACTGTTCACTCCCTCAAAAGAACAAAATAAGCTAGTAAATGCAACCCGTTCCCTGGATACTTTAGTTTTCCATTTGGAATTGAGTTTCGGGGCGGTTTGTCCGGGAATATAGATGTCAATTGCAAGTTTCATATTTATCTCGTCTGGCTCAATATACAAACACAGAGCCAGACATCCCATCCTGTAACTTTTTCTCACTGTAATTCATTTATACATTGATTTGTGCGGACTTTGCAAAAATCCTTGCTCAAAGCCTTCGTTCTTTCCATTTTTCACTCGCCTGTGGTAAGACGCATGTGCATCTCGTTTACATATCGCCTAGATCCCAGGGGCTTGCTCATGCATAGACACTTTCTTGTGAGCTGACGAGTAGGCCGAAACTCTAATGACTACTCCAGTTGAAACACTTTAGAGACTCGCGCTGTTTAGGGTATACATTTCAAGTGCATAGCAACCTTATGCTTGTAACAAGCTGTGTTCTCCTTTACAACTATGAGGTGGGTCTATAATTCCACACGCTTGCTTTTCTTTTGATTCACGCGAAGTCTCGTCACGAAACGGGCGCCAGAGCTAAATACAGAACGCTGACCAGTAGGATTTCTCTAGCCCCATTGCACTGGTCACAGAGATTACCCCTATCGGACAAAGGATATGAAATCAATATATTCGCTATGGTCCTATTTCTTGCTCGCTAGGTATTGTTTGGCATTCTCCAGTCTAGCTTTCTGTACTTCCTCTTCAGGAATCTCGTCGAATACATCTTCACCCCACCCGTGGGTGCGATTGTAGCGTTGGTCAATATCCATGGAGGTCAACAAACTAAAGGCACTCTCGGGTAGTTCGAAGAATTCAAAGTTGGATTTGATTCTGGAAGGAGTAACAGACTTTGGAACAACTGTATGTCCCTGTTGGATGACAAAGTTTATGAGCACCTGGGCGGGATCCTTGCCTAGCGACTTTGCCAGCTTAACGACTCGTTCATCGTCGATAACCCTTGGCTTATTCGCAGTATTATTTCCAAGAGGAGAATAAGCTGTTATGACAATGTCGTGCTGCTTGCAGTACTTGACAAGTTCTGGCTGTTGAAGAAGTGGGTGATATTCGATTTGGTTCACCGCAGGAGTAATAGTCGCAGTCTTAAGGATTTCATCAATTCTAACTTTGTTGAAATTGGAGATTCCAATTGACTTGACCAGCCCCTCCTTGACCAATTCTTCCATGGCAGCCCAAGTCTCGCCAACCGGGACATTATCAAGCTTAATGAGCCCAGTTTCTTCGTCTCTGGGGAACTGTCCTTCGCCTGGGCCGAAGGAAACGGGCCAATGGATCAGATAAAGGTCCAGGTAGTCAGTTCCCAAGTCCTTTAGAGTCTCTAAGCACGCCTTCCTCACCTCCGACTTCCGATGAGCATTATTCCAAACCTTTGACGTGATAAAGATTTCTTCCCTAGGAACACCAGACTTCTTAATACCAGCACCGACCTCCTGTTCGTTGTTGTAGATTGCAGCGCCATCAATGCACCGGTACCCATGCTTGAGAGCGACCTCTACAGCTGACTCGACCTCGCTAGGTCGAGATAGCCAGGTCCCGAGACCTAGTGCGGGCATTTCATAGCCAGAACTGAGTTTGACGGTAGGACCACGGATAACAGACATCGTTTGCTTGTTCAAAGTTTTTAAGAAAAGGGACATAGGCTTCTCCGGTGGAGAGCCACCCGCGTGGTTTATATAGCTCTAGGGGTTCGCACTAAATTCTTGTTAACCCCATTCTTTTTTTTCCGCACTTTTTTCCCCCTCCCCCAATAGAATGCGGCGTTTTTTCCCCTCATTTACCACTACTTACTTCAGCTACATAATCTTGAATTGCTTGCAGTGGCCCGGAATCCACCGAGAAGCCCATTCCTTCTGCTCTTGAAGTGTTGAAGCGGGCGGGCCACGAGATTACAATTCGCTCGAGCTTGGGGTCCTTCTCCTCGACTATGTACTTGAGTTTATCTTTGCCCGCCACTTGGACCAGCCCGTCCAGCATATCTTGTACTGTTACAGTCATTCCGGGGAGATTCACTGTTCTGTAGCTTCCGAATTTCTCAGATGGGACTCTGAAAGCTATTATGGTGTTCTTGATTACGTTTCTGACTGATCCGAACCACATCGCAAGTGATCTACTGACAGGTAGCCCGGCATTCAACCCTGCTAAAGGTTCTCGGATTATCCCTGAGCAGAAGCTAGATGTTGCAGATGACGGGACTCCAGGGCGTACGATCACTGTAGGATATCTAATGACTCGTCCGTCAATCCATCCTCTCCGAGTGTAGTCATTGATGAGGCCCTCGCACATACATTTCTCAGTCCCGTACGATGACTGTGGGGTGGTCATAGTAGTCTCGTCCACTGTCTGAGGAAGCTCTCCTCCGTATACGGCTGTCGAAGACGTGAAGATTACAATTGCCTCTGGAGGGTATTCCTTGCGGATTGTCTCCAGTACTGCTCTGGTAGCGTCGAAGTTCACGCTCATGCCAAGCTCAAAGTTCGTTTCTGCTCCACCCGACATGATACCATGCAGAAGGTACACAACATCGGCTCTGGCTTCGACGATGACCTTGTGAGGTTCTTTGCAGAGGTCTGCTGCCACGCATTTGACCTGCGATAAGTCTCCGCCTTTTGGCATGGGTGGACTGAAGACATCAGTCAACGTTAAAAACTCGACATCTGGCTCGGCTAGCAGTGCAACAGCAAGTCTCTGGCCCAGAAATCCGCCGGCCCCAGTAATCAAAATTCTGACCATGTTTTCTATAGTTGGGAAGTCATAATTCTGTGCTAGAAATACGCGACGGTTTTAATCTCATCGATTTCCTGCCCAGCCTACCGTACCACCCCCAAGACATTGGGGTGGATTGGGGCCCTTCCTTGATCCATTTCCGTAACCCGACATGCGAACTCCGGTGGAGTTTCCGCACAAAGTGGGGTGGTTCAACTTACTTATCCAGCCGCGCATAGTGGACCCATCAAATAGAGCTCCAATAGCCAATTTGTTCTACGTGGATATGCGCATAGTCTGCGTGAATACAGCTTGGCTTTTTATTGCATTTATATGTGGGGTATCTGAGTTATTTGATTGTTTGTATGACAATTTCCTGCCATTGAGCATGTCTGCGAGCCTCATTCTCGCCGTGAGATCCATGCACTTCATCCCACGTCTAAGAGGGATGAGTGATCCATTCTCTGGTTCTCTCTGCTTCATTGAGGGTCCTCTAGTGTTTAGTGTTTTCCCTCGCAGCTACAGTGTAGACCGTTAGGTGCTCTAAGTATGCGTGTTAGCAGTGTGTACTACCAGTGTATGAAGTCCGCTCTGCAACATCTGGAGGCTACTCTAGGTCCACATGGGCACTAGGAGCAATTTCTAGAAGCTACTATTCCGTACAAATACACCAAAAACAAACTATCTGGACAAAACACACTATCTCCACACTACCAGATACAAGTACTATATACTAGAAAACCACACGGTAAAGATAATCGTAGAATTGGCAGTGTCCGGGCACTCATAACAATCCTCGTTCTCAATGCGGCATAGAAACGATTTCTTAGACAGGTTACCTGTCCGGTCTAGCGGTTACGTTCCCAGAGGCCTACGAGGCGCATGATCGTATGTGCAAGACGGTATGTTCAGAGATATCGTCGAATTCCCAAGCTGTAAGCGAGCGCCTGAGGCATCCATAGAACCGATACCACTTTTCAACGCTGATATACTCCCGATTCTACGTAGCCCAGCTACAGCATAAAAATTTTTCATCTAGCTATGTTTTTGTCAGCCATTTTCCCTTTGATATGGCATATTGAGGGATGAACACAGAACCGCCGAGCAGCCCCGTCAAACGGCAAACTACCCATCATGGGGGGCTCCACTCCGGCAACCCCACAGTCACAGCATGAACCCGGGCAAGAGAGCCAGAATACGAAATGACTTAGTCAAGTCATTCAAATGCGACGTAGATGGGTGCGAAAAGACATTCACACGGTTTGAACATCTGAGAAGACATAAGCTGAACCGTAAGTTGTTGTTTCGTTCCATTTGGATTTGGCGGTTGGAGGCTAATGGCCTAGATGAACCTAAGCAGATATTCATCTGTAATATAGCCGATTGCCACAAGTCTTTTGTCAGAAAGGACCTATATGGTCGACATATGGACCGACATAAGAAACTGAATCATATATCGAGCAAGGAGACTGATGCAAACCTACTGGATGGGATCTACCGGTACTCGAAACGCCAGAGACAACATTCCGCAAGCAACAATGACGAACTGACGACTCAGCTGTCTGACTTCTTGGGCAGTAAGCTACCATCGTCATCAGTAACACAGAAAATGGATACAGATGGAAGGGCGGATGTAGGTTGGTCAGCGAACGTAGAGGAGCCCCCGCTATCCGTAGAAACGGCGACATCAGAAGAGTTAGAAGTGGGTCTGGAACCCAGGGACGGGCATATTGCATCTCCTGCTCCAGCAGATATCACAGACTGGCTTCTTTCGCCGGGGTTCCTGATTGGAAACTGGTCTGGAAGAGGACCAGATAATAACTCGTTCCTGGTCTCACCGCTCAATTACTTTACTGAAATGTCATCACCACCCCTGTTCACACAGACTATGTTAATAGCTGACACAAAGCGGGAAGAGATGTTGGAGCATATTCCTCGGCTCGAGAGCTTTGATGAATTTTCCATGCCGGAGATCAGACGGTATCATGATTTATACTGGGAAAAGTTTCATTTTCAATTCCCAATAATTCATCGTCCCTCATTTGACGTGAATTCTACTCCCTGCACACTGCTACTCAGTATTCTGCTTATTGGTGCTTCATACGCGGGTACTACAGAGGAATTCAGAAAGGCCATAGCAGACCCGCTGCGATGGGTTATATTTAGCTCTCCTGATTTCCACCCTCCAACGAGAGTATCGATTCTGCAGAGCTTGCTTCTGCTGGAAATATATGAAAAGACAAAAGCCAGCACGCGGATGCTGCATGAAAGAGCCCACATCCACCATGGCACCACCCTTCAGCTAATAAGGCGTGGCTCTACGCTTCTAGACCCTTCCGTTACAAACGAGAGCACATGGATTAGATGGGTCGAGGCTGAATCGATCAAGCGAGCCGTATATCTGGCATTCATTCTCGATGCTTGCCACTCATCGCTTTTTGGACATGCTCAGCTGATGCAAGCTCATGAGCTGCGACTCTCACTTCCATGCGATGACAGGATATGGGACTCTGGAGAGGACAGAAGAAGCCTGCTCAACACACCATCTGTGCAATTTCTGGCGGGCTTGAAAAAGCTCTTGTGTCAGGAGACTGTCGAGGTTAACAGCGAGCTGGGCCGGTTGGCGTTACTTTATGGACTCCTATCAATATACATGCGCATGCTACATAGTGATCTGGAATCATCGATTTTCGGAGCCGCTTTCAGTCAGTCATTCCGGTCAAAGTGGGAGGGCAGTCTCAGCAAGGCCGTCGATTTCTGGTGGCAGGACTACCGTGAAAACACCCCAGTGTCACGCAACAAGCCGGACTACGTGCTGCACTACCATTACGTACATGTGGCAATGCATGTAGTTAGCTATAACTTGCATGTCTTCTGTGGGGATCGCAATGTCTTGGGACGTACAACGCTCAAACAGGACTACTTATCAGTAGAAGAGCAGATGTATGAATGGTCAAAGACAGACGCCGCGCTGACGGCAGCGTTCCACGCGATAAGGGCGCTCCGAAGTGTATTTTTCTTGGACGATATCAAGAATTCCTCGGCATACCCTGGCATGTACACGATATCTGGCGATGCGTTTGTACACCGATCTATGATAATCGCCCAGTGCATGCTAGTTTTCTGGTGTTATGTCTTCTGCCAGGATGGACCTGAATCGAAGATTCTGGCCGGGAAAACAGTTCTGGCCACCAATAAAGACTGGAATGACCACGAATGGGTCATCGCCGCCGAAAGTGGCCGAGCATATCTAGATCGGAGTAAATCGATATCTAGCACCGCCGATCTGGCGCAGTTCTCCAATAAGCAGCATGTTGTAGGACTCCTCAAGTGGGTGATTCTCTCTCTCAGTGACAGTAACTGGGCACTGATGGTCGAAATGCGGCAGATGCTCGACAATTGTGTCAAGCGTAGTTTCGGTTGGATTGATGTGGCCACTAATGACAATATGTCTCGCGATGTTCAAGTCGGATAACGTACCCACGCGCGACTAGAATGAAAACGACGCACTTAAAACGCGACTGAACGCGTTATTTTTCTTCTTCAAATGCATTAAGCGTAATATTTTTCTTTTTTGATAAAAATTGATATATTTGTGTATAGAGGAATAGCTAATGTACAACATTAAACATAATAGAAATAAAGGCTGCTCTGGGACAATGCACAACTGTCGACAGAGCACCAGGCGTTAGAAGAGGTAATTGGTCTGTAGAAATATCACAAGAATCGAAAATAAATAGCAATGGAAGCAAAAAATATTGTTGGGGTGTTTATAGCTTTTGCATGGGCAATAGTAGAACTGCATTTAAAACAGAAGGGCACCAGCCAAAGCAACGACGACAGAAACACCAACGCTGGCCTTAAGGGCAGCTTGTCCACTGGATTGTTCGACGCCAGTAGGAGACAGGGGGACAGTGCTATTGCTGGCCTCCTCACACTCCTCGCAAACGGCGACGGTGGCCTCAGGAGCGGCCTTGGTCTTTCCAATGACGGTGATGGTGTTCTCGGCCAAGATGGTGATAACAGTGGTGGCCTCCTCACACTCCTCGCACTCAGCGGTGGTGGTGATAACAGCAGGAGGAGCAGGAGGAGGAGTGACAATGGCAGCAGCAGTGGTGCTGGTAGGGCATTCCTCACTGACAACAACAGTCTCCTCCTTGGTGGAGTAGACAGGAGCAGCGGTAGAAGAGGCAGGCGCGACATAAGTCTTCTTCTCCTCGCATTCCTCGCACTCCTCAGTGACGGTAACGACGCCAGTGACAACAGCCTCAGTAGGAGAAGCGACAGGAGCAGAGGTGGTGGTGATGTAGTGGCACGAGACGACATCAGAACCAGTGCAGGAGGTGATAGTTACCAAGTCAGTGCTGGTAGCAATGACCTCGCTGGTAGCGATAACAGTGACGTTTTGAGCGGCAGCACCCATGGCCAGAACGGCGGCGGCAGAAGCGTACTTAGCAGAGACCATTATTAAAAATTAAGTTGTTTAAAAGAGCGTGAGGGTATTATAAAAAGAATGACTTTTAAGTGAACCGAAAATGAATGACAGACAAACGGACTTGAGTTAAAGAAAAGGAGAAGAAGGAGAGAAAAAAAACCTCTTCCACGAGACGAACAGTAGCCTTTTATAATTTCGCGGATACGCGTTCGCCTTGGACTCAGAGTGTAAACAAATGAGAATGCGCGTTAGCGTGCATCATCGGCCGAATTGAGCAGCAGAAGCAGCATATATTGGGGGGACAGCGTATCTCTGGACGAAGATCAGTACTAAGTGCATTGTGCTCCCCGATTATGTTGTTACTAGGCCCTCACTCTGGCTGTGGCCACCCAGTGTGAATGTGTGCCATGGTACCATGCACTCATCATGCACGAGCCACATATTTCCAACCCGTCAAGAAATGCAAGACCCGGACGCGGGTTCTATGGAATGAAATAGCGCCCGGTGCCAGAAACCTTATATTCTCTGGAAGGAAATAAATCGGGGTTTATTTCTCTTACTCCAAGCTGGATATCCTCGAGAAGGGGTTTTTTTTTAATTTATTTTCACTCTGCACCGGTAGTTGGAGTGCGATTTGTTTACATTTTGGGCCTGAACCAGTTAATTGGCCCAAATGTGGCACTCTCGGGGGGCTTTCACATCTGACACGCGTGTGCAGAAGCGCGCCTCCTGCGCGAGATATTTTTTATCATGTTCATATATGTAGAATGGTAGCGATGTATGTTTTCGTGTTTCAAATATGTGCGGAGAAGGGGGCATGACGATCCTCCTGAAACGCGTTTCTCCCTCGTTTTGGGGGGGGAGGAATATCAGTAGAAAACATATATCGTAGCGAACAAATTGTAGAAACAAAACAACCGAGACTGGATATATATATTTGTATAAAATAGGCATAATTTTATTATTCATTAGTTACTTGGAACCGTATAAGCTTGAATGGGGTTCAAAGGCGTTTTTTTCGCATGTCGGTAGTTTAAAAATTCCTGTGGGTTTAAAACACTAATATGAGAAGAATGCAGATCAGGTCCAAGCTCCAATTTGCCGTGTATAGAAGCCACTCGACTGATTTTTTTTTCTGTGGTGGACTATCTATGACGCCTCGCTCTAGGAGACTCCAATTTGTCTCTTGTTCCAACAAACGACGCCCGGGTACGAAACATGGTGTCTCAACTGTGGGGTTGGTTAGCTCTCAATGCAGCTTGGACCCACTTTCCGAGACTGGTTGTTATTATTGCTTGGCTGTTTAGAGTTGAGAACTGAGCAAAATGTACATCGATAATCATAGTAATCTAATTCATCATGATTGGGTAGTTCGACAGATGTAGATGTAGGTACAAATAGATTAATGGGCTGGCAAAGTGTTTCACTTAAAATCGCTGATGATAACGGGCCCGATGCGCCGCCCATTTAGTCTATCTCAGTAGCCATTGGAATGCCAGACGATGTGTGGACCAAGTTATGCTAACAGGGCGTGCACTTTGGGCGATGGCATACCCAATCAGACTAGAATAGAAGAATGACACTGACAAACTGCTGTTAATCACTGATAGTGTAACATGCGGCAGAGCTAAACGTGAGATGGCACAAGGTTTCGCTTTCGTCTGCTGGCCTCCTTGAGACCTAGGTGTGAAACTGTATCAAAGGTACCCTCTTCGGACGTACAGCTAATTAAACGAAATGCCATCCAAGGATTCTGGAATCCCCAATCGGTCTTGCTAATCTTGGTTTATTTTGCTATTGTCTCCTTATAGCTGGCCACAAAAGTATAACTTCGATGTGATGCCCATGCGTTTGATCAGGCGCATCACATCGCGCGAGATAAAGATCAGGATTGAAGTGACTTTTAGCTTAGGATAGGCTTAGACCATAGCATTAGCTCTTTCAGAGCAATCTTATTTGAATAACAAGCCGATTGCCATCTTATGACCCCTTTCGGCTACCCCCGATCTCCAAAAGGTGTGCTGCAAATAGGAACGCTTACAAAACTGGGAACCATTCGTTGACGATTAGATGCTGAGGACAACGATCATTGAACGTTGAGTGTTTCTGAATGGATCGAGTTAAGATATGGTTCAGGACACAGAATGAGAAGGCTAGATAGCAAGCACACAGATATAAGAGAACCGAGCATCAAACATCAGGCAGTCTGCTTACAGCAATTTTGCCAGTTGCAAAACGGTGTATTCTAATCTGGGGGTCAACCAAAGAGCCTAAAGTTAGGATTGAACTCTTGAAGCCTTTGCTATCTCTGAACATCCAGTATACATATGTGATCCCGGCTGTAATTTCATCTCCCTGTAGCTCACACTCTCTTGAAAATTTCGAATCTTCAGCTGCAAGACGAAGAGACAATTGCAGCAATGCAATTCAGCATGACAATGCACGCTTGTATGGCTGTTATCTTGAAATCAGAGAGTTCGTCGTTCGATACTCCAGTTTTTCCTGCCAAGTCTGTAAGTACTAGTAACTGTCTGAGGTAACTGTATTATCCCGAGAGTCGTCCGACTTAATTATTTATCATAGTAATATATGAGGTAGTATATCGTTTGCCTTAAACGTATGCATTCCCTTCTGAGATGTGCCAATATTAATGTCCGCTAAATTGCGGCGGCCGGTCCTGACTGAACGAACACATCTTACAATTAGTATACACTATCTGAATTGATGATGTACGACGGTAAGAATACAGTAACTATAAGTAACCATTATATATGCTAATTGGTCAAAGGCTCGAGGACGAGATCAGTTACTCCGTTTGGGCGGAGAAGACAGGATGCATATGTTTGCAAAGTCTGCCAACGAGGGAACAGTCCGTCATCTAATCAGATTGTCTTTTGTGACGACTGTAATACACCATATCACCAGTTGTGCCATGTCCCGTCTATTGATCGTATAGTTGTGGATGTCGCAGATGCACAATGGTTCTGCAGGGACTGCCAGCCGAAGCGTCGAGAGCTGCCGCTCGAGACTGGTCTCACTGGCGAAAGTCTTTCGGTTGAGGTGGTAAGTGCAGGATGCGGTTAGATTGATTCAGAAACGGCAGTTTGCTAATAAAGATAGAAAAAAATGTATCTTTCCTCGTTGTCCAAAGCACAACTGGTCGAGCTGATACAGTATGCCGAGACTTTGGACTCGAAACTGCCGCTATACTCGCCAAACACGCACTCTATTGCTCTCAGAATGCAACTCGAGAACAGTAACCGGCCATTTGGAAGTCAAAATGGCACTGGAACTGTGGACTACGAGGATCTGCTCATTGATGCCCTGAATGCAAAGTCAGGGGGCAACGGAGTAGAGCTAGACCAGATATGGAACTGGATAGCTAGGGATACTCATTCCCCAAACACTGTCGACTCTGCATTCATCGCGTCGAGTAAAAGAGCATTGCAGCGAGCACTCCGTAGAGGTCGAATCATCAAAAAGGAAAATCTATATTACATCAATGCGTCATATGTAAGTACAGTCCTGGTTACACTTATCTCGCAGCAAGTCCTAATAGTTTAAAACTCTAGCAACCACCGTCAGAATTATCTCTGGCACAATATCTGTCTACAGACGACGAGGCACTGTTCAGCGACATGCCAATGAGAATCCCTCCACCGACTGAGGACGACCAGTACTATTGCATGGACGACAACGAAGAAGCATTCAGTCACAAGGTTTACATCACCGTCTAGCTAGTATTAGCATCGGAGATTGCATCAGCATATTTAACGACGAGATCATCATCGGATATAGCCACGGACCTGAAGCGTTGAGAAAGTTCAACAGCCTTAGTCATGACAGCACTAGTATCGATTCCCGCAGTAGCGTGACGCTCTGCAATACGAGTAACCATGACACCTGCGAAAACGCCGTAAAAATGGACCTGGTCACTCAGGCATGCAAAATAAATATCGTTCTTGACCAGCAACAAACTATCGAGAATTGGATCAAGGTGCTGCAGCATGGAATCTATAGTGACCTCATCGCACGACGCTAGGATCTGGTCGCTGACAAACCCCAGGGGTGGACTGGATGCAGAAACATTGAACACGCTCTGTTTATATTTCCAATGCAAAAGTATCAGAAAATAGCCATAGTGGTAGCCGGCCTCCACGAATTGAATAGTGGGCTGGTCAAATAAATAATCCCACTCCTCTAACCAGATTTTTAGATCACCCTCCACAGACTCGAGCGACTGCGGGGGTCCTTGAATGAAATTGTACACTATTGTCTGTAGTGAGATCTCCGCTATCATGCGGCCATCAAAATTTGTAGCAGAAGTAAGATCCAACGTGCGTCGACATAGATCCAAGCGAGGCTCGTCCAGAATACAAGCCCGACCAGAATTGATACAGCATACTAGATGTACAAGACATAGATGATTCCATACCCTATACGCTGTAAGCTCGTCAAACTCAGTCACAGGCCCAATTCCATCAAATGACATCACCAGACCTAGCACATCTTTGGTCATGAAATGCTGTAGACCAAGACTACTGTAGAACCATCCATCAATAACAAGATCGCCCTCACTGAGAGATGCCGCATATATGGACACGACCGCCAGTGCCTGCATGAACTCTATTGTCTGGGGCACAACCAAAAGTGATTGATTTAGTTCGGCTTGGAGCTTGCGTAGCAGCATCTTGTAAACATTTGGCCGCAAGTTCTTATCATTGTATCTGATCGATACGCAACAACAAACAGTAAGCAGCAAGGAACATCGGCGTCGGATTCGGTCCAAAAGCGATCTTATCGATACATTTTCAGGGAATGACACCCAGCGGTTATAGTTGTCTCTGAAATAGGTCAACAGCCTCAGCGCAGCCTCTTCAGAAACAAGTCCAAGTGAGATTACATCCTGCTCATGCACAACCATCTGTGGGTTAAAAAGCCGTGATATAGGCGGCGGAAGATTCTGCTGCGAGACCATAGATCCAAATATATTTGAGGGCGACGTGATGAACGACAGCGATGGCAGGCCAAATGATGGCTGCTCTGGAGGACGCTTGTTCTTCGATGCACTCTCACTTCTCCTTGGCCCTGAGGACCCATCTACCGTATCCAGAGTGGGTGACCTTGCATCCCTGGTGACACCACGACCCCTTCTATCGCTTCTAAGTATACTTAATATCTCGCCCACGTTATTTTCCAGTGATTTCAGTCTCGATTCCGTTGTCCAACTGTTCACTACAGCCGCGCCATTGCCAGCAGTGGCATTGACCAACGCTGCGTGAACATCGTCGTCCTGAGGTCGCTCTGTGGTGAAACTACATTCTAGGCGTAGTGTCTTGCATCGCAAGCACGACAAAGAATTGGGGTATGGAAAGCACCTGGTCTTTTGCCGTCGGCAGGTCTGGCATGCTCGCGATGCTCTGCTTATCTTCTGGGGTCTAAGCGTACCCTCACCAGAAGGCACAGCAACAGGATTTTGTGGCTGGATAACATTACCGCTCACAATATCTATCTCGAGTCCATTTTTCGCTTCTGGCGTTCCCTCAGATGATTCCAATTGTCTCTTTGGTGTTGAGGGCATAACTGAGACATGGGGTCAGGAAGGGGAAAAAAAAACATGCACTGATAGACCCCTGGTATTGATAGCGACGACTACACAATGTTATATAAATAAAATCTAGCAATAAAAACATATCAAATTAGAATAAGAACCAATTGAATATTCTATTTACTAGTTTTGGCCGTTCTCGCGATGTCAGTGGCTGGAATCTCGACGCGAGGACCGACTCGATCTCTCATAAGGCTTGGAGCCTGACGACCTATGATGCTCTCTCCGGCTTTCATGATGACGACCATCGCGGTGGTTTTCGCTAAAACCATGACGGTGACGGCGGTGAAGATGGTGACTTGACGATGATGACGAAGAAGAAGCTGGCTTATGCGCATGAGCGCCTTCATTATCGTCGTCACCATTCTTCTCCCTGCCGATCCCTCTGAGCCGTCTCTGGGACTCCTTCTGCTCAGAATGCAAAAGATGCTGGTTATGCCTAGTATTGCTCTGTACAAGCCGCTGCAGAAACCTTCTGTTATGCTTCGTGGTCACTGGGGCCTCCTTTGGCTGGTCCTCGCTTCCAACCACACGCCCGCTGCTCCTGAAATTATTCGCATGCGCTACCGCATCTCTCTTGAGAAGCTCTATAACATAGTTCGGGTCCAGATTATCATTCTCTTCCTCAACTGGTGGTGTCATAGACTACACGCTGAGGGTTGTGTTCTAGACGGACACTCCATTTTTGGGATATAACATGACGGAGGTCTTGAGCCAACAATCAACATTTTAGCACTAGAACGTAGAATGTCATGATAATACGGAAGAGAATCAATTGTAAGGTAATCCGCCGACTCGCTGGAGAGGCTCGGTGGTATAGCACTACGGAGGTCGCAAGTCCATGGCTTCTACATGAGGACGCTACGACGACTGAGGAACAGCTGCCGACCGACCCTAGACAAATCAGGCGACGAAATGACAGTCTTGAATTTCTAAAACGAAGCGGGAGTGGGATAGCTCGACAGGGCCAGAGTACTGTGGCTCTGCGGTCTGTGGTATCTTCAAAGATTATGAGTGGAGCTACTTTGACTGAGACAACGACCAAGCGCTCAAAAGAGTTTGAAAGAGCTCAAGATCTCTGGCGCCAGCGATGCAAGCGACTGGCAAAGCAGAGCCAATGGGAGGATTTCGACGACACGCTCTACTACGGGATAGATAGAGGTATGTCGCTTGGAAGCGGTGGGCTGGAGCAGATCATCACTAGGCTCCTCTACAAGCACAGGTCCGGCTCAGTTTTGAAGCTGTTTTATGCCTGTGAGAGTGAATGCGCAAAAGATGTTAGATGTATAGAAGCTGCAGTGAAGGCCGCGTTCCGTATTAAGGAATATGAGGTATGCGAGCAGTTGTTTGAAAAATATGTGGGCAAAGTAGAGTTCTCGCG
The DNA here is from genome assembly GCA_030555955.1 of Diddensiella transvaalensis. Lineage (NCBI taxonomy): Eukaryota > Fungi > Ascomycota > Dipodascomycetes > Dipodascales > Trichomonascaceae > Diddensiella > Diddensiella transvaalensis. The sequence goes on along the minus strand of JANIVV010000006.1, from coordinate 15,529 downwards.
CGCGGTATTGGAGACGGTATTGCGAAATTTTATTGCCAATTTCAATGTCACAGTCGCACGGGAGTTTCTGAACCAGATATGGAGTCAGAGAATAGACGAAGCGATGATTGTAATATATATCAAGGATGTGGCGCGGATCGCGCGAAACTGGAAGGAGGTCGAGGAAGTTTTTGCAAAATGGAAGCTACGAGAGAATCAGCATAACAAGCGAGTGGGTGCAGATGTCTACTCAGCAGCTCTAACAGGAATGATTTTGCTGGATAGAGGGGCAGGATTCGATGCTCTGCACCAAGATGCCATCAACAACGGACTCGGTAATTCAAAGGGGGTGGTAGAATGCATTATTCTCAAGGCATTGTTCGACAAGCGCAACGATGAGGCGGAGGCGGCGCTGAAGTTTCTGAAAGATCAAGGCTGTGGAACAGCCAGCAGCTTGGTTTTCAGATACGCTCTTGAGCGGTTTGCGAGCAAGAGCGACGGGAGAGCCCAGGTGGAGTACGTTCTTAAGCTGATGAGCGAGAATGACTGTAAGATCGACATGGGAATCATCAGCCTAATAGGATCATCAATGAGTCGGCATTCGATAAGTTTTGATATCCTAGGTTTCGTCAAGACATGGACAGAGCGCGGGTTAATAGGCAATGGAGAAACGCTTCGCAGTATCTGGCTCTCCTTGGCTCGGAAATACCCTCACCGACGCCGAGAGATCCAGAAGGAGCTTGACAGGATCATTGAGCATAACTCCAAGCTACTTCGACCGTCAGGGGCAGATATTGCAACCGTGAATATCAGCCCCGATTCGGGCTCGGAGATGTTCGTCAGCACGACAAGAAACACAAACAGCATTATCGCGGCGCTGCGTCGAATCCAGCATGCCAACAACGAACGAAGACCGCAGGACGGAATCAAGATACTGGAGGATTTGAGACGCCGCGGCGTTATCCCCTCGGCCGAAGTGTTTGTGACGGTGATACGCGGACTCCTTAGACACGATATGAGGTCCGAGGCGGAGATGGTCACGGATATGATGAGGAGCTCGGGCCACGAGCCTGATAACACGATGGATATGCAAGTACTGAGCTTGGAAGACCGGCTCAAGATTATTAAGCGTGATATTCAAGAGCAGAGCGGCAACGACGGCGAGAGTCGGATGCAGGGCATTGGGCTAGTCAAGGAATTTTACTTGACAAACCGGTCGGAGCTTAAGATCAAGGCTCTCACAACGCTTGCATATCATTTATTTGACTTTGGAGAGTATAGACGTGGAGTGGGTATACTTGATTCGCTTCGAAACGGTAAGAAGTTCAGTGCTGATAACCATGACCCAGAGAGTGTTGCGGCCATGATCCGTGGCTTCAGGCTCGCCTGCAATTTGCAGGGGGCTTGCAACCTGGTCAGCACATTCTTAAATGATGATGCCGGGATTGTTCCCTCCGGTCATTTCTTTAAGGAGTTGCACAGCTGCCTGGCCATGGCAATGGAGCAGAGCGATCCCCAGATGGCCCAGCAAATATGGCTTCTGACGTACCGCTGCAAAGATATTTCAGGCAACTTAACCAAAGATTCTGTAATAGATCTTGGTAGATTATCAGAGTTCATTGAGCAATGGCAAAATGCTCAAGATTCCAAGTCTACCTAATATGTGTACATAATATATATATTTATTCCGCCTAACGCCGCGCACATTAAGAACGGAGTTTGCGCCGAAATCTTAGGTCCATAGCCGTCTTGCACTTCTTCCACCTAATTACACAACAATGTTCAAGACCAACGAGGTTATTAGAAGCTTTGGAGGCCAGTTATTGAAACTGTCGCACGAGTCTGAGGTGCTCGCATGCAGTATGGATGTCAATGTGTACCTGCCACCGGGAGCAGCTCATGATGAGCAAAGCAAGACCAAGTTCCCAGTACTCTTTTTCTTGTCAGGACTGAGCTGCACACCAACCAATTGCACCGAGAAGGGGTTTTTCCAGTACTGGGCTTCTCAAAATGGCATAGTGATAGTATACCCTGATACTTCACCTCGAGGAAGCGATCTCCCTGGCGAACACGATGCATACGACTTTGGTTCTGGCGCTGGGTTCTACATAAATGCGACTGCTCAGCCCTGGAGCGAGAAGTATCGGATGGAGGATTACATCACGCGAGAACTTCCGGCAGCGCTGTTTGATGCGTATTCTGCACTTGATAAAGACCGCGTTGGCATCACCGGACACTCGATGGGCGGTCATGGAGCACTTACGCTATTTCTAAAGAATCCTGGCATGTATAAATCTGTATCAGCCTTCTCACCAATATGCAATCCTGTGAATGCGCCATGGGGAATCAAAGCGTTCAAGGGTTACTTTGGACAGGATAACAAGGAGGAATGGCTTAAGCACGATGCCTCTGAGCTCATCAAGAGCTACAAGGGTCCCACGCCAGAAATTCTAATAGACATTGGTCTATCTGACCCTTTCTATACTGGCAAGCAGCTACTTCCAGAGAACCTACAGCATGCTGCTGACAATTCTGTCAGCTATAGCGATAAGGTCAGGATCCGAATCCAGGAGGGCTATAATCATTCTTATTTCTTTGTTTCATCATTTGCAAGGGACCATGTTGAGCATGCCGTAAAGTATTTAGGTTAATGATGTTTTGTAGACAAAGATATTTCACCTTTTTTTGGTATAATTGGAGAGGTCTATTAAAATACAAGCGTCACACTTTTATGCAATATGTCTATGTTTTTATTTTTCAGTTTTAATTCTTAACATATATGAGTACAAAGTACATTTGGATATAACTATAACTATGTAACTATAACTATGTAACTACAACTATGGATATAACTATAACTATATACAATTTGTTAAAGACTTTGCGTCTATTTCTTACCGTTGTAGTTGAGAAGTTGTATATTCACCTTATAAAAGATCTAAAAGGTTTACACGATGTTGGCATCTGGTAAAGGCGCACCCGAGGATCAAATACGCAGCATCAGAATTCTAAGTAGTCTCAGGCCCACGTCGACATGGTTGAACCTACTATAAGTGCGTGGTTCAAACAGATAGATACAATATAAATAACTCCAGAAATTTATTCGGGACTCAGATACTACTTCTGGAAGATATGAAACTATTTCTTGAAGAAGGCAATATGCAAGCACTTCAGGTCTCGAGCTACAGATATCTGGTCTACCAGTTTGATTGCGCCAAATTTCAATGAAACAAGTGTGTACCTATCTGTACATCATGTTACGGATTGTGACATTCCCATGTATAACAGCTCTCTTACGATCATCGCCAAATGCTTTTTAGCATTCGGATATTACGCTTTATCGCCATGTGGATGGCGTTCATCTCCCAAGTCTTCGGAAACAATATAAGGTCCCGAAAAGCATCCTGAGAACCAGTTTTTATTCCCTATCTTAATCATTGCTGTATCAATACTCTCGGTATACATATTCCCATGAGACGTTTGAGACGGTCATAATTGTCCATCTCATTGTCGAACAGATGAAGAGACTGGACAATGATATTGATCTCAAGTTCCTCCTCATAATTTAAGAAGTATAGATACTGATCTGGCGAGAAAACCTTGAGAAAACCTTGAGAATTACTTTTAGGGAATCCCCCTCGTTCAACTCAAATTTACTGAAAGTTGCTTCGACATTTGAGAGGTCAATGGGGCGTTCGTCTGAGCGTTGAATATTTCGAGGTGATCTGACTGTATTACGAGCCTCAGTAATTCTTGGTCAGTTCGCTTCAGTGAGCGTTCCTATTAATGCTAGCTGCTTGGCTGTTATTCACCGCCAATATAACAACTAGCACAATGAAACAGATAGGCCAGTATGGTACTCCTCGGAGGAAATATTCGAGAGCTTCTAGGAATTATATAAGTGGTGAGTGGAACCGCCATCGCTTCATGGTTATCCAGCGTGGACGCAGAGCTTACTGGCCCTGTAGTATTTGCTCAAACCTTAAACAGGCTGAAAGGCCCCTGCTCAAACACAAGCTGCTATTCAGCTGGGATTCGGGATAAGTTAATAGCCGAAGTTTTGGGGCTGCAGCATGCACCCAAATTGACTAAGAGCTTAGATGTTAGCGATAGTAGTCTTATTCTATATAGACACAATCAGGTATCATTTGCTATTTAGTAATGGTTATACATCTCAGGGTTCACAGTTTTATCTGAGTACGGACAAGAATCCACATCGCGATTTGGGATCATCCCCAGCGATCATCCATCGATCATCAGCATCAACAGCAGCGGGCAGATGCATAATCTAACCCCAAATTAGTACTTATTTGGTCTTCTTCACTGACACTTACTTCATTGGACCCTTAGATGATTAAAGACACCCTCACATTGAGCAGAGCTAGTAATACGGGTCCTGTATCTCGTTCTACCGAGAAACATAAGCTAGGAATTGAAACTGAAGAAAATACTGGGATCCAAAACACCTAAATTGGACAACGTCGATAACTCCATAAGTTTCGAGAGCCATGCATTCGAGTCACCTCGAGATTCTCAAATGCAAGATTTTGAAGATCCAAACATCGTCCGCTGGAACATTGACGAACTATTCAAAAGAGATGTGTTAAGTGAGAAGTTCAGAGAGGCATTGAAGGGGCTACATCTGATTGTGACCCGGTTATGGTGATGTACAACTGTTAGAGTACGGCAGAGGCGGATCGAGTTATAGAGGAGGTATCATCGCAGCTGAGTATCAGGGACCATATCGACTTTTCTCTCCCTGAGGGTGAATTAAGAATAGTCTTACCTAGTCGTACTCGTGAAGGTGAAAGATGGGGCTTTGTATGCGTTCTCGAATTCTGACGCGAGTGGATTACCTCAAATGCTCGCACTATATGATGCTGCTTTCGAGTACTTTAGAAGGCTTCTAAAGTAAAAGGAAACTGATAATAGTATCATCTCGAATCATCTCGATGTATCGATTTGTCACTCTCCCAGATAATAGGCAATTTCCGGGGCTTGCGTTTGAAATCTGACATTCAGAAGGTGAGTGTCAACTGGAACGTCATGCGCTCAAGATATTCCGAGCATCAGATTATGAATGCAACGCAGTATTTCTTTTGAAGATATATCCCGTGCACGAAGGAGTAGCGAAGCTGCTATTCTCGCTCTGGAGGAAGCGGAGCGAGAAAGAGTTGATGAATGAGTGTACAGAAGAGCTCCGGCGCAACGATCCAGGTAGGTTTGGAGCAGTTTCAGAGCTGGCTTCATTTCTGATACACCGAATTGATAAAGAACAGCCGCTTTATGATGTAGCAACGCTTACTGGAGCTGATATTGCAGCGCGCCTAGTGCAGTTGGAGAATGGGCGCAAAAATCTCGGCCGTGTGACGAGTTTAAATCAAGACTTATTGAGCTTGGAGTCAATACCTGGCGTGGAACAAGGAAGTATAATACTGACTTTGCTAAAAATACCCTTGACTTTTGCAAATCAACATGGGAACAAAGAGGAATTATACTGACGGAAGCAGTCGAAATGAGAGATGGTATGAGGCGAGGTAAATCACAGCTGCGGTATACAGCCAATGATGATGAGGTAATTAGGTTACCAGTTGAGATGGTGATGAATCCACTGTCAGACGGTGCATTTCTTGGTGAGACGGTCCCCATAACCGTGGCTGAATCGATCCAGATTATAGAAAAGCCTATTATGGATCTGGTACGAAAACATGAGCGCAGAGCTGAAGGAAATCATCGGTGATCCCGAAAGCTGGACATTTAGTTGCTACAATTTCGGTCAAGTTGATCTTTAGATCACCTTCTGTTGTCAGTGATATATGCATATGTGGGGATGAAAGCGTCAATTATTTATCAACCTTTAATCTAAATCCCTGAGCCGAAAGCTCAAATAAGTAGCTTTATCAACAATAGTTCAAAAGGTAGATCGTATTTCACTTGAACTCCCCATGCTCACATTGAAATGATATTTTCAAAAATAGAATTGCCCAACTGATATCACGGTCCCTGTCTTCTTCTGCTGTGAAGCTCTAACCGTTAAGTATGACTGGAAAAGTAAATTGCTTTCTTGCTTCTTCAGAATGAAGTTCAAAAGACGCGTGATACTGTAGTTCAGCTACATTATTTGAACTTTTAGGTCACTCGAATAACGAGTTGATATAAGTTGTACGATATAAGTTATATGTAGATTTAGCATTTTTGTTTTCTCCTTAGGGCTCTTGGAAGAAGGGCGGGTGATTTCAAGATACAACTTCAAAACACTGCATACCCATGAAGGGATTCAAAATCGACGACGACGAGGATGATAGTGATGTACGAGCTTCTGCACCAGCTGATGAGGACCACCTGGGTATGAACGACATGCTGGAGGCGTTGGTAAGTATCTAGAGGGAGACTAGTTGGATAGTTACATCTCGCTAACACTCGGATAAAGCCCGCCCGGAGCAGTATAGGACTTCTGACACAGATCCAGAGCTCTCTATTGTGCGTTATCTGCCAGGAGGTGATGTTTTCACCCTGTATGATTGAGTGCGGGCATGCCTTTTGCTATAATGTGAGTTGTGATGAGATGTAGGATCAGCTGAATCGCCGGCGTCTAACATGTAGCCAGTGTCTATACGAATGGCTCAAGAGCAAACGGGACCAGCGGACATGCCCTACATGCCGGTCATGGATATTTACGCGACCGGTATTAAGTCTTGGTGTAAGTTGGGATTTGATATGAAGCAGTTTCGGTCAGTTTGGACTAACAGAGGGAACGGGGAATGTAGCTGAAGGAGATAGCTGAGGCATATCTGACACTAATAACTTCGCACGACGCGGTCAAAGGTCGTGTATTACATGCTCAGAAGCACGAACAGATGAGACTGTTTAAAGAGGATAAGAGACTACATGGGAAGGCGTTTCCTGTGATATTTCCTGATGAGATAGCTGGACCACATGCCATGATTGATCATGAGGATGGCGTTACAAGATGCTCACGGTGCCACTGGGAGCTGCATGGAAATACATGCGAGCACTGTGGATTAGCTGTGCCTCTAATGCGAGGGCCCACTGCAATGTATGAAGACCCTGAGATAACCTTTATGTCTGATGTTGACAGTCGGGCTGGAACTATGAGTGACTACTCTGATGACGGAGGGTTTGTGGATCGTCGGCCAGAGGAGGAGATCCTTGCTGAGAGGGATGACGCGATGTATAGGGATGATGGTCTGAGCGATGAGGAAGAAGAAGAAGAAGAAGAGGAAACGTCAGGGGTGGCAGACGAGGCGTCAGAGGAAGAAGAAGAAGCTGTTGTTGTGAACCCACTGCATCGCGAGATGAATCTACAAGAGTTTATTAACAGGCGGCGGGCAGCAGAGGTTGGTGAATTTTCTGCGCTGACATTTCGGAGGGGAGGTGCACGGAGGGGAGGTGCACCGACCACGGTAGTACGCGCACTTGTTCGAGCGAGTGCGTTAACTGTGGATGATTCGTCAGACTCTGACGATGAGCCTGTTGTGACTGTGGCTGCTCGTTCGGGACCGGTAAATATACTTTTGAGCGACTCAGAAAGTGATGTACCAAATGTTCGAGCTGGGCTGCGACGGGTTTTTTCAGTCAGCGACGATGAAGACAACAACAGTGATGGGAATTCAAACAATGTGAATTTGAATAATGGTGATTCGATTCATGGAGATTCAAGTAATGAGAATTCAATTCATGTGCGTTCAAGTAATGGCGAGGAAGATGTCGAGAATACAAGTAATGGAGATTCAGATGATGGGGGCTCAAGTAATGGGAATTCAAGTGATGGAGTGTTAAGCGATGGCGGTTATAGTGAAGATGAGGATATGTATTTCTAAAGATGGGGCAGAGTACTAGTGCTTTCATAGACAATCTCATTACGGATAGTGCCGACATTGGAGAGTTCGATTTCCACAATATCGCCCTTTGCGAGCCAATAGCTTGGTTTACGACCCATCCCCACACCTGACGGAGTACCCATGAAGAGCAGGTCGCCTGGGAGTAGAGTACAACCTTGAGATAAGAAGGAGATTGCCTGCCGGACTGAGAAGATCATATCGCCCGTGGTTTCCTTTTGAGCGATGGCGCCGTTGATTTTTGTAGAGATTGTCAATTTGGAGGGATCAGGAATAATATCGGTGGAGACAATTGCGGGGCCGAAGGGTGCCCAGCCGTCAAACATTTTACCGAGAGACCACTGAGACCCGCCCTTTTCCTGTTGCCAGACACGCTCTGAGACATCGTTACCGACGGCGTAGCCTAGGATATAGTCGAGAGCATCGGACTCTGATACTCCCTTACAAGGTTTCCCAATGACGACGACGAGCTCACATTCGTAATCGGTATGGTTATCGATGCGGGCCATCTCTGGAATATGGATTGTGTCATTGGGACCACCCAGGGCCGTGACAGGCTTATAAAAGATAACAGGATAGGTAGGGATATTTAGATTGAGCTCGTTGGCGTGCTTGCGATAGTTGAGACCCAAGCATCGTACTGTGGGCACTTGGCGGTATGAGAGTGGAGAGAGCAGCTTGCGTATAGGCATAACTTTCTCTTCGACATGATAGGTTCCAAAGATATCGCCAGAGATGATTCTAGCTTCCTTGGCATATCGGGCATCTACATTGCCATCAGGAACAACAGCATCGCCAAAGTAAATCTGGCCATCATCAGCCACGAAACGAACCAATCTCTATATAAAATAAATGCATTAGGAGAGTTTTTTTCTAGATTGGAAAGCAAATAAAGAGAATTGCAACATTCTGGTGGGGTTTAACTGACCTTGAAGAGATGTTTTCGTAGAGTCATTATTTGTTAAAAGGTTTGTAATAAACTTGGATTAAACCGACAGTCGGTATTTAAAGAGATAAAAATCGGGGGTTTTTCATGGGGGTAAAAGGTCATCGTGGGGTTATTTTCCCAGCTACACAAGATTCGGCGTAGAATAGTATGTGAGATAGAGAGAACTGAACTACAAAACATAGGGGACACGATATATCAGTAAAAGAGGATAATATATTATTCGTCAAAAAAATTCTTTTTGTATTTATGTGAAAGAATCCTATCTGTTAAAAGGAGGAGTTTTGATGGAGAAGGATATGGTAGAGCGAGAGAGGGCTAGGAGTATAAAACAAATCATTAAAACTTGAGAAGATGAGGTCTGTCACCCTTCTTCAGACTGAAGCTAGAAGCAAGGTATTGCTTAAGGAGACTAGTCTTCTTTATTTCGGCAAGAAGAGCTCTGTCGACATCCTTCTGATCACTGACACGTTCAGCCTTGATTTCCTTCTTGGCGGCCTTGTCACCGAAAAACTCCTCTTCAGAAGCCTGGGCCTTGCTGGCCTTCTTCTCACGAGCAAAGTAAGCAACGTCGAACTTGTCGAGCTTAAGACCCTCGACAGAGATGCGGGTAGATGTGGCAATGACATAACGAGCATTGACTCGTCGCAGAGGAACACCATTCACCTTGAAGGGACCAGACACAAGCAGAGTGTTATCCTCAAGAGGCTTAAGGTATACAACTCGCTTACCACTGAATCGGCCGGCGAGAATGATGAGCACAGTTCCAGGAACTAATGAAGCACGCAGGGCCTGAGGTTTAGCGGTCTTACGGGTCACCTTTGGAGTAGGTGCTGGCTCAGCGGGGTACCACTTCTGAGCCTTGGTTTGAGACACAACTCGCTCGCCGCCATTCTTGGCTCCACCGATTTGCTTGGATCGAGTGCTCATGGTCTTTTTGGTTTTTGTTTATTGGTTTGGTTTGGTGTGTAGTAGGTGTTGGAGAGTTTGATGATGGGAGCCTGAGTGTTGTGTTTGAGTCGGGCTTGGAGTTTGGGTGGAGCACCGGCGTATATTCAGGACTGGGACCAAGAAATGCCCTTTAGAAAGCCCTAATGATCAAGGCCGAAATAGGCAATGGGACGTTGAGTCCAGAAAATTAGGGCGCAAGCCCTGAATGACTAACTTTTGACTTGACTTGGCAGGGGGGTAAGGGTAGGCTGGTAAACGGCTGCAGCCCGTGGTGGTGGTGGTGCATCTGCTGCTGCTGCGCCTTTAAGTAACCTGAAGGGCCATTCTTCTAAGATTAGAACTTGAGTAGTAGAAGCAGAGACTAATAAGAATATATATATATATATATATTAACATTGAACATAGTATTAGTGTTGAATAGATACAATGAAGCTTCTAATTGGTCCAATAAGAAAGTTGCTTTGGCTTTGGCCTGGACTAAGAGAATACGAGACACGGTGGTGCCAGGGCCCCATCTCCCCTCTGCTCGTAAATACGTAAAATTTCGTATATTTATATATATGTGCAAGGCTTTTCCTTACTGAACTGCAACAACAACAACAACAACAACGTCCACAACGGCAACCAACGGAAATAATGCTGGAAGCAAGAGACTTCACAAATTATACCCAGTATGAAGGACTGCCACTTCAGGAGCAAGGCGCTCTATCATTATACGGGATGCTGCCCAACCATTCTGCGAATCTGGCGGGGCTGATATTGTTTGCCATGCTGTGGGCTTACCATACCGCAGTTGGCATCTACTCACGGCAATGGTGGTTTTTCGTAACGTGGTTTATCGGCATGGGTCTGGAGACCGGTGGATACATTGCAAGATTCCTAAGTGCGCAGGACCCGTTGCCAAAGAACTACTATATGGTTCAAATCTGCAATTTGACTTTAGCGCCGGCATTTTTCATGGGCGGCGTCTACTATCTGCTGGCCAAGATAGCCACTGTATATGGACCGCAGTATTCTATCTTGAAGCCGATGCATTACTCTGCGTTGTTTATCAGCTGTGACCTGTTGTCCATTGTGGTCCAGGGTGCTGGTGGCGGTCTGGCGTCTACCGAAGCGAACCAGAACGTGAGCTCGAAGCCCGGCTCGAATCTGATGTTGACGGGTATAGTCCTACAGGTCGTCATTATGCTTGTCTTCGCGTGCTTTTTTGCTGTTCTTATGTACCGCATCTACAAGGCAAAGCAGCGGGGCGATGAATTCCCGCCCCAATACGAACACATCCGCGAACGGCGGTTCTTCAAGATCCTGCCCATTGCCATTGTGTGGTGTGTGGTATTCATCTTCGTGCGTTGTGTCTATCGGGTCTTCGAGCTGGCCGAGGGCTGGAATGGCTTTTTAATGGTCCACGAGGGCTATTTCCTGGTTCTCGATGGATTGATGGTATTTCTGGGCACTCTGGGCCTAAGTGTGTGTCACCCTGGATTCGCATTGGGACGTCAAGTCATTGCAGTCAAGGGACTCCACAAGAAGAGCAAATATTTCTCCCAGAGTGACGAAGAGGAAGAAGAGGAGGGCTTTCAATCGGAGGAAGTCCTCTCGGAGCATCACAACGCCGGGAGCACCACCACCAGTGAGGAAGCAAAGGTTTAAGGGCCTCTTTCTCTTTCTGAAGCATTTATAGAATAGATATATTTATATTGGTTAGAACATATAACAACTTTTTTATTGGTCAGCCCGAAACGAAGGGGCAGCACCCCCCCAAGCTGCTTGCGGCCCCGCGGGGCCTCAGCGAGATATATATCGTGGGGCCGCCCGTGGGGTTGGTTGCAGTTTTTCTTCCAAGATAGACATATATAAAAGCGTGCCGCGTCCCCTTCAGTCTCTTGTCTTTCACCTTTTAGATTCCCATAATCAAACGTAAAACGCAATGACTTCAATCGATTACAAACTTAATACTGGTGCTACTATCCCGGCATTGGGTCTGGGGACTTGGCAGTCCCCCAAAGGTGCCGTGGAGAAGGCCGTCGAATACGCATTGACAGAGGGCGGCTATCGACACATCGACTGTGCGTACGCATACCAGAACGAAGACGAAGTTGGACGAGGCATTGCCAAGGCCCTTGCCAGTGGCAAAGTTAAGCGTGAGGATATCTTTATTACCACCAAAGTGCCCACGACTTATCATCTGAGAGTCGAGGAATGTCTTGACAAGTCGCTCTCAAGGCTTGGGCTGGACTATGTTGACTTGTTGCTGATGCACTGGCCCATTGGACTGAATGCTAACGGTAACCATGAACTGATCCCCACTCTGCCGGACGGAACTCGGGACATTGATCCTAATTTTGACATAAACAAGTCCTGGGAGCAGTATGAGGCGGTCCAGGCCAAGGGAAAGACCAGAGCCATTGGCGTGTCCAACTTCAGTGGCCCTAAACTTGAGCGACTGGCCACCACAGCCAGGACTGTGCCTGCCGTCAATCAAATCGAAAACCATCCTTTGCTCCCTCAATTGGAGGTCAGAGCGGCTGCTAAGAAACATGGGATCTACATCGAGGCGTATTCGCCGTTTGGATCTACTGGTGGCCCACTTTTCGTCAACAAGACCGTGGAGGCAATTGCTGGAAAGTACAAGGTCCCTGCATCCACCGTTCTCATCAGCTATCACCTTTCTGCCGGTAGAATCGTTCTCCCCAAGACCACGAGCCCCGAGCGAATTGCTCAAAACGCAGAGGCCGTTGATCTTGCTGCCGAAGATATCGAGAAACTGGATGCTTTGCACAAGACCGAGGGTATTAAGAGATTTGGCCGTCCTCCATGGGGAGTTGATCTCGAGTTTCCCGACTGGAATGCCGAGACTGAAGGATTGAAGAAATAAAGTAACATTACATAAAGTTTTTTGTCTTTTCTTTGCAATAAAATCATGTGTTTTAGTCTTTGAATTTTAATTTGTTTTGGTTCAACAGATATATATATATATATATATATGTAAGTAAATCGCTTTAAGCGGGAAACGGCTCTTAGAAAGTCCCAGATATCGAGAGGAAAATGTCGAAAAGGCTCCTGGTGATTGGAGGCACAGGGTTCTTGGGAACTCATATATGTCGCCAGGCAGTTAAAAGTGGTTGGAATGTCGTGGGAATCTCCAGACGAAACAATCCTGTGGCGATTCCTGGCGTGACGTGGAAACAGGCTGATGTGTTTGATTTTGACCGGTATAGGCATGAGCTAGGTTCAAGTGATGCTGTAGTACACTCCCTGGGCTCTCTAATGGCCACTACTGATTATAAGCAAGGAAATCTGCCGCCGCCAGTTGCTGCGATCCGAGCGTTTATGAAGGGCCCGAATCCTCTAGAACCTAATGCATTTGATAGCTTGAATCGCGATAGTGCGGTCCAGCTCGCTGAACGGTTCACAGAGGCAGCTGACGGAAGCAGTGCTTTCGCGAAAAAGCCGTTTGTATATATATCAGCACATGACTGGAACCCATTGGCAGATCGGCGATATATTGAGTCGAAACGCGAGGCAGAGACCGGGATTGGCCGATTGGGCGGTGGGGGTATAAAGCCAATATATGTCCGACCAGGGTTCATGTATGATCCACATGAGCGAGGCTATTCAATCCGAGGTGCGATACATGCATTCAGACTCATAAATAGTGATAATGTCGTACCAGTGCAAGTGGTTGCTCGTGCATCTGTCGAAGCTCTAGACGATGCAGGGGATTTCGAGGGAATATTATCACAATCAGCACTTAAACAATATGAAAAACTTAGCTCGTGAATATAAAGTTAATATTAATAATAGCACTTTAAAACTACTTTCGTTTGACTCTAAATGATTTAAGAGGATCTGATTTCCGATTAGTTTTCTTTTGATTATGTCGGTTTTTGGGTTTTCCAACTCTGTGGTTGCTGCCGGCGCTGGAGCTGGAGCTCACAGGGGCTACAGTGCCAGCAATACCGTTAAGTAGATAATTTGGCACTCGCTTGAGATGGGGTTGGACTCGGGCTGGATGTAATTCCTTGTCGTGTCTTAGGTTGACGAGATCCTGAGGATTCTCTTCGAAATGTCTTTTGAGCTTATCACTGGCCAGCAGCTGCTGTCGAATTTCCTTTACACGGGCCTCACGAACAGCGACTTTGGTAACCGCTCTAAAAGCATCCTCCATACGATACCGGAATGCATCGAGCTGTTTCTTTTCAAATGCGTATAGTTTGAGCTCACTATCATTTTCCTCTAGTCGCTTTGTTATACGGGCCAGGACTTTCTCATCACGTTTTGCAGAAGATAGACTCGAAGGTCGATGTTTGCCCCATTCTTCCTTGGGGACAACAAACGACAGTACGTTTCCTGCCCTATTTTGACGAGCTGTTCTACCAATACGATGAATATACGATTTAGAACTTGTAGGCAAGTCAAAATTCACAACCCATAAAACATTCTGGAAATCCACACCTCGACTGACATTATACTCTTTGCTTTTCTTTCTAGCAGCAGCAGCAGCAGCGGACTTCTTCTTTGGTTCTTCAGTGGTCTCCGTATCGGGGGCATTGTCGGGAAGAGTAGTTTCGTCAGTGGCAATCAATAAACTGTAGACGTTTTTATTGAATTCCTCCACAATATGCAAACGAGATGCAACTGGTAGCTCTGAATTGAGGACACAACTCTTGATGCCAAATTGCTCGAAAAACAGCTTAAGTCGATAGCATCGGTCAATGTCATTAACAAAGATAATGGTTTTTCCCTTGACAAGCTGCAGCTTGAAAATGACATAGCCAAGCAGGAATTTATCAATCTCAGAGCATTTGACATAGTACTGTGTGAGTAACGTTTTATCTGACTCCTTATCCTGCAGTTTCATCACCACAGTGTTCCCAGCACCACACAGCTGTTCCCGAAGAGTAGTGATTTCCGGCCCCAAAGTGGCACTCATGATAAAAGTCTGTCTACTGCTAGGAGCTCCCAGAGACTCGGCCAACTTGGCCATGTCATCTTCGTAGCCGTATGATGACACGAGATCGGCCTCATCAACCACCAGGTACGCCAGTCCGTCACGACTCAGATTATGCAGGTGTGCCACTGCTCTTGCCGGCGTGCATACCACAATAGTGCTATGCCGCTGCTGTTCTTGATGCTGCGTTAATAGCGATGCCTGTAGTTTGTCATTACCGTTGTTCATAAGATTAACTGCGGTAAGGACCTTTGTGCAATACATGGTCAACTTCGCCGCCACTGCCGTTACCTGTTCCGCGAGCTCCTTGGACGGAACAAGGACCAGTGCAAGGCCGTTATTACCTTCTCGCAGAAGACCTTCAATCACCGGGATCAAGTACGCAGCGGTTTTTCCTGATCCGGTCTTGGCTCTTGCGATGATATTTTTGCGCTGCTGAATAGCAAGAGGAATCGCCTGTGCCTGAATAGGACTAGGCTCGCTGAACCCCATCTGGCGAGTAGCTTCCAGGACCCTGGAGTCCAAGCCCATGCTTTCGAACGAATCTTCCATGGTGGTATATATGGTAATATGGGTTCTTCCTACAGAAAAAACATCACTAAAAAAAAAAAAAAAATAAAAAAAAGTTCGAAAATAAGAAATATTCAACGGAACCCACAGTAAGCCTTGTTTAGGTGAAGTCGGTTAAACGCCAGCAGCCTGCGGCGGATAAACTCCCAATTAACCTTACCCTCGACGCCTCGACCCAAAACAAAAATATTAAGCAGGCGGGGTCTGGGATGTTCTGAACCAGGCGAACTAACGGAATGTAGATGGATGGGCGGGGCCAGGGCCATATTTGGA